>OY740768.1:133199204-133564229 GCA_963513935.1 Aphrophora alni | reverse complement strand
GATGGGCCAATTCGATTTTGGGGAAGTTTGATTTTGTTTCACTGAAAACATTGAATTTTTTCAACTAAAGCTGTCATATTTATGTGCATCATTTTTGATAAAACTATTTTCGTGCGTTCAGGCCTTGAAACGTACAATCTTCTCTTCTCTGTTAACATCGAACAACCGAAATATCTACCTTACTGAATTTATTTAAACGGAATACTAACACGGCTTCTGTATTTATCTTATTTATATAACAAGAAAACCAAATACAAATTGAAGATTTTGACATATACAAAGGTGAAAATAATAAGCAACACAACATCAACGTCAAGCCATCTGTTATATATAAAATAATATATGATACAGCAATAAGGATTTCGAATCTAAACGATCAAAGAGAATAATTATGGTGAAGTCAACTACACAAGGGGAAAGGATTAATGATGACCTGTCAGTCTAGAGATGACCGGCAAAGAAGTAACATCGTAAATATATATATATATATATATAATGGCCAAAGGGTAAACTATGTTTTTACTAGTGTTGATTTGTATTGTAACTTTTTTTTCTTTTTTCATGTAATAAATGAGTTATAACGACATCCATGGAAGGAATTAACAATTGTGCATCCTTATTATGAAATTATAAAAGACTTGAATCCGCGGTCGGCTTTACAAGGTGACTTTTTAGACCACTAGACAGTAAAATTAGGTGAGCATTGAGCACTGTGGTGAATTTTACAATTGTAAATACTATACAACAGTTACGTTAATAAAACAACACAAATATGCTTTAAAGATAATAAAACACAATTATTTATTTTGTATATCCACTTATAATTAGTCTAGCCGACCAATGGTTTCGCCTGTTAAGGCATTGGCGAGGCTGTATTACAGACTGTATTCAAATCTGTAATCATTCACAAAATTCCTTTTCCTATGGTACTCATTTTCTGGAGTAGGCTACGTTCCACTTGGATCTATAACTTTTATAATTTAATATTGAATTACATCCCATTCTTTCATATTTTCTATCAGTTCTCTCTTGACCAACTCTTATTCTTTTCAGAATTTACACAGATATACAGTATATACAACTGATGCTCTATTTATACATTTTCTTACCTTTTTATTTCCGTTAATAATCCTTTTTAAAACATAATATGGTAAAGTTAATAAACAATCCTTATGGGTAAAAGACAAAATTGTTTTCAAATTAAATATCCAGTAACCAATGGCAATCCGATTCCGCAGAACGGTTTCAATTTATGGGCAGGAAGTGGACAAACATATCGTATAGTTTCCGGAAATGAGATGGCCAGGCCCGCGAGCAAATCTAAAATAATGGATTGTAAATTAGTTAACTGTAAATGAAAAAATGAACGCAAGCATTGCTATTGGAATTATTTCTCTACGTCTACACGTCTCTACGTTTAAATGTAAATTTGGTTCATCTTACTCTTTCATTAAAATTTTCACTCGGTCCGTATATTTATTTATCAGGATACATATATATATGATTTTCGATTTTATATTTATCAGGATATCATGATAATTTTTGTAAATTCTAACACATTAAAAATGAAACTTCCACAAATACTACCTTTCTAATTCTCACGTTATGTTCATTAGGCAGCACAATTAGTCCAAACATATGATCACAATATGGGAACAATTGTTAAGTAAAACACAAAAATATAGCATTTTATTTTGAAGTAGTGCCGTATTTTATGAATATATTAAAATGTGTTCTCTTAATATTTTTTAGGTAAGCATTGACGAGAATTGTTTTTTTTGAAAACTTGTTTGTTTTAGTTTTTATTTCAATTCGTTAATATTCCAGTTATCTTTATTTGTTATTATTCTCTATTAAAATTGATTATCGTTGGCTAGTGATTCTAGACTAACTATAACCAATTTTAATCATTAAGATGCAATGAATTAATGAATGACGATATGTTGGGGCTAAGTTAGAACTGTTAGCTAAACCTTTTCAAAATAAATTCATTATTTAAAATATAGTAAAAACTTTAACCTAAAGATAAAAGATAACATGAAAATTTGAAAAAAACTAAATTAATTAAAATATAATTAAGAATAAGAGAGGGGGAGAGAGAGAGAGAGAGAGAGAGAGAGAGAGAGAGAGAGAGAGAGAGAGAGAGAGAGAGAGAGAGAGAGAGAGAGAGAGAGAGAGAGAGAGAGAGAGAGAGAGAGAGAGAGAGAGAGAGAGAGAGAGAGAGAGAGAGAGAGAGAGAGAGAGAGAGAGAGAGAGAGAGAGAGAGAGAGAGAGAGAGAGAGAGAGAGAGAGAGAGAGAGAGAGAGAGAGAGAGAGAGAGAGAGAGAGAGAGAGCGAGCGAGAGAGAGATTGGAAATCTAAATCAAAATACTTTGTAATTACTTCAAAAGATTAATTAGGTTAAAAAAGTTTCATTCAAACCGAACTTATTACGAGAGCTAAACAGATGTATTGTCCATAATAGTCTTTAAATATATATATATATATATATAAGAATAACAACTAGTGGCGCAAACAATACTCATCCTTGGATATAGAAAATAAACTTGAAGAAGCTAATTAGTTTTTCTCTGCTTATAAATCTGAACGTTGTGGTAAGACGACCTTCAATGTGTTGCTCTTATAATGATCAGATATATTATGATGATTCGTCATTTTAAAAAACCTACATAAAAGAAATGAAAAATAATAATATATTCTGTTATTTTCAATATTTACCAGATCGTCGTATGCATTGCCTTTTTTTTGTACATAATTATTGAGAAGTTTGTTGGCGTGAATTATATGTGGTGATAATGACCATTTATGTTTGGAACCTGTTTTGAAATAAATCATGTTAGTAGTACGTTTTTAATTTTAGATATTTAGCTATAAATATTTAATAGTTGCAAATAGAAGATAACTTTACTTTTTAACTGAAAATTTTAGGTACGCCAGATTTTATACGCACAGTGTCCCAGGAGAAAAGTTAGCCGAAATATGTAATTTAATGATATTTGATCGAAAAAAACAAAACAAAAAAAAAACTGCATATTACTCGTGGCTTGAAATGAATGATTTCCTGTCTTTCAGTCAGTCTGTAAGTGTTTTTTTCTTAAATTTATATATTTCAAAATTTGACAAAATTTACAGACTTAAAACTTAGATTACCAGTTTATGTTACTAGTACGTTCAACAGAGCCATCACTAATACAAAAAGTTGATTGTTACTGTTAATCAAAATTGCAGCTGTAAAATGTTTTAAAGACAAAAATATCTCAAAAATCATGAATTTTACAATAAAATACAAGGGTCATAAAAAATCCGTACTCTGGATACCAAATACGGACATACGTAAATCTCAAAATGAATTTTCACTAGTTTCCACAATCCGTAATCTACACGTGTCGAGAAACATAATACCGAAACTCGAGGTCAAACCTAATATTGTTAACAAGAATAATTTAATTAAACCCGTACAGCAGATAAAATCATTGACGTAAAATATAATACAAGTTATTTTATTTTATACTAGATAACGTGATTAGCGGTAACAACTCATACAGGTAAATTGGAGTAGTCTAGCTTTGTGTAATGCATGCATAATGTTATTTACCATTATGCAATAATTGAAACTAATATTTGATCCATTGCAAATAATGGTTTATTTAAATTCCACTAATGATAAATGTCTATCACTGTTTGTACTAATTTCAATGTTTTAATCATACTCTCAATTGTAATACAGTTCAAAATAATAATCATCGTCATTTATAATTAATTTACATTGAGTGGTTCACCTTTTCATAAGTCGTTCATTTTATCATACTCCTAACAGTAATAAAGCTCTGAAGAATATATGTTGCATTTAAAAATTCATTTGCATTGAATGACTCATGTTTCTACATCATCGAATAGGTCGTTCTATCTATTCATTTAATCATATAGTGAATTGTAACATAGTTGTATATAATTCATTTACTTTCATTGACTCACTTTTTGACATGATCTTATAGGTCTTTATATTTACTCACTTAATTGTACTACGAACTGTAACACAGGATGGAATAAATTTCTATAAATGAGAGTGATTTATTCTATTTCGAGGGATCGTATTAATTTATAACGTTTTTATATTAATGAAAACGGGGCGAGAAAGATACTAATGCTTAATCTGCAGAGATAACTTTATTATCCTTTGACATTTCCTTCTTGAATTTATGGATAAAACGTATTCAATTAAGAAAATATGCTTGGCGTAGTCTAGTCGATAGCTTAAATGTTTGTTTGATGTTTAGTTAACTAGACCTAATTGTATCTCTTATAATCACTGCTATCAGCTATAGTTCAAAATATATCAAAAATAAAATCAATAAAATATACAAAAACTTTCTGGAATTAATTTTATATTTCACATTTCATGAATAAGGAAAATCAACATTTGTTTTAAAATATGTTGTTTGTCTCCAAATTCCAAATAAACAGATATCAGAAACACATTTATTTACCTTTAAGTGTTTACGTTTATTCATGGAAGCTTGAACATTGTGGAAGAATGCATTGGGTTTGAAATCAGTTTTTTTTTTTTTTTTTTTGCTTTTGCTTTTTCTATGACATTGGTAATACGGTGAACTTGGTCAATTGTTGAATGTTTGTCTCTAAACCCCAACTGATGATGAGGGATTAATTTCCGTTCTTTAATTAGATCTACACAATAAACTTCTAGTTCATAGGCAAATATTAAAACCAATTTGGACTTATGGGATACAGCTATGGGGCTGTACCAAGAAAACAAATGTTAAAGGTATTCAAACATTCCAAAATAAGGCTATGAGGAGTATGGTTAACGCGCCATGGTTCGTGTGAAATGATGATCTCCATCGTGATCTCGGGATCAGTACTGTCTCAGAAGAAATTAAGAGATATGCAATCATAAGAATAGACTGCAAAAACACGAGAACCCTGAAATGCTCCGTGTAATCAACAACACAGAAGATGTGAGGCGTCTGAAACGAACTAAACCTCTGGATTTGGTGAACGAGATTGTGTAAATAAGTAACCGCATGAACTTTGTGTGTAAAATATAGGACTCCATCAGTGGATGGTGTTCCAAACACTGCTTTCTTTAATATGAAATGTTAATTACTTGATAAGGCAAACTTAGTTGTAATTATTAATAAATAAATCTTTAATTTTTTTGAACCCAGTTTTGAATAAAATGAAGAAAATTCGTTATTTGTAATAACTATTGTTTAACTATTATAGTATATAATCAAAACAAGAATAATGCAATTTTATCCATTTATAAATTTCAAATTTATAACGTAATATGATATTGTAAAATTGTAATCCTGTAATTGAGTATTATACTTCTTTCTTTATAGTGCAACATAACATTTTACATTGTGTCTTTTCAAAGTTTATTATACAATGTTATAGGAACTAACTTTAGAAACCTTGTTTGACTTAAATTGTACCATAGAATATTTACAGGATTGAAGGTTACCAAACTCAGGCTCCTATATTTCCCCAGGGTTGTGTGAAATTTCACATACGCTTGTAGTTAATTTGTAATTTGATGGAACGTTGGATCTAGTTATAAGTTTGTCGTTTTTGAATAGAAACATAATTGAACCGAATTCCTAGTTATTTAGATTCCTACATTATATTAACTACATGTCTAGATGAAATGTGTGTTCTTTTTATATAAAAACAATGGTTTTGTAAAAAAAAAAAAAAAAAAAAACGTAAATTTGGAATTTAAATATCATTGTATTAAATTAATTTTGGTAGTTAATGTTTGTCTTATTGCACCTGCAGCTATTTTCGTTTATATATATATATATATATATATATATATATATATATATATATATATAACTATATAGTTTGAAAATGATGAAATTTTTTTTAGGCTTTAGAAGTAAATTTGTTAAGGTTTATTCCCCTTGTTTTTGTGTATTTTAACTTTAAGTAATGTATTATTATGTCACATGTCAATTTATTTGTTTTGTTTAATTTGTTATTAGAGTTATTTATTTATTTAATTTTTCTCATACTAAATCATGTTTTGTTTGTCTCAATGTAATAAAAGTAATGGTGAAAAAAATTCAATCTGCTCTAAAATAACTCTACGTTTCCGTATTTTAAATTCAAGTTATTATTTATTTTACAATGAAGTTGTATTTTAATGTTTTATCGTTTTGTGTCCCAGAGCATGAATATACGACCCTACTTAACTTCGTGGAGCAAACAAGTTACCAGCGCATATGTGTTCGTTTCATTTACTTATAAACAGAATCAACAGTTTCATTTTGCCAACACTATATTTTTATATGGTATCTTACTGCCAAATTTCATATCTCAAAATAAAAGATCCTGCATACTTATTGTTTTAACTACAAAATTTCAGAAAATAAATCCGACTCCGAACATCATATTATCTTATTTCCATTGACGCATATCCAACAGTAAGATCACTTCAATAAATGACCCTGAAAATTTCCGATGATCTTTAGTCATTGATATTGGGCCAATCATTTTTTACAGCGATGAATCCAAGGATCTTTGTATCAGAACCGAGTTTACAGTTAAAGATATTGACAGTTAGACAATAAGCTGTTCTCTATAGATATAATAATTAATTATGAAATGGATATAAGGTGTCTTCAAATAATCTACCAGTGAATCATCCGGTATATACTTTCAGCCTCCAGAAAAATTTTGTGTTAATCAATTCTAAAATGACGGCGATTTTAAAACCTTTCTTGCAAAATATTTTCAGAGAATTTCAAGTTAGACAAATAATTTAATGGCTAGTTTTATAAATCAATTAAACACAAACATTGTTTAAGGTAGTCGCCAGACAGATATGTATTGTATAGAAGTTTTACATACAGTGGTACATAACATAACTGCTGTAATATAAACAGTCCGGTATTTTGCTCTTCACCTGTTTGTTTAATGATTGGATACAAATGTTTAAATTCTACAGTACATGTTTAACGGAGTTTATGTTATTATGATATTTTGTAGAATGTGTATTATTTATTCTTTATAGGCAAATGATGTTAAAAAGATCTCTACAAACTAGATACTGGCTAGAGTTATTCAAGTTCTGTTCTAATGTCAAAAAATCAAATTAAAAACTCCCATTTCTTATTCAAATAAGTTAATGATTTCTTTGTTTTTTAAAGAAGTGATTACACTGTTAACTTAATTATGACTTATCTTTTAAGCGTTCTTGAAAATACGTTCGCACTTTTTTTTATTCTCCTGATTACCCAAATAACATAAAGTGATATATTTCTAACCGACACTTAGGTCCACAAAATGACTAGAAATATGAATACATTATTTTTTTTACAATTTAATAATTTGCAAAGTCAAATCTGGATAATGGTATAGCAACGAGTTAAAGTGACAATAGTTTCACCGTACAGTCAGACAAATAGATTCAAGACAATAAATTTCAAAGTTATACTAACAAAAGCGATAAACAGTAACAAATTATAATTGTAATTTCCGGATATGAAGTCTACTCAAACATCATTTAACCAATACAAATGAAATGATCATGATATGAATATTCATATCTTCAGCTCAACTGCATAATATTTTCACATTTTGAATCCACAATCTGAATACCAATTAACATTGGAATGATAATAATAGAAGCTGAAATGAAATATCATACCCATTATTGCTACGAATAAATTTAGCTCACTACAATTTTAGAAATATATTGTATATCTATATTATACCATATATAATATATTGTATTGAAATATAATTATATTTGTTTGCTTCTGCCAATATTCTATTAATACTTTTTTTATTAGTCTGTATGAAATGGTATTTTTACAAACTTTTACATATTCGGCGTACTTTATTTAATAAAATTTAATATACCACGAACGCAACTCAAGTGGTTTAGTAATATGATCAAATGCATCAATAGCTGACCTTTTACTGTCTGATGTGTTAAAATAAATATGTTTAAAATACATTAAGCACAATAATAATGATTGACGCCTCATATCGAAGGTAATATTAATAAAAAGAAACAAGATGATTCGGCGCAATTATGTTGCTTTTTCAGACCCATTACATCAGTAAAATGCAATACAAGCAGATCCTGTCAATATAAAGCTCAATAGTTAGTCTCATGGGCCAAGTAGGAAAATCAACTATACGAATAGCTTATTTCATTGGGAGGTCTAGTTTCAAAATCAGATATTTTACAATAACTTTATTTTAATTTGCATATCAGAATTTAAATAAATTATTTAAATATATTTATTATATAAATCATAATGTATGTCTTTAAAAATATGAAAATTAAATGTGAAAAAGTTTAGATACTATAAAACATTTTTGTATTCTAGTATTTGGTGTTTTAAACAACGCAACTTGTTAAATAGCATTTTTTAATAGTTCTTTATTTTCTACTAAAACTTTTACTATCAATTTTTATAAAATGTGGTAATTATTATTATCGTAATAAATTTTACTAAAAATGTATTACTTTCTATAATTTCCTACAGTACATTTCTGTCATTAATATACTGTTTATAAAATAGATTTCATTTACAATCTAACACTGGATTCCACGTATCATTCTGTAAAGACTGTTTATGTGTTACATATGCAATTCAGATGTTGGTTATATTGTCACGTGCCACCCTTGTTATATATTCACCCTTCTTTGTTTTAACAATATTCTTTCCACTGATGTGTATAAATTTAGAAAGCGTGTATCGAGGTTTGTATAAATATATACAGATTTAACACGTAAAAATCACCTAGTGGTTGACAAGGTTATTCAGTAAATAAAGATCGAAATATTTTTAGATATATTAATAAGACTTACCGTCACAACAATCTATTTTTGTCTGTAGTTATATCACCACGGCCGTTTCGGCTATTCAGCCATTTTCAATTGTTATGCGGGTATTACCGTTGTCTTAGTTTAAAATCACAAATTACGAACACACGACACATAACAAACACACAAGTTCTTTAAACATTTAAAACATGATGCAGTAGGCCCACTGTCACAACGCGTACTGTGATTTTAAACTAAGACAACGGTAATACCCGCATAACACTTGAAAATGGCTGAATAGCCGAAACGGCCGTAGTAATATAACTACAGACAAAAATAGACTATTGTGACGGTAAGTCTTATTAATATATCTAATTATTAATCAGTAGTCGGAATGGCGAAAACAAATATGTATGATATATTTTAGTTTTTTTTTAAATATAACGTCCTTTAAATAGTTAATAAATCAAAATTACGCTAGTATCTTGTTAAATAATTATGTAATGGTGACAGCGAACTGGCAGATTTCAAAAAGCCTTCAAAAATTTAATTCAAAGACAAAAAAATTAATAAAACATTTTAAAATAAATTTAAAGATACCATTTATTATCCAATTTATCCCCTCCATTAAAATCCATGCATCGTTTGTTAAGTTGTCGTACACACAACTTCTAAATCTTCATGAATACTTGGAATTTCGTCAAAATGACTTGTTTTACCAGTAATGATCATGATGCGCCTCCGAAAAACGCGGTTCTTTTAGATATACCCACTGGAAGAAATCAATAACAGTTATATTGGCTGATCGAAGAGGCCAAGAGTGATAACGCTTCCGAACTATCTGCGAGCAACGGCCAAACTCTTTCGAGAGGTGATTACTCTTGTCCCATTTTGCGTTAACTGTATATTTTGGAACTATTCCAAATAAAGTGTGTTTTAACTAAATATTCCAACATGGTTACATATCCTTCTGAATTACAGTTACAGCTTCTCCGTTGACGTTTTGAAAGAAATATGGGTCTACAATTCCAAAAACACCAACTACATACCAAAATATGACGTAGGAGATTGCAACGACAGTACAATCTGTTTCATAATTTGACCGGTATCGCATGATTTTTTTAATTTCCAATTAGTAAACAAATCAATATTGTACAGAAAGTCTCTTTGTTCTTAGTCTCTGTTGAGAAAGTATTGAACAACTTACAACTTTTTTAATAAATTAAGTTAATTACTTTTAGTATTAAAGGTTCCCGTACTTTGTCAAAGTTCTCCGACGTCAGAGCTCCGTGGTTCACATCAAATACACTACAAATTTCATCAAAATAATTCACCCATTTCCAATATGGTATTCCGTCATTGTGTTCGACCAACATCAAAATGGCGTCTAAAAAAACTCTGAACTGTCATCACAGATTTAGCTTCGTAATAAACAACTAACAGACATAGTACAATGCAATACGTTACAATACTCAATTGCGACTGAAGAACCTGACGTAGTCGAGTCTATAACAAACCTTCCTCATACCTACACATATACTTCTTCAACAAATACTCACATTTCACCAAGAACCGAAGTCTAGCAGTTGGAAGAATGGGTTTGTGTTGTCTGTCCTTACGTGAAAAAAATCACTTTTACTGTAGGAAATTTATATACCTCGTTAAACAGAAATAAAGTTTATGTAATTTAGCTTCATTGTTAAAAGTTTTTAGTTTAGAAAAAGGTTACTAAAAGACGTATGTTGATCCTACAAGGTTTAATATAAATTGTTTTTATCCAAAATATCAAATTAAGACCATAGATTAAAAGTTTATTTAATCGCTTTACTATCTCATTAGTTTACTTCTTATTTGAGGTATGATGCATAATCCATTTCATAAAAACTCTCCTATCAAAAATTACTATTTTTCCTCTTGCGTTTTCTTGTAAGTTTTCTGTTTCTAAATTAGGATTACGTTTGTGCCTCGCCTTACAAATACATCTTGGAGTCATTGACGTCTTAGAGCTTTGTAATATTAAACATAAACTGTAAAACTAAACTTTGTATATGTTGAACAATAATCTTCAAAATAATTTGTTACGGTACCCAAATATATCTAACATTTTAAACATTAAATTTGTCAATATAGTCTCTGTGTCAATGGCAACTCATCTATGAATAAAGTAAGAGTTTACGTATTTGTACAGTATTCTCAGGGTAGGAATGTTTCTGGGGGTGGGGTAAGCGTTTGCTCTCAGCGGTACAACCCCAATAAAATAATATAGACCTCACATGCTTCTGTGTAAACGCCTATCCTACTTTCGTTTCTTTTATCGGAGTAAATAAGAATAAAACATTTACAAAATTAAACTTTTAAGAATTAACTTTTACTTAAACATTAAGAATTAAATGTAGCTAAGCAATAATTTGTGTGCCTAGTTTTCTTGGAATGCGGTGTACCGTCATGTTAGGGAAGAAAGTAGAACGGAGGACACGCCCATTCACCAGACACACTCCTAGTTTTCGGTACTGTAATTCAGCAGTCTTTGCAATGCTTCAGTATGAAATAATGTATAATGCTATTTATTGTAATAAATTATCATTACAATTAGTTATATTTTTATATGTTTTTGTTGCAAGAAATTTCTGTATAATGGGTACGTTTATGTTTTGTTGCCATAGTTCAGTTTCACATTAATAAAGGTTAAATTTAAAAGAATTACTGCACACCTATGTTGTTTTCCGTGTTCCTGATCAAAATAACATATTCAATTAGAGGATTTATTTGTGATAGGGGAAAAGTTACAAAACCGCCTGCACCTCAATGGTAGTATTGAATTCTTACATCACTACCACCTCTCCTCTCTCTTTAGTACCTGCTGTGGTATTCTGGGTTCAATTTTCGTCAATACTTCAGGGTGTGGGCTTGTTGTCTTCAAACACTTTTTTCTTTAGCGGTAATCTTCGTCAATATCTTACTTCTCCTTCTTTTTCTCTCATACCTTAGCAGGAAACCGACCAGCAGAGCTCACTTTTTCGGATTTTCCAGCATTGATGAGCCAAAACGGTCAGCCGTTACATGTCTCCCCATGGGTTACCTCTTTTTGGCGTCTCCCACTTGGGTAAACTGTATCTGCCTCAGTAATGACAAAGCCACTAAAGAGCCATGACCATTGAGGATTTTGGTCAGATGGTAGCTACATTCTTCATCTTTTCTGTCTAAGGTCGAGTTGTAACTCAATTTCTAGATATCATTTCTCTCGCCATTTATCTAAATAGTAACATCTACTGCTTCTGCAACAGCTTCCACTTGCACTGAATACTTTTCAAATCTTCTCGCTGCTAGAGAAGGATCTCAGAAAATACAAGAGTTGCTTCCCGGTGATTTAATAGCACAATGAATAAGCAATTGAAATATATTTACATAATCTTTACCTTTGAATAACTTTAAACTGTTTAATATTTTTGTGTATTTAAAACTATTATGAAATCAGTAGAAAAAACAATGAAGCTTTAATTAATTCCACTAAACTGGGTATAATAAATGATTCCGACAGTCAAAATACCAATCCTCTTTTAAAACTTCACTTAAATAAAAATTTAACTAATGTAGCACAGTAGAATTTTTGTCCTTTTCTATGTTTGACGTAAACAGCTCCATCAAGTATCTACTAGTAAATTTAAATTTACCTTTTGTTAACTATTTTATCAGCTGATCCACGATATCTTACTAGATTACAGAATACATAGCCGGGACTTCTAAATTACAGTTGGTCACGCAAATGAATCAGGGGTTTCTTGGATATATTGTGAAAAATATTTTTAGATTAAAAATAAGCACATCAATAAGTAATGTGCGATAGACTAACGTTCCATCATTGTTTAAAAATAATTAATAATTGTTAAAATAAAAAATAATAAGTCGTTAAAATCGTCTCTACAAACGGACGAGGAGTCTATGTGGAGAATAATTTTACATTATATATAACGTTTAAAACATACGTTTATTAAAGTCTAAAACATTAAGACATTCTTAAAATACTAACATTATTTATTAACACTTTATGAAACATGACTTACAAACTCTTCACTGCTTTTGAACATCAAAACGTAATGATCTCTTCTTATAACGAACTAGAGGATACGATTAATGAATGATTTATCTAAAATATGTTATTATATTAATAATTTGTCTTTAATATTAAAACTCCAACTAATGGCGTCTTCGAAAAGTTATCTCATTTTAAATTATAATTTGTTTTTTGATTACAACTTTCACATTATACTACATATTTAGGGTATCAATAGTATTTCATTTCGTATCCGTTATCCTTATCAGTGTTATGTAAACGATAATATCATATCTATGAAATATCACTTATCTGATTGTAACTTAGTCCGGGAGTACTTCAGAAAGACATATTTCAATAGTTAGCCGGATACATTTTAATCTCATTTCCGCCAAAACCGCGGGTATGTTTCACTACCCCAGTAAATAAAGCAGAGTATTTACTACATCCAAAATCAATGAGGTAGTACAGATTAATGTAAATTCTATGTATAAAAAATACAAAACTTTTGTGTTTATTTTATATAACTCTCACCATCAGCCTATATATTTATCCTTACAATATTGAGTGTCAAATTCTAAAACAACAAGGTTAATGGTGCGATATCAAAGAAAATAATTATTTTTAGTTAAAATATCAGTAATATATAAATATTTTTATAGTTAGACAATATTTTCACAAATAAACTTCTTTGAAAAATATAATTTAAACTATCTTCTATCAAATAGAACAGTCACAATTTTTACCGTAACAAAGTTTGCAGTAAAAAAACTAATAATAATTGTCTCTGATTTGTAGACTAACCAGTTGGAAATATTATTTGGCTAACAAAGTGCACTAAGTAAGAAGGCTACAACTCCCATACAGACATTTCTGGCAAAGTCGATATTTTAAAATATAAAATATCAAGAAATCAGTCTCACACATTGTGCAATTATTAATCCAAAGTAAAAATTGAAGCTTTAGCATAAAATCAGCAAAAGTGCTGGAATAAAATCCTTTATTTGAGCCAAGGAGAAATGCGATATCTGAAAAAAATAAAACAAAAGAGGAAAAACAAAATCGGGAGCTAATGAGGAGTGTGGTCAATCAAGCAAATGTAATATATCAATAAAATGTAACAGTTATATAAAGTTAATTAAAATAAAAGTGTTCATTTATTAAAATCAAACAATCCAAAAAGGAAACAAGAATTTCTAAAGTTAATCGTATATGTTAAGCTCTATTAAGTATACCAAATTCGCTCTATTTTATATAGTTTTTATGTTTTACTATTTTTTATCCTTAATAAGCGCATAATTCGGATATAAATTGGCCATTGAAATAAAACTGTTATCATAATTTAATCAAAATATTTACCTTATGTAATTCCGTTCACCAAACAGAATGAACCCCTCAGCGTCCCAGTACAGAGAGTACAGGTGTGGCATTTCCGAGAACCTTGCTGGATCTACATCTTTTTCGTGTACTCTTGGGTTAGGTTAGGTTAGTTTGCTTTGGTTTTC
The DNA here is from genome assembly GCA_963513935.1 of Aphrophora alni. Lineage (NCBI taxonomy): Eukaryota > Metazoa > Arthropoda > Insecta > Hemiptera > Aphrophoridae > Aphrophora > Aphrophora alni. The sequence goes on along the minus strand of OY740768.1, from coordinate 133,549,867 downwards.
TTTCACATTTCCTATCAGTTCTTTCTTGTTCTCCTCCCTGGATTTTACTTTGGTTTATAAAGCTATAATGACCGAGCAGCTTTTCGCTTTTAAACAATAAAGGTAAAAAAATGACCAAGGGATTGTTGACTGAAGTAATAAGCTAATAATTTACATTAAGTTAAATTTCAATCCAGATGGCTAAAACAGAAATCATATTATAATAATATATCCCACAACCGAAGGTAGACGAGTTCTGTAGAACCGTAACAATTTATGGGGAGGACGTGGAAAAACATTATCTCATGGTTTGCGGAAATGAGATGGCCAGGTCCGCTACCAAAGCTAAAATATGGGATCGTAAATAAGTTAACTTTAAACGAAATCATTGCTGTGGGCGTTACCGTACAATGCATATTGTAGATTTAAATTATCTTTCAATCACTTTAAACTTTTGACACAATAAGTGAGATTGTATCACGTTAATACTAGAAAATTGTAAAAAAATTAAAATAATGTATTACAGTACTAGTTTCCAGATTAGTATTTGATTTTGATTTTACTCAATATCTTATTTACATCGCAAGATATAAAGATTTTATGTAAAAACAAAATGGCGAATAAGTGGAAATGAACGTTTTCGTGTCTTAGGTTTATTGGAACTCTTATCTTATTTTTACATAAGGAACAATTGTACAAAGCGTATCCATATTAAATGTTGAGCTTAACTTATGAGAAAAATTATACAGTATAACAAACACACAGAACACAATTCTCATAAAAAATACGCCTAAGTATCAGACGCGTTTCAACGACAAGGTCGTCCTCTTCAGTGATACACGAGCTACACCAATCAAACTATATACATATATATATATATATATATATATATATATATATATATATATATATATATATATATATATATATAAATTAGTTAACCTATTAAAAGTTACAGCTACATAGGTATATAAATAATAGACTGGATTAAATGTCCATGGAAGAAACATATTATAATGATATGTGACCTTTCAATATTTGATATATCATATCCTAAATAACGATAGACATCTTTCAAGAACTTATTATCATCATCATCTTAAATATGTAATCTTCATAAATCCTAAAATAATGATAAGCTAAACAAATTAAAAGTTTCTAAATCATATATTTTGATAATTGTCATTTAAACACGAATAATGATAGAGATTTCACAGTGTAATTTCTGAATGACAATGTAAACGTTAACAAAGCATAAAAAACAATACAAAAATGTATATTTATATTTAAAAAATTGCAGCTAAGGATTCAGAGGCAATAACTGTGTTATTTCTTAACACTTCAATAAGTGGTACTTTTTATTGATTTTACGGACATATATGCTTTACAATTTTATAAGTAAACAAATAATAACATTGAAATCTTAATTTTCAAAAATCGACTGATGTTTCAGAAGACATAATTATAAATGACCAGATCGCTTTTAAGTACACAATATTAAAATTACAATATACGAAACTAAGTGGGTGTAATCAAATACATCTTACATATAACGAGATTACCAAGGCATAATAAATCTGACTACCAAGGCATAATCTGTGATGTGAAAAATTGTGTTTTGGCGTTTATAAACAAGTCTCCCTAGCATTGCGTGAGCCGTGTGGATAATTTGTTTGCAGATTAGATTTTTCTTAAAGTTGTTAACTTTATGGGAACGATTTAGGACATGCAAAGGGAGCATTTCACTGATGGTATTTGGTAAACTTTTAAATGAATATTAGGTAACCATCCTTTGAATCATTTTCATAGACATCCAAGTTCAAGAACAGAAAGACATTCTGGTATATTACTCTGGAAATGAAATTCTGTATTGTAATACCGTATGGGAGTCATTGTTATATAAATGCAATTGCTAAGTTTAAGAATTTTATTTATTTTTTCATTTTCAGATTTTTAAATCGAGACAAAATTACACTTGTCGCTACTTTCAAAATATTTTAAATTCAGAACAGCATTCTTTAATTTTAATATGATTTGTAATTGTATGATAGGTATTGTTGGGGTTATAAAGAAATGAATATAAATAAAACATTCTGTATGTGTTTACTTGTTGGTAAAACGATTGATAGTTAATTGAGTTTGGAGAACCAGCAGACATTGATAATAGCGTCTGAAACTATATTATCTGATTTAATAATTTGTACATATATAGTTATATGACTAAACATGTTACTATTAGAATAATTAGAGTAAACTAGCCATTCTATTGAAAGGTAAGATTATGAGTTTAGAGGACATTCAGAGCTATGAAGCTAATTAAACATTGTAGGAAAGTTTTTGATTTAATATCATTTAAAAATAATTTGTTACATTTTCTGAAATGACACATGTAATTAAGTTTATCGGCTGCCATTTTAAAACAGTAAGAGATAGAAAAAAGATCACATACAAAAAATTTTCGTTTTGAAAAGACCTTTTAATTGGTATAATTTTTTTATAAGTTGCTATTTAGGAAATTTTGAGTTTTAGGCTTTTTTGTATTCTTCAAGTTTGAGCATTTTTAAAATTTACAAAATCCAGTTAAAAATGCCCCTACCACACTTTTCCTTAATTAAAATAAGCTTGGAAAAAAATCTGGTGCTGTTCCGTATTGTAGGTAGGGTAACACGGTACTTTATTTTAAAGTCCTATTTCAAAACGTTTTGGTACACTCTGCACATACGGTTAATGATAATTAACTTTTGTTTGCGCCAAAATGTTCAGGGTAATTAGACCTTTAAATTGATGTATTACACAACCCATGTGTACATTTGTGGGTAGCGTTTGTCTTGCGTTGCAAACTAATGTAAAAACTAAGCGCTTCTTGAACATATAAATGGGTTTTTAGCCATTTATTTTTATTTTATTTTATTTATTTTTATTTTATTTTTGAGATCGAAATACAATTTAAGTTGTTTAACTCAACGACAGAGTAACATGCCCTTTTACGTGGAAAAGCTCAAGTTTCCTTTCCAAGGGTGGGGGTTGTACTCTACGATTCTATGCACAGAACAGTTATTTCATTTTGTTATATACTATTGTTATTATTTGAAAATGTCTACATCTTGATTATTAAACGCCAAATAATATGTCATTATTAACTAAGATTGATTTTTAATAGTATAGTGCAAGAAGTGAATATTTTACCAAACACCATAGGTATTGTCACGTTCTTTATTAAATTTCTTCAACAAATTAAATAGCCAATAAGGAAACGATAAAATAAAAACAAACAAATATCCCTAACCATGCCTAATTTTTGTGTATCGCACATTTTACCGAAATAACTACAAATGGAAGAACGAATTTATAGATTAACATAATTTTCTTCCGTATTTCACTTCAATTTTCTATAGTATAAAAATATGCAAAAAATTAAAAAAGATATTTGTTTATGATTGTAAAGCACATTTGTTTACCAAAATGAAGAGTTATCGAGGAGGTTCAATGTTTCCCAAGGTGAAATAATGGACTTTTTGTTATAAACAAGTTAATTGAAGGGGGAGAGATGGTCTCAATAGTCCTCTCTAATCAATCGGCACCATGACTGAGTGCCAAGCTTGTTACCAATGCCCTACACTAGCTCTCATCACGGTACTTCGTGATTTATTTTTCTATTTTTGATTTATATAGAAATATTTAAAGATACATGCCATCCAAATCGTGCCTCCACTCCAAAATAGTTTTGGACAGAAGAGAGAAAATATTTGGTTGCTACAAGATAGAGCACCACCCCTCTACGGCCCCGTGATGTACGACAATACTTGGACAGGGTTTTTCGAGAAGATAGACAGGCTGAAGAGTTGCTGTGGAATGGCCAGTAAGGTCTTCTGACTTTAATACACTAGACTATTTCTTTGTGGTCACAAACCTGTTTTATGAAGTTAATTAAACCAACAAACCTCAGGGTAGAATTTTACAAAAGACTGAATCCGTTCCAAGAGAATATTTTGCTAATGATGACTCAGTTTTTTTTACAAACTCTTAAGTTAGGTTAGGTTACCAATCGTTAGGATTCGTCACCAATCACAATTTGGGGGTTTCCAGTAAACTGACTCAATCTTTGAACAAATAATTATGTATTCAAAATTTGTCCTTGTTACGCGTCCTTGTTACGCGTCCTTGTAGAAAATAGTTTTTAACTAAATTCCACTCTTTATTAAGGGCTGTTAATGTTCATTTTTTGCTCCAATGAGTCCAGAATGTTAATATTATAACACTTGCAAAATTTTCACTATGTTTTAGTTAATAATCTTCAAAATCCATCAAAATTATAATAAAGTCTGAACAGCTCATTTTGAGAAATTAAATATTTTCCAAAGCCTCGTAATTGAATTTGATTGGTTTTTAACCGATAACTAAGGAATATGTATTTCTGTAGCCAAACAGAAGGTTTCTAATTAAATAAGCTGAGCAAAAACCCATTTGTTGATTGTTTTACCCTTCATAAAACCAACCAAAAGTATTTTATATATTTCAAAGATAATTACGTCTCAATGCCATTTGTAGCCTGTTCTCTTCCTATCCTGACACTATTGCGGGAATACAAGTATCTATTTAATGATATTATCTTCTTTTCAAGGGGATGTTTTTGTTTTCATACAACATTGAAAAAACACAAATTAAATAGATATTATAATTTACTAACTTGACTAGCACACCTGCAATTGACTCCGACAATTATATCATGCTAAAACATCCATAAATCATCCTTCCTTTTCATCTCTCATTATATCCACTATTGAAAACGGTATATACGTCTCCCCCGTCTAATTTATCTTGTTCCATTTTTTATTCAAATAATGTTGAACCTTTAAAACACAACTTTGTAAATAGAATATCAATACTTTTACCTACCAACTTATCAATAAGTTGATGAGTTACAGATCATGTTGAGTTGTTGGATATTCAATTAGTTTACATATTTGATATATTTTAGTTTTTAACTGCATTAATTTACTTAAGGACTATGTTTTTATTGGTTAGATAATATCAAAATAGCATTAGACACGATTTACGAACTATAAGGTATTAAATTTGTCCTTTTTTTAACATACGCGTATTTTTTTTTAACAGTTTTTTTTTTTTTTTTTTTTTTTTTTTTTATAATCAACGTTGAGTTTTATTGAAGAATAAAACTTGAACACAAATTCTCACAAAAAAAGTAGTTATTTATTCAAACACATTTCACTAAAATGTGACCATCTTTACTGATATACGAGCTACCAAAACTGAACTATAACTATTGAATAAATAAAAGTATTGTATGTAAAAAATTGTGCATAAGTTTTATTTGAATAAATAGTCGTACTATTTGTGGCAATTGGTTTTCAAGTTGCATTTTATGAAGTATGTCACCAAGGAAGGTCAATATTTATATATGAGTGTTATTGTTAAATTTTCAAACGAGACATTTTAATGATTTAATAATTTTAATGAATTAATTTATTACTGTCTGGAGGCAACAATACACTACAATATACTTCTAACGACAATGTGCAAAAAATTGTATACAATATATTTAGGTTAGGATTTTGCGTTGTGTTTTGTAAAGACTGTTTATCTGTTACATATGCAATTCAGTCAGTCAGATGTTGGTGATATTGTCACGTGCTACCCTTTGTTATATATTCACCCTTCTTTGTTTTAACAATATTCTTCCCACTGGATAGATTCTTGTCTGTATAAAATTAGTAAACGTCTACGGTTTAATTTAATGGTACAGATTTAAAGTGTTCAAAATAAAATAGCCAGTTTTAAAGGTGATATTTTGTATAAATATAAAGTTTTTATATATAATATGCTAATTTTTCTATTGTTTATTAACAAATAGACCGTACTTATAAAAACGAACTGTTCCTTATATAGTTGATTACAAATAATTTACATTTTAAGTTTATTATTATTAAATATGTCTATGTTGTTAGAATTTGTGACTTTATGCCCTTATAATTAAATTTACAACCGTTCTCGATCATATGGATACATTTATTTGAATGAACCATCAATACACTTGGGTAGTAAACTTATGAAATAATAAAATTTTATAGAAAACTAATCGCATTTAAAATATTAAATAATCAGGACGAGTAACGTGTGGTTTTAGGTCAACACCTACGTTCAGGTGAACTTTCCTTCGCTAACAAAATCTATGTGTAAGTCATTTATTCAAAATTAGAGTCTATAAAAAAGAGTTGGCAATTTAATTTAACACATTTTATTGGGTAATAAATGTCGGTTTCAATTTTATACTCTTTATAGAGAAAATTAAGAGTTGTACTCTACGATGATATGCACTGAAAAGTTACTTCATTTTTATATACTATTGGTAATATTAGAACATGTCTACATCTTGTTTATTAAACGCCCCAATAATACGTGAAAAAAATTTACTAAGATTGATTTTAAATAGAATAGTGTAAGAAGTGAATATTTTACCAAACGCCATACGTATTGTCATGTTCTTTATCAAATTTCTTCAATAAAATAAATAGCCAATAAGGAAATTATAATTATTTGTCAAAAACAAAACAAAAAACCATACCTAATTTTTTGAATTGTGTAATTTCCAATAATAACTACAAATAGGAGCATAAATTTATAGATTAACATAATTTTCTTCAGTATTTCACTTAAATTTTTTACAGTATAAAACATATGCAAAAAATTTAAAAAAAAAAGGTATTTCTTTATGATTGCACATAAAAAAATGTTAACCGAAATGAAGAGTTATCGAGGAAATTAAGTGTTGTCCAAGGATAAATATGGACTTTTTGTATAAACAAGTTAATTGAAGGGGAAGAGATGGTCTCAATAGTCCTTCCTAATCAATCGGCACCATGGCTGAGTGCCAAGCTTGTTACCAATGCCCTACACTAGCTCTCACCACGGTATACTGTGTTTTGGTGCCAAGTCCGGTAATATTGCCATTGGACAATTTCTTATATTGAATGGCGAATATTTCATCGTCATAATATAAAACCGTAATCAGTTTGGTAAGGCGTTGTGATTACTGTTGATGAAATCATTTATTATTGATAAAATTTCAGAAGTAGGCTACAGTATGCTGAAGTATATTTGCATTAATAACATTTAACCTAAAAAGTATATTATCTTATATTTAAACTGCGATACAAAATTTAAACAATAACAATATATCAAATAAGGAGTTTTTGTATAATGATGTATTTATTTTTTTGGGAACATTCTGTACAATTTACGTCTGTATTTAAATGAAACGATTTTATTTTACTTTGGATAAAGATTCGCTTTAAGCCTTCTTAACAGATAATGTGTGTGCCACTCACAAAAATCACAAGCAATTTGATTAAAATCGTAAATATTTTCATTTCAACCAGTTTAAATTTTGTATAGCTTTAATGTAGTAATTGCACACAAGTAACTGCCTTTTTCAATTCAACATTAAACTATATTATGTTGATCCCAGGTCATGACAGGTTTCGTTGATCTTAATAACTAATTTTTATCCATTATTTAATATAACTTGAGAACATTTTTCTTCCAAAACTTGATAATTTATTTTTGTAAAGTTCAAGAAATCCTAATAAGATACACGGATCCTTAGAACAATGAGATACTGTCAAATATACACGTGAACTCGTAAAACGTCTTGCTGCCTGTGAGATCATGTTGCCAAATCCCGGAAAGCCCTCGGGATATTCTAAGATTACTTCCTTTATTACTTTGTGGTTTATTCTACGCGAAGAATGCCGTGTCTTCTGTTACTTAACTCTAGCTATTATTTTATGAAACTTCCTTTCTTATTTAGTAAACATTATAATTTTTTGTTAACGGAAGGAGCATACTGTAGTTTTTATTTAGTAAACGATATATTATAATGATTACAACTTTAATAAAAGTAATTAATAAATATTGAATTAAATCAATATAATGAAACTTAGTTCATTTTTGGTAAATGAAATGCACCATCAATTCCCAAATATATTTTTATAAATTCATATTTTACTTGTACTAATGAAACGACATCGAATTTTATTTATTCCTACAACAAAGTTTATATTTAGCATCGATAATTTAAAACTCTCCTATGACAATCTATCATTACAATTAACTGCTTTGTAATGTGTTTCTGATTGTGCTTTGAATAGGCTATATTTATGTACATAGGTTTAAATAAGTATTCACAGCAAGTGATATTGACGTAATATCGTATATTATATATCATAATGCTAAATGTTATTTGAGGTTCTTGCTAAAAATAAAGTGATATTGCAACCCAAAATATCCTCAATTGGTTTCATTAATACAGGTTAACAATTTGATATCATATACAAACATTTAATTTTTTTAAGTCTACATTACTTTTAGAGTTTATTTCAGCGGAATTAGTTATATGATATAGTTTTGCACTTTTATGTATCCAAGAATCGTAGTAGCGTACCCTATTTATTAGTTATTAAATACTCACAAATCAAAAGTTCCTTAAACACCATCGAACTATCTGCTAAAGTTTCTTACAATTTGCAAAAAATATATATAACTCCATAAATGTCTATAAAATAGCTTAAATCATAAAAAATCAGGCTTTATTAGAGATAGCGCTGGGAACAGAGAGAGACCAGAAGGTAGGTCCTTATGTTATCTGCCGGCTGCAGGCCATGACACAACATTTGGTGAGCATCGTATCAGTATGTGGTTACTGCAGAGGCCAAGATGATGACGGAAGCTGCACTCTTTTTGAGTGGTCCGAGTAACTCTGTAATCTACAGAAGTTAAATTAGGTACAACAAAATCCCGTGCTACAAGGTTTCAATTATTTTAAAATCAAAGGAAAACTGTAAAATGATTGAAGAATTAAATTAAAATAATAATGCCTAAAGACTCGGACTCCAGATAAAGGAAACAGTGAGAGACTCTAAGCTGACCGAGGCCAGAAGTGTACCTATGGAATTTGTTGATCAGTTGGGATTAATCGTAGAAAAACTAGAATGTACTATAGCTAGGCAACAAGTTAAGCTGCTAGGCGATGTCGTGTCTAGATCATAATATCATCGAAGGCCAGAGAAGAGGTGTTTTTTACTTTGTTGTTACAGGGACATCCTTACATCTTGCATTATCGACCCTGTAAGGTCCGTGTTAGCATGGATCTCACACCTGTCTCAAATAAATGAAAACAAAATACTTTTATTAAACAACGTCTTTTAAATTCTATAGTATTCAAAAATAAACTGAACTACTTTTGATTAAAGTCGACCATACTATTAAACTATATTTTTTCATATTTAAAACAGTGTTAAGTAAATATTTAAATATTATGCAATTCTACAAGCTAACTGACGTTCATCTATCAATTTGCATCTTTGTTTCCTCTTTCTTCAGCTATTATAATTGGTATTAATTAAAAATAGTTGTGTCATTTATTGTACTAAAGATAAACATAACTTGCACTCATTGTTGACCATTCTCAAAAACTTCGACCTCCTACTATAATATCTGGTTCACAATCATATGTTTATAAGCCTAACGGTAATTTTTTTATCTAACGGTGATGTTTTGTCGGCTGTTATCTCTAATAATTGGTTATATAATGTGTATATAAGACGTCCTTAAATTTTGTATGAAATGGTATGCCTAGTGTAAAAACGGAGGGTGGGGGTTACATTTTAGTAAACTAAAATCCCCTCTCCCTTTGAAAAAGTTACTAATAAAACATATTTAGCTCCCTCTAAGAACTATTATATCATATTTATTAACTAATTGCTCCATCTAAAGAAGTTATAATAATTGTTGGTATTATTATAACCTCTGAAGTATAACAATATCAAAGTTTACGTATCCTGTTTTAATGAATATGCATGTCGTTACCCTCAAAGCTCAACTTGTGTTCTACCCTCTCATGCATTAACATATATAATCTGCATAATATGATCTCAAGACTATTTCTCCTTAGTGTTTATACACTGAACATGAAGACATGTGTAGTTTGATTATTTATCAACATGACTACTTATTAACCTTGATAGGTAATGTAAATATTTTAATGGTAGGTTTACAAATTGTACTTCATTTGCGTCGTAAAAAAAGTAGGCATATAAAATATTTCTTTCTTCTTTTCTTAAAAAAATAATTCTATTTACAAAATTGAATAGACATTACATAAAGTCGATAAATAATTATTAATAGATTCGATTTCTGGATATTAGCTCTAGTAATTTTAATAAAATGTCCCTCTATTTTAAGAACTGAGAATATAATTTATGCTTAGGGTGAGCAGTGTGCATAGTTACGTATGGTAGAGATACTGCGTCCAGGTCGAAGTAGTTAGAACTTGTGAATGGTTAGAGATAAGTCAGATTCGAAAAATATAATAATATTTTTAAAACACTTAATAATTGGCACAATGGTTTGTACTGTTTTGGTTATCGAAATGCCATCATTTCGAAAATGAACACTAGCTTTTTCGTAACTTAAGTTAACATTATTTTTTATTTCAAACTGCATTACCATCATTTATCGAAATTTTTCCTAATACTGTAAATCAATAAAAAAAACTAAAACAAATAAACAACCAATAAAAAACTAATCACTTTTTATTACACATGCAGGCTATTGTAAATGACAGTAACAAATGTATTCAGTTTATGGATAAGCAATATGCTGATATGAATCCATTTATTACTGGGAAGGTTTCAACCCTCACAGGACACATTATAAAGGACTTTGTCTGCCCCCTTCTCTATGGTCCCCATGGTATGCGAAATGTGAATCACCTAGTTACGTCTTATCATACAATTATCTAGCATGCACACTCCCACCCTTCAAGTTCTTTTATCCCTTATGTCTGAAAGAAACGTGTGTTACATCCCATTATATATCCAATATAAAATACATCTTAAGAATAGTGGTGAAATTATTTTGTATTTAAAAAATATACATTTATAAGTATTGTTTGTGTTTTTTACGAATTAGGAAATTTGTAATAAAATTATAGATTATTTGTCTCTGAAAATGAAAATATTTTAATAATGAGATTAAAATAAATTCATTTACAATGATATAGCAAGTTAACTTCCTAATATTAATTATATACCAAGCTTTTACTAGCGGACTATGAGCGTTCACTGTTGCAGTAATATTTTTGTTACTAATGTAGTAATTCAGATAAAAAAGATGTGAACCAAAAAACTGTTAGAAAAGCTTATTGAATTCTTAAAAGACGTATCTCACGTAAACTTAGTCTGTTTTAAATTATAATTTAAAACGAAAAGGGTGAAATACATAGTGATAGGATGACAAAATTCGAATTTCTATTTCCTTATAGAAACAAATAATGTCGTATTTTTCAATTTTATTATAATTGTGAATGAAATAATTAAGTTCTAAGGTTCTCAATAAATTTTTATAAAATTTATATTATTTTACAATTTATTTTTTTTAATTTGATTTTTTTTTTTTTTTTTTTCAAACTGAAAGTCTGTTTACATATTTCTTTAATGTTGTTTCTTACAGGTAATAATAACAAAAATTATTTACGAAAAAAAAATTAGAACACTTCACGATATCTTACAATATTTTAAGAAAGTTTTCTATATCAATATGAATTGGATAGAACAAATTTTTCTATTTTAAATTTTGACATGTTTATTTTAATTTAAGCTATTTAAATTACTGTTATAAAGTAAAATTACTTTAATAGGCCGTGCTACAGGTTCGTAATAATTAATGATCGGTGGTTTAATTGTACTTATAAGTTTAAATTTATTATACACGTAACATATCTTCACATGTATGTATATATTACAAACACATGTAAGTATAATAAAATACTATTACAAACACATAATATTTGTTTCTAAGAGTACGAAACCTATTAACCTCAGAGCATTGACAATGTTGAGTTTAAAATCAAATTAAGTCAGTCCATTGTGTATGAACTCCATCTCAATATGGTTAACAAATTACCCTAACTAGAACTTGCTCACCAATATCAGTTTAACCCACTGGAGATATGTTGTGACACTTCCAGATTCCTTCCCTTGTCTAGATGGAATTCCTAGACACACTGACGGCCTCTCTTCTTTCGGGCAACCTCTCGTCCTAGCTTTATCACTCACAAATAGACAGAGTCCTTCTTCTTTCAAGTCTTTGCCTATCTATAGTCTAGTGTTATACATTACGTTTAAAGGCTGCAAACTCAGTGGTTTCCTAACGCTTTACATTATTTCCCAACTATTTTTAATACTCTGTTGCCTACATTATGACTTCTAGCTTAAATCTAATTTCTAAACCCCAACATAATAATTTTAAGATGTTCACTTTTAGGGATATATTTATATAATTAGTTTAAGTTAACAATAGGATATTAATAATCTGTTCATAATTTCTGCATATATTAAACCGAAATTTATTTCTTTGTTTAATTCTATAACTTAATGTTTTAAGTCTTCAGATATTTTTCATTTCGTAGTTAGATGGTATTATGTCCAAATATGTGTAACTCCATTAGAAGAATAGAATGGTATTGCAAAAATTTTGAGATGTGTATGGTGTTATGGATTGATTGTATTTGGTGTAATAATTAATTGTTTAATGGATAATTATGCTTGAGTGAAAATGAAAGAAACAAAGGAATACTAAAGAAAATTAATGTTTTAGAGCATTTATTTGTGTAAACAAAATAAATAAAAAGTGAAAATAGGTAATTAAATAAACATACGTTATGTTTATAAACACTTTATAGAAATATAATTATTAACAAAAGCTGCTCAACCATAAAGACGGTTAAGTGACAACTTAACATGCCATTTTATTATATATACAATATATTGTATTATATTTTGTTTTAAAAAAGTAATATTATTATTATTAAAATAATGTTAGTTCAATTTATAGCAATAACAAACCAAAGTATTGTATTTATAATTTATAATTATGTTTGAAACGCTACATCAAAACTAAATTTGTTTTCTAAGAATAATTTCTAAATTTAAATTTATTACGCTTAATTAATCATCGGATAACAAAGCGATGCTAAGGTAAAGGGTTCCTCACAATACTGAAACCCTAAAGCAATTACCCGCTTTCATTGTTTCAGCCCCATATTAGTGCATAGTAATCCAACACAATTGAACCAGCAGTTGCGCAAACAAGATGGGCGTGGTACAAAATATACAAAGAACAATGTTAGTAGTTGCTGAATCGCAACATCGGGAGCAATATGTTGATAGGAAAAAAAAAACTTCGTAGAGACACTTTATACACAGAACATATAATAACATATATGTAGTTTTACATCAAAGGAATTCTGATTCGCTCTCTGTAATATTCAAATTTATTTCTCATTTTAAAATTTAGTTTAAGAGATTTTATTAAAACTACAGTAAAAAATGGTAAATTTTTTTGTTTATTTGATTTCATCTTATTAAGAGGTTGTTGTTTTTTGCAAACATCGATTTCATTTACTTCAGAAAAATATTTTACTTACCCATTATATGAACTGTAGGGTTTGTTTAGTAATCGCCAACAATATGATGATCATCGTTTATCACATTAAATGTGAATTTCGACTTGTTGTCCGTACGTCGTCGTTAATTTCGTTGTAGTATGAAACTAAGTAGAGGACACAAAATAAGGATAGGAACATCAAATTTATTATGGGGGACTCATGTAGGAAATTATTTAAATTGAAATTCAGACAAATTTAATTAAACATGTCAAAATACCGGTGATTTTAAACAAATATATATACTACACTATAACTATGAGATGACAATATAAGAATAATGTCTTTAATATGTTGGAATTTTTCCGACTTTGCTTAGAAGAATAAAAACACATCTAAACATACTCATCTAAGAAATCTTTTTTTATACAAAGCAGGGTTTGAAGCGGGATGACGTCACTCTTTGTCTCCAAGAGACTGCATTGTGTAATACTATTCCTTATAAACGTGGTTTAATTACACCTCTTTACTTTACCCTTTGCTTTACAAACTTCTCTAGTTTTCATAGAAACAATTGCAAGGAGTTGTTTGTTACTTTGTAACATACCCTCTAAATGTCGATGTCAAATTAAAAAATATATAAACAATTAGGTAAGCTTAATTCATTAATTTCTACATTTTCCATTTGAACCATCTATGTGCTTTGTTACAAAATACTTTTTTCAGGTTCCAGTATTCTTTCATTATTTGACTTATTTCTTCTTCCGATATTTTTACTTTTTCGTTAAATTTTCTCAATAATCAGATCCCCTCTATTCCTTTCTTCTTGAACCAATCTCTGTCGTATATTTCCTTTTCCGTTATGTCTTCCTGTTTTGAAGGGGTATTCTGGGGGCTATGTACCATCCTTTTCAAATCAGTCGAAGGCTACATTACCATTCTAAAAAGTAACGTTAAGTAAATACTGTCATGGCTCGTTGAACAATAAGACACTTGCCAAAATAGAATATTATAATAAATAATTGAAGTTCCAGATGAATACAAAATTAAACCAGTAGCTGACCAAAAGAAATGATCATACACACGCAATGAATGACACAGCTATTTCTAGGTTTTTGTTAAATAATCTTGGTATTGAAATTCATAGACTGTTGAAACTATATAATTCTAGGGCATTATTAGGTACAAAGTAGCAGTTATAAAATTAATTAAAATCATGATGACTAATGGGTTATAAATATAGTGTTGTGGATATTCCAGCAGGTTATACCTGAAACAAACTTTGTACTAGACAAATCCGAGAGTTACATCACTAGGAGACTCTAATTTTTTTAATTACACTTCTTTACGTTAACCTTAGCTCTGATAACCTATTCTTCTAGAAACAATGATTCTTTTGTAAGATGATGTTTCACAAAGAGAGTTGGGAGTTGTTGAAAAAAGTCCATTACTTAAATTGGTTTCCTAAAGTCATGTAGAAATTTTATGAAAACACGACTCCAGGAGATATTGTTTATTTTGAATTTAAAATAAGTTGATCGGAGTCATCGTGGTGCTTACCCAGCCCCATCATACAAAGAATCACAATCAGATCCTCTAAATGTAAAACCTTAAAGTTCGTTTCTTGGGTCTTTTAAAAAATATTAAATTGTATTACTAGATTAAAGGTCGATTCGCTCATGACAGTGTTTTAGTCCTAGCGGGCCTCTAATCTGTACATATGTGAAGAAACCTCCACTCTCTACGCTCGTGTAGGTAATTTGGCTTTGGAAGATTTTTATTTTTAGAAGGTCATGATTTAAAATTATATTTTTTACAATAACTTAGGGTTTTTTCATCACAAAGAGGAAAGGTAGGGTTAGTAACTTAAAGTGCGGAATTGAAATCTGTAAATTACTATATTATTTATTATGTTTGTTGAAAAACAAATGAAATATATTTTTTTTAAAGTTTAAATGTTGGCCATTTTAACATTATCAATTGGATTTGTAAATTTTAATAGGGTTCGTATTAGCATTATTGCCCCCTATATAAATGTATGTTACTAGATTAATTTCGGTGGTATCGTGATTTCTTAGAGACAACGACGACATCGGATGAACGGATCGCATGTCGAAAATTACTTTGTCGGCTTCCTGATGCGATGAAATGTGGATATCAGTCGAAAAACCGGAAGTCAACATTTTTGACGATTACAAACTCACCCTATATTTGTATAAACAATTTTATATATCCGCTTAACGGTTTACGACGTCAATGGCATGTGTAGACTATGGCAATTGTATGAAGATCCAAGAACCACCTTGGATTCAGCGTTCAAAAGACGAAAGTTTGAATTGGTACCTGTCTTAAAAATATGTTTAACATGTTATTATTACGCTTGGACCAATAAGAAGCTATTAATTTTAAAAAGAGAGAACAATATATTGAAAAAGTTTTATTTTTTGATTTTTTTTGTTGTTGTTGTTTATGTAATAAAGATTTCCGAATTACAAAAAACGAGACCAGATTCGTGAATAATAATTTATTTTCAATATTATGAAATAAAATATGACTAATTAAATCTACTGTTGTTGTAGAAATTGTGTCTTTTCGGAGAGTTCATGTTAACATGATGAACATTCTGTTAACTCTTGTTGTGCCTTAAAAATATAACGTCATAATATTTAGTTCAGCAATTAAATTTGTATTATCAATGTATTAATTTATCCTGTATTAGAATTACGGAATTGGTTCAATATTTCTTCACAAAAAGGATTCTAGATGTATAACTCCTCTCAAGAACCACATATCGACTATCTTTATGACTTATGATCTGTTAGTACTTATCTTCGAGTCAGCACTTGTTGGGTGGTTTCAAAATATGCCTAAATAGATATATATTTTTTATTACAAACCCTACTACTTCATTTTTCTTAAAATTTTCTCCATTCCGACTTATATTTCTACAATTATAATACACTTCATTCACTTTAGCTGTGTGAGAGAGGGACTCACCACAAGTCTACTCTACCTCGGAGTGTATATTATCACAATATACTGTCTGGAAATTTCATCGGACCGAGTACAGTGATTGGCTCTCTCTCTCTAATAATTTGTATTCAACTGTTTTGCCCTCCAGCTTGTTATACAATTTCTCTACCTGTAGAACCAGCCGCCTATTAGAATCTGGAGGCAGATGAAGTTTGCATAGTGAAGAACAAAACGGTAGTGAACAAAAGGTGACTCGCCAAACTTTATGCTTGTTACTGTCACCTGATAACGCGTATCTTGAAGTATATAACTAGCATCAATATAGAATAGATTCGTGTTCAGGAAAGACACTTGCTCATGTTTTTGGATTTATGGTGTAAAGGTGTAATTGTCATTTTATTAGGTACTACTTTTAAAATTTTAGAAACAAATTGCTTACATATCGAATCCCGATCATTTGGCTTATTTTGGTGGCAACATTTTAGTCAACTCTATTTGCAATATAATTTTAACTGCGTTTCTTCGCATAAAATGTATTGGCTTTGTAAATTAATATACTACTTCTAAAAACTATTACCATTTTTGTTTATTCCTTTTACTGATTCAGTTAGAGTGTGATTAGTAATGTTAAGAGAAAACAGTGCAATCTTGACAGTATAATATTTAAGAGTGTGGTTTGTAATGTAAAAAGAAAACTGTGCAATTTTGACAGTATACTATTTAAGAGTATGATAGTAGAGTATTTAAGAGTCTGATTTGTAATGTAAAAAGAAAACTGTGCAATTTTTACAGTATAACATTTAAGAGTGTGATAGTAGAATATTTAAGAGTGTGATTTGTAATGTAAAAAGAAAACTGTGCAATTTTTACAGTGTAATATTTAAGAGTGTGATAGTAGAATATTTAAGAGTGTGGTTTGTAATGTAAAAAGAAAACTGTGCAATTTTGACAGTATAATATTTAAGAGTATGATAGTAGAGTATTTAAGAGTCTGATTTGTAATGTAAAAAGAAAACTGTGCAATTTTTACAGTATAATATTTAAGAGTGTGATAGTAGAATATTTAAGAGTGTGGTTTGTAATATAAAAAGAAAACTGCAATTTTGACCGTCTAATATTTAAGAGCATGATAGTAGAGTATTTTAAGAGTGTGATTTGAAATGTAAAAACAAAACCTTGCAAATTGACAATAGAGTATTTAAAAGTGTAATTCGTATTATAAAAAGAAAACTGTGCAATCTTATCAGTAGAATATTTAGGAGTGTGATTCGTAATGTAAAAACAAAACTGTGAATCTTGACGTTACTGCATTTTAGTGAATGTACGTCATGGAAAAGAAAAACTGTGTAATCTTGACAGTATACCATTTAATACTATGATCTACCATCGAAAAGTTAAATATGATCGTGATATATTTGGTTTCAACACAGTATTGAAATATTTTCTTATATAAACTACTTGATATTACTTATGATATTTGAATTACGTTCCTAATTATATAAATAAATGACTGAAGGTGTTATTAATAAATCTTCTATGAACTGTGTGTAGTCAAATATAACTTAATTTGTGATACAAATTGTAAATTAATGATGAAGCGCAGAAATAAGTGCGCAATAGGCATGCGATTCAGAACCACCCCTACATCAGTCGGCATCGTGCAAGCGTGAGGCTAACAACCTACACTGACAACTGGTATTCGAGGTTGATAAATTTGGTTTTAATACGATTTTATAAACTATTGTTTACATTAAATATTTTTAATTTACGTAGTATGTACTGCAAATGGAGTTTCGATCAATGAAAAGTATAAGAATATAAAAAAAGATTCAAAATCAAAATGTTTTATTTCCTTCACGCAGAAAAAGTTCGTAAATATAATTTGTAAACTTAATTATTTTTTATTTAAATTTAAAGAAAAAACATATGAATTTGATATTATATAGATCAATAAATTCTTCTTCAAAAAATCTTTTTTAAACGTAATAGAAACATATCCGACTAGATTATTTGTCACCGATTCACGTCAAAATGTGATAGAAACGCAAACAAAATGTTGAGACGAACGCTTTGGTGTTCCTTATTTATGTGTGTTTGTGAAGCCTACTTTAATTTATTCATTACTGAGGAAGAAGTACGTCGTCTTTTAGGTAATACATAACACATAATTCATTTTAACTTTTAAATTTTTTTAAGCAGTTGTCAGAACCAAATATTTTTTAAGTTAATATCATAGTTATAATTATGTACTTTAGGTGGTGTATTACAATCAATTATTTACGTAATGAATACAACTTTAATTTAATCTTATAATGTACAATGTATCTGCATGTATTAAACTGATTTCAGAACTGTATTTCTTATAAAGATAAATATATTTAATATACTCCTTTCCCTTATGGAAATGTATGAAGGATAGATAATTGCGATAAAATGTAAGACAATTTTTCTGAATTATGAAAATGATTTCAGAAACCTCCGTTTTGATGAATGTCAGTTTGGCTGCGAATTATTATAAATCAATCATTCCTTGTTGAATGACAGAGGGGGGAAGTGGTCTATAATTGAATTAAATATACTGTTTTAATGTTTAAAATTTATTTAATAATTTCAAATTTGTCTTTTTCTGTTGAACTAGTTTTAAAGTCTTGATTATAATATACATAATAATATTATTAACATTATCTGTGTTCTTTCTTTATATGATGAAACATTTTATTATGTTGAGTATATAATTCAAATTTTAATATCTAGAAATCAGTTTCATTACTAATAAATATTAATATAAATAAATTAGTAATATTTGTATATTTTTTTTAAGTTTTAGAAAGTTGTATTTAAAAAGTAAATAATATTGAGAAGTATAAGCGCGTATTCACATTTCATAAAATATAATATTTTGAATTCGTTGATAATATTTTTGTTTAAAAATGTAAATTACATATTATAAACTATATATGGAATTTATATGTGTAATATATATATATATATATATATATATATATATATATATATATATATATATATATATATATAGTAATTTTGTTACTAATTTTTGGAAGTTCAATCACATACAGACAGACAGAACTATAGAGCGATTTTTATATCTAGATACACTCAGAAAAGTGCTTTCCAATTTGTTTTGTTATTAGGTCATTCACATACTTACACGTTTAAAAAAAAAAGAAGTGTTTTGAAATGTACTTTAAGTTAATTTTGTTTATAAATTTGTTCTGGGAAATATATATTAATAGTAATTTACACTTTTACAGTTAAAATGTTGTAATAGTTTATTATAATATGTTTAACAAAATCATGTTTCTACATAATGATTTGTTATTAATTTATAATTTAGAAAATTAAATAATTTACTTTTAACTAATTAACTGATTTTGTTGTAAAATTGTAGATCCGTACTTAACAGAGTTATTCAATAATTTGAATCCACCAGTAATCATTTATAGTGAGTACGTGCTTAATACTCACCAGGGGCCTTTCTGAATCTACACATTTTTCATATAGTTAGAACCAACTTTTTCATTTTTCCTATTGGTTCTCCCTAAAAAAAACTCACGTTCTTTACAGACCCAAAATGTATTACAGTACTCAAGGGGTATGGGGTTTTATTTCACATTCGTTTCTACATTTTTTTTACAAAACTATAATGTCCGAGAAGTTACAAAACTATAGAAGAAATAAAAGATTTAAAAATGAACACGTGTTCTGTAATTTCGCCCTTATTCATTGTTTGCATTATAATTAAAATTTTATTTAGTAAATAACAGAATACCAGACTTTACCAGCTGTCTGTAACGCTGTTTTGACATTAATACTTGTCCATGTTTCACTCATTTTCCCCGACAAAAATACATATATGTTTCTTCATCTTTTGGATAAAAATATACCGAAAAGAAGTTTAGGAATTCTACTGTTACATATTTTAGGGTGGGACGGCCTGGTGAAGTAAATTGAAAATTATATTTTCATGAATAAACCATATTACCTACTTCTAGGAATCATTACATTGACCTTTTTCTGGATCACGTTACCAGAAAACAAATTAATCGTTCAAGCTAAGAAGCACAGATTTTGACTTTTTTCCTTATATATGGAAATATTAGTTCTATTTATTCCAATAATTAGTTTGGAAACTATAGGTGATGATAAGACAGACAAAGCTATTACAGGTTATGTTTTAGATCAAGTTGGCCAACATATAAAAATAGTAAGAACAAAAATATTTTAAGTATAGTTCAATTTTCCATGAGGCCACAGGTATCTATAAGCAAATTAAAATGTATTAGAAATGATATCTAATAGTGAGTCTCACACAAAATCGTACAGGCTGTGTGAAACCCATTTTTGGGTCTTTGGCAGTTAATTAAATAGGAAGCTAAAATTTGACATAATAATGTTTTGAAAGTTTAAAAATACCAAACTAAGTCATTTTAAATGTATCATGATACATATTTTAAAAACAAATTCACGTCAACTTTAAATGGGAGAGATTTGTATATATAAGAATTATTTTTCTCGTATTTCAATAGAACATTAAAAAATGCAGTCGTCCCTAATATGATTCTAGACTTTACAGTTATTATAGATACCATTCATTTAAACGGTTAATTGTGATATCCTATTACAAGTTATAACTTTAGTGAATAAATTCTAGGAGTCAATGAAACTGAGGAAGCAATATACTACACATCACGTCTGCTAATCGACTAATTGCTCAGTTAGGATAGGTCAAAAATCGATGTACATTTTTAGGTATGAACTTTTTAGAAGCCCTCTGCATCAAAAAAATTGTTTTTTTATGATGTCTGTCTGTCTGCCATATGTGCAGTAAACACATCTAAAACGCATGGACCGATTTTAATAAGATTTAGTATGAAGATATATTTTGGTCTATTTAGACCAACTCTTGTTCTTTTCTGACCCTAATGCTAATTACAGTATTTGAGTATTTTATGTTCTTTTCTCCTTTTTTATAAGGTAATGGTGGCCGAGAGGTTAATTAGGAAAACAAAGTGAGCACTACAGTATTCTACAGCCCAAACGCTTGAGAAGTTGTTTTTCATTAAATTCGTAATTCGGTTGTAACTGTCGTATAAATAACTATAAAAATTAGATATAGAGATTTTAATACACATATATAAAGAGTAGTTTCTAATGACACAAACGTATTGGTTGATATCTTTACCGTTCGTGAGATATCGGTAAAAAAAAAAAAAGATTTGTTCGATTTTAATCACCAACATTATTGACGTTCATTGATTGAAGACTAACCAACTGACTTGTTGTTGACAAATAGTTTTTTTTGGTTGTTATTTGCTTTTGGGAATGACTAAATTTACTAAAAACAAAGAAACTTTACCCTTAATATTATTAAAATTATGCATTAATTATTAAAAATCAATAATCTCGCAATTAACTTTATTGACTCCCAAATTAATTTTCTATTTTAATTCAAAAATATAAACTCTGTGGGAAACTCATTAGTTTCACAAAACAAGTAATGAGAGAAGTTTGGATACCGACAGCTAAATAAATGTCACTAACTCCTCCCCAATAAATAATGACATCACTCTGATATCGAGTGCGGAGTTATTGATTTCAAATCTCTGCCAACTTTAGTTCTCTTTACAGAAAAACATCCAGTTTGACGTCATGGTGAGACCTATAAATATGACAGTAAATAAATTTAAAAGGACATCATATCAGACGTGGACGATTAGAGAGGAAGACTGACAATGATGACAATGTCAAATAATATAATTTAAACATATCTTTATTTACCTACATAGAAAATTAAATAAATATACAAATTGTCAAACATTAAGAATAAAAATGGTTAGTTTTCATTGATTATATCCATTTTAATTTTAAAAATTGGACTTTTAAGAAGTGTGTTCTATGGCAGTGTGACTGTAAATATATTAACCGTTAGGATAGAAGCAGTTTAATAGAATAAAATTAAATAAACAGGGTGATTATTAATTTCACGGAAATATTTTGGGAGTTGATTTATAATTAAAGACATTTAAAAAAAAAATTAAATATAGATGGGGAAACCTTGGTTTTCAGACTCTCCACTGTATTGTGTTTTTACGCAAACAAGTTATATGTTTCCATGTATATAAAATATTGAGTAATGATTTGGTAGACGCATTATTTATGTAATATAAATGATTACACACAAACAATTATAAATAAAAAAATAGAAGTTTACAATTTAAAACCAATAAATATTTTAATTACTAAAACACTTGTAGATATTTTTTGTTTACATTTATTTTCTTGAAAACTTTAACGTACGTTTTAAATGTGTTATAGATCCTAACCACGATTGTACAAGATTTGTTGTAGGATAATTTTGAGTGTTGCGGAAAGTTATCACGAAAAAACTTTAGTTTTTTTTTTTTAGTAGATAATTCTGTCATCTTTCAAATAAAAGATCTGTCATTTCTTTACCAGAATATAAACATTTACCAATTATAAATTTGTTAGATGTTAATGTTTCTCGAAATATAAGGCGTTAAAATTATTTACGTAGATACTTTTTAAAACGTACTAAGCAAAGTGTTGGATTTCTGGTATACTGGTATAAGATTACATAAATATTGCTTATACGAAATCTTCAGTCGATCCTTACACACTTTTAATTATACTATACAAGTTGTTATATTATATATACACAGAGTATTTCAACTTACTATGGAAAGTTTTATATAAATTAGTACACATTTAATGAATTTATAGCTTAATTAATAAACCATTAAAATTAGATCCTCAGTTTTGTTGAAAACTGCGTAAAAACATGAACACATTCTTAACATTAAAAAATAATGAAGTGTACGTTTTAAAATGTGTTTAAACTCGGCTGTCATATAGTGTTATAACGAGTCATCAATTTAAGTGAAGACATCGAAATATCGTGAAAAATAAGCATCGTACGAAAAAACGTTTCAAACAAAAAACTATTATTTATGAGAAGGTCATTCAGTAGTGCTAAAAATAGACCGCCCCGCCCCCTCTTACGAATAGAAGGGGGAACTTTGTAATTCCAAATGGACCTCAATTTTTTATTGCAGATTCTGATTCTACACGAAATACGTATGTTTTATTTGTAACGATTTTTATTCGTGATTGTTGGAGCTGCAATCTACGAAAGCTAGTTAAGTTTGTAAAGTTAAATTCAATGAAAACTTGTTTAATTAAAAAATGATGCAATATGAAAAAAAAAAGTTTTATTTTAAAAAATATTTTATAATCATAGTAGTTGGCACTGTAGTAGGGATATTGTTGCAGAGAAATTCAATTACATTTACAACCGAGTAGAAATTGAAATAATGGTAAAATCAAATCTGATTTAAATTTAAATCCGTAACAATTGGGAAATATGATGTAAGAGCAGATTTTTTTTTTTTTTTTTTTTTTTTTTTTTTTTTTTTTTTTTTTATGTCGAAAAGGTGCAAAAGCTGACTTCTGTCGCTATAGAAATTTTTTTAAAATTTTTATTATTATTACTTTAGTTTATTCATGACTAAACTTAAAAGATCGACTGTGATGAATAAATTAAAACAACAAATTTTTAGTATAAACCACAATATTTTAATCAAGGACCTACAGTCTTTAGCATAAATATTTTATCGACTGTGATATATATATATATAACAGAATTAAATTTGTAGGATATTTACAATAAAAACTTCTGTAGTAATACTGCAGCAGTTCATGGGGTTTAGTCCTCTTGAGACGGCGAACACTTCCGGCTTCTTCTAGAACTGCGTCCATTTCAGATATATCGTGAGTTAGTGGCGTAAGTTATGACTAATTGTATATTTCTTAATTTCTTCAGTAACCATTCCGATGTTCAAGTCACGGTGTAGATCACTGTGCGTATATAAACCATCGGGCATTGACTATTCCTCGGTAGGCTTTGTTTAGGACATGCTGAATTTTTAAACATTACACTATTTTGTACAGCCCCATAATTGTATGCCATATGCCCATACTGGTTTTAGTATCTATTTATGTATTAATATTTTATTCTGTACAGAAAGCTCAGAATTACGTCCCTGAAGCCAGTACAGTTTATGTATTTTGTTCTTAGCTCTTTAACCTTCTACTTATATATGCCTTCCACTTGAACTTAGTACCTAAAGTCATTCCCAAATATTTGGCATTATTATAATATGGGAAAAACCTGAGCATTTACAACCAAGGATATATCGTTATCTTCTTATTTGTAATGTTAATGTGGGTTGATTTTACCTCATTTATTTTAATTCCCCAACAGTTTGTCCAGTTACGTATTTTATACATTTTACTATGTAATTTATTAGTCGTTGTTTCAATAAAAACTTTTAAGTAAATTAAATTTGTTTCACGGATTATTTTTTGCCATCAATCCAAAACCGAGTAAATAAATACAAATAAATCTATGAATTTGGTGCTTATTTTTCAACATTATTTAAAAATAAGAGACTAACTGAATTATATTCCAAGTTGTTATTCAATTTATTTATAAGTCTTAATCGCAAAAAGTATAGAATTTTCAAAATTAACTTCCCTCTATTGACATTTGGGTGCTATGAATATCTAAATTAACGGGAAAAAAACTAATAAATTCATGTCGATGTTCCTGGGTAACGCTAAAAGTAATGCATTGGACAAATTTAAAAGGTCTGACTTTATTTTTCATTGCAAATGCATTTCGTGCAAAAATAGAGTGAAATTACTTTTTTAAGATCTATACAATATTTTGTATAAAATTCCCTTAATTTTTTCCATAGAAACTGAATCTAAAATTAAAAATGTAGCTGCCTATTTAAGTCTAAAAAATTTATCGTGGCCCCCTCATAATGGGTCGGATTTGGACTAATTTTATCACTAGTGAATGGCCGCTCAATAATAAAATTTCTCATATGAAACATTTTTTTGTATCGTTCTTATTTTTCGAGATATTCTGATCTCTTCAATAAAATCGATCACCCGGTATTGAGCGAAAGAAAAGTATGTAAATAATTATTCATTGTAATCAAAGGGATTAATACAAATTCAATACCCGGGCGTTGTTAAAAGGTACAAAACCAATTCCAATACTGTTCAAATACGTACAATTAACCTGTGTTGAAATTGTTTAATAGACTACAATTCATTTTGGGTTTAGTTTGTAAATTACTTTTCATTTTTCTTTGTTTATTTTTAGATAATTTATAAAATAATAATATGATTTTCTCCGCCAAATATTTGCGATAATAAACTCATAATGCACCACCATTTGCCAACATCGGCACTAAAGATATAATTGAAACTATCTCATGACTTATAAAACATTGTTGGTTTACGACTCACTGGATGACATAAAACATCCATTCTTTCTCACAGTAGGTAGCATGTTTTAATTACTTCAACAAAATGTTATTATGTTTTAGAATGTGGGACTTTTGCTGCATTTTTTTCTTACGTTGAGTAACTTTATATTTTATATTTTACAATAATAAGTTTTTATGTTGTCCCATTTTTTTTATAATAATAATTTGTATTCAGAGTCAAATATTACGAGAGCTGATCCAAGAACTAAAAACAAAACAAAATATACATAAATAAAAGTACATAAATACTTCCATTTCCGTCTGTCCGCAATTTTGTGCTTTTAGAAAACAAGAGGAAAATCCTTTTACAACATCAGTAGACTAGCATCAGCTCTCGAAATATTGCATTGTAATTTTAAATAATCTCTATGTTGCGTGACACAGGTCTTTCTGCTGAGTTATATTATGTAAGACAAGGTGTAGTAAACACTTACGCTATGAACTTCGTTGTACCAATACCAGCTAACATCACAGATCTGGAGTTTTCATGGCAGGCATTGACTAAAAACCCGGTAAGAATATAATATTTGTACATATTGTTATATAATAAATATTTCTGTAAGGACTCTAAATTTTATTGCTTGTATCAAAAAATAAAAACCAGTAATTGTAGAGTTTCGTTTTTAATGTACAAATTTAAATTTAAATTGAAAATTGATTTTTAAGATCAATAATTCACAACAAAATCAGTCTAATGGTTTTACAATAAAAAGTCAACACAATGCATAGTGTTCAACAACAATAAAAAAAAAAAAAAAAAAAAAAAAAAAAAACAATACAAGAGGACGTTTTAATGACTCATCATCATCAGTTGTCACATGCACACAAAACCACCTAACCTTTGTATTTTTTCATTTAAAACACTAAAACTTGTGGAAGGTGTTACAGTGTTTTAAATTGTTTACATTCACCACTCTGCTCATTGAACATCTATTATATTTTTTGTCGCAGAAGATCCTAAAATAAACATTTCAGAGAAATCAGGTTTTTTGGCATAAACGTTGAACAAACGAAATTTGTATGTGTCTTTAGTTTGTATTGTATTAAGTATAGTACAAGAATATTGTTATTTGTTCAAAGACAGTTTTGTATAACTTAAAATGAAAAATACATGGAATTCTATGTTTTTCTATACGCGGATTATAAATGTTCTAAAAAATTATTGATTTAGTTTTTCGGTTTACTAAATAATCAGTACAAGTTCTAATATTGGTGTAACTTCAAAGACATCAACTTATTATTACTGTAGTAATGTTTATTCGCATATTTTAAACGATAACAACCTGTAACAACATGCATTTTGTAAAAACTAAGTTACAAGTTACACTTACTTATTATTCACAAGGAATAATAAAAACTTTATAAATAATTGAATTCAGAAAGATATGTTTTTCATTTTCGTGCGTCTGTTATATAATATAAATTTATTATTTTGGTTTATTTCACATTATTTGTGTCTAATATGATGAATCCATCTTTATAGAATAACTTTAAAACCTAATACAATTAATTTTCTCCCTTAAACCCAACTGGGTAATATAAATATACTCTGTATATCCCCGAATTGAAGCTATCATTTGGTGTTCATAATTCAAATTATCTTCACAAATATTAAATATTGCATGAATTATTTAAATTACTCATATAAAAAGCTTACAATTAATGTAGTATTTCTTTTTATAAAGTACTAATGAATATCTTGCAGCTCATTTTTATATAAACACATAAATGTATACAAATTCCTGACGTCCTTTTGTACACAAAAACAGACTTACGGTTCGAGAGGGAAGGGAAAAGAGTATAATAGGGGCGGAAATTGCAGCGATAAAACGCAATCTACCCCTGACATGACTTCCTTCTACCTGTTGCGAATTGCGGGTAATCGGTCTTATTCAAGGGATGGATACATTTATTCAACAAAACATAAGATAAGAAGGTGTTTCAGTGTTAACTTGACTAAAAAACAAACAATTCTAATAATATGTTTTCGTTTTTAGCCCATTTGTAGAATATTAATCCGGAAAGATAACACTAGCTTAGAAAGTCTTTTCATGCATTTTATGAAAGTTTGAAGTAGTGAAATATCATAAATACTTGTTAAATCTGTAACCAATACCTGTTTCCGGTGTCTCAAGAAGAGGTCTCTATATTTGAATTGATGTGCCAGGGAAAGGTGAAACTCAACAAATTTTCTTCCATAGATATGTAAAAGAGCTATTATAAAACTTTAACTTTATATATTTAATACAAACAAATTGGCGAAACTCAAAATTAACTTAGGATTTATTTGCACAACCATTAAAATTTATTTATTTGTTTACTAAAAGGAGGGTGAGAACAAATTCAAAAACTAATTGTGTGATTTTTTTTTTTTTATAAAACACTATAGGCTACTCAAGAAAAGTGTTATTATTTATTCAAACTCATATCCAATAATAGCTATGCACTGAAAGCAACGAAATAAAAGTGCTTTGTGATACTTTTTAAATAACTGTCGAGGAATCAACATTATGCCCTCTATAATCCGCCCCATTATTACGTCAAGTGTTGCTGTAAGGGAAGATTAAATAAAACGTTTCTTTTAAATATGCCTGTAAGGAAATCTTCACACTGTCAAATCTGACGATCTTTAAAGGGCATTCCATGAACAATTGAATAATACATTGGTTTGTAATTAGTTACTACACACAGACAAATGAAAAACTATTAACAAATAATGTTTATAAAATATAAGGTTATTGACAAAGCTCCTTTAACAACTGACTGAAAATAATATTTAAATACACAACAAAATGTGAGAAGTGTTAGTACTGTCAATAAGATATTGTTGAATTACGCAACTTTGGTTCGTCTAACCTTTATGTTTAGCTACTTGATGTAAGGTCTTCTATGCATTTGTGTAACATAAATGCATAGTTTCACAGTGTCGAGTTTCACCTATGTCTGAAACATCAATTAAAAAATAGTAGCTATTTAGTAGTACAGACAATATTTGGGATTGTATAATGAAAATAATTTGAAATCACCTCTAGATCTCTAAGAAAATATTAGAAACGTACAAATTCTTGTAGACCAGTATTTGAAAATTAAAACATACCTAAAGTGTGTTAAACAGCTCCGCTTGTATTTTCAGCTAAATTTAATCCCATTTAAAAAAATCAAATTCACATTGTCAAACATTATCTTCATAAGTTATGTATTTTGCTAAGGTTAATGTGCCCCCTATAGTGCCATCAAAAATTCTAAACTTGCTGTCTTCTTATAATAATGAAAAGCTTCAAATAAAAATTCAAAACGAATCATCAGCAATATCAGGTTATGAAAGGAGTTCCCATTACTCTAAAAAGTTTAATTCAACTAAAGTTCTTAGTGTTAGATATACATTGTTGTATATGTTAATGTTAATATTGATTTCAATGTCATTGTTGTTTAATAATTGTGTCTTACCCAGGATACGAAGTATAAGGTGTGTTTGGTATTCGTAAAAATGTCTACTCTGTAATTTTAATTGGTAATCTAGAGCAAACTGGATATGCTCATTTAATAACTGTTTATTACTGTCATTTAACGTCAATAATCCTATTGTAGTTTTTTTTTCAAATTAAAGTCATATTACACACACGTGTTTCGGAGATTATTCATACATCGTCATGTAATTAAAAAAACTCATTTAAAAACAATTAACATGAAAAGCAAACAATATAACAGTAGTATAATACTCTCGCGCATAATTATTAATAATGTACACCATTCTATATATGTCTCCCCGTGCCAGTGTTTTGTGACTAACCTTGACGATTCAGGACCTCTAGATAGAGAAACAGTAATTTTAGACTTACCGTCTGTCCGTCGTCCTTGTACATAAGGAAGATAGCGGCCACAAAAGTTAAGATAGGAACATGATAGTGGACTATAGGGTACTCTTGTAAAATACTTTTGAAATTCAGTAAAATCGAAATTAAAATGTCAAAATGGCGACCAATTTAAACAGTTTTTTTTTTGCTCGTATCTCTATAACATTAACAAATTGAATCATCTGTTTTACTAAAAGCGGTTTATAAATTGTATTTAAATTTAGGTTATTCATATTAATAAACATGGATTTAAAAAAAAGGAAGAATAAAATAATAATAAATCCAATAAGAAACACAAGATAGAAAATAAACTTAAAAAACTTGATTGTGTATTTTACCTTCTGTTAGTATTAAAGAGAGAGGGAAAACTTGAGAGAGAGAGAGAGAGAGAGAGAGAGAGAGAGAGAGAGAGAGAGAGAGAGAGAGAGAGAGAGAGAGAGAGAGAGAGAGAGAGAGAGAGAGAGAGAGAGAGAGAGAGAGAGAGAGAGAGAGAGAGAGAGAGAGAGAGAGAGAGAGAGAGAGAGAGAGAGAGAGAGAGAGAGAGAGAGAGAGCTAAACGTTACGAAACAGAAAAATAATATAAAACAAAACTAAATATCTGTTTAAACCAACAGATCCCAGATATTAACTAGTTTCGCATTAGTAGGTGGGTAGAGTAAGTCATTAATTTGTAAAATCCCCCCTTTCTAGCAGCATTTCTAAAGGCAACTTCATTAAATTTACTGAATTGAGTTGAAAAAGTCAAGCTCGCAAAGAACAGCCCGATCAATATGACTGTCGCTAGAAAACTGTGTTGAGAGAATAATGATGACAAAATATGGAAAAAATTATTAATATCTCATGTTTGAAAGTAATATATATGTTAACGTAATATATTGCAGGTATGATTAGATTTTATTGATATAAATTTAACAAATAGTAATTGTATTTAACATATATGCAAAGTATAAGTTAAGTTTGTTAATCGTTACAAATTTCTATTTCTGTTTTATGACTTATATCCACGTTTCATGGCATCGGGAAAACGGAAAAAGTTATTTCCTTCACGCCGTCTGTCGTCGTTGTTATTGTCTATACGGTAGCATGATAACGGCTACAAAACTTATGATAGGAACATAAAATTTGGTGTTGTGGATTTTAGTGTATTCTTATTTAAATTCTGTAATTCGTCCATGCCGGATCTCGTAACTACAGTAAATATTCTTTTGAGATCAGGGTTCAACATTACATGTTTACATTAGCTTCGTTATTTATGGTCACTATTTGATTCCCTATTCATTTCATATTTTATCTTAATTTTATGGATGCTATCGTCCTTATGTACAGACAACGATGACTGTGGATGAACGTCTTGTCAAAATTCAATTTTTCGGTGAAAATCAGTCAAAAAACTGATATCTATTTTTTTTTATTAGGCTACCAATTTAATCTGAACTTCGTATATTAGTAATTAAATATATATATATATATATATATATATATATATAATATAAGCTGTTAATTGGAATTCCAAATATTATCTACTATTTATATGTTGCAGTTACCATATGCATGGGGAGTAGAATACAACAATCGGTTGGTAATGCTTGAGCCACAGTTTAACATTTCGAAACATGGCTACATATCAAACAAGATTCAATCTTTCCGGATACGTTTTCCTTGTACAGGAATACGCAGTGCAGAAGTCAAAGTACGAATGCAACTCAATGTCACCTCTTCTAATAAGCTACATAATCACACCTTCCTCAGTTTCCGTAGAAATAAAATTTGTTTAGAAGGTAATAATCATCTTCCACTTCAAGTGTTACTTTTAGTATTTCTTAGTATGTAGTTATTATGATAAACTATATTATTTTTTTAAAGTTTTGGCTGCTTTGGACTGCTGATAAGCATAGTCAAATCTAAGACGTACATTTGCAGTACTGAATAATGTTATTTTACATTTCAAATATTTTTGTCTATATATTAATTTGATTTGACTTTTTAACAGATTGTACTCCTGTGTTAGGATCTGAATATAAAACAAATTGTAAAAAATTATATACATATATGTTACCCTTCTCAAATAGGACTGCCTCCTATAGAAGAATTGATTCCAAGGAACGATTCTGTAAGACTGGATCCAGGGTCCTTAATATCAACCGGTGGTACTTTCTATATTGCTGTTGGCTGTGCTTGTGTGACAATACTTATTGTATTTACAGTAGTATCGATTGGATACATGAGGAGTAGCAAGACGAATACCCCGGAATCCATACAGTAAGTACTGTATCAGTTACTTTTTGAAAATCTATTTCTTAAATTACACAATTCATTTTATTGTTCAGACTATATTCTTGTTATGGAATTAGACAAATACTAATATATTTATTTATCAAATTAAAAAGTAATAGTATTTTAGAAAATAATTAAAATATAGGGGAATAAACAATATTCAATGATTATAATATAGCATACAAAACTATACACAGCTTATCTGGATAGGGCCTAAGTAAAAGAAACATTTACTAAATTGCACACAAAATAACCTCAATGACTTATTTTTAGCTAAAATGTACGAGGTTATTCTCGTAATCAACGAACTAATACCAACCAAAGAGACTGTGATTACTGGTTAGAGTAAGGGCTAGGTTTAGTTAAAACAGATATTACACAGGTTTTCACAACCACGTAATTGTGTATATCACTACTTTCTCAACGACAGCAAATCCCTAATGAGCCTCATAGATGTGTAGGCCTAAGTATTAACAAGTTTCATTGGCTTAGCTCTTGTTAATGTATCGGCCCTCGAAGACTGTATGTGAAGGAGACTTCACTCGTTACGCTCGTGTCGATGATTCGGCCTTATTGGATCTCTTAACTATACCAATATCCTATAATCTTAGGAGGTTTGGTTTCACAATTACATTTTTGAAAATAATTTAAACTGTTTTCATTTTAGAGAGTAGGATTGGTACCATTAAATGCAGAATAAAATTTAAAATTAGTTTTGCTTTCTTTAATGTGTTATAATTTGCTTAAGACAAGATATATAAATAAAAAGTGGTTAAATAGGCCGCCGTTTGTTAACGATGACGGACGGACGAAATCTAAAAAGTCAAAATGAATTATTCAGTTCCATGAGGTCAAGAAACGTCCAGAGTAGTTAAAACCGGAGGGCACAATATATGACGATTACCATACTTTCTATAATTGAGCAATAATAAACTAAAATGCGTTATAAATTTCATAGTGTTTGATAACAAAATTCCTTTTTATGACTTTGCAAGTATTTTAAAGTCATATATCAGAAAAATATTTTTTTTATATACAGAGAGAACATCCTGCAAAAAATTTAATTCACATCATATCAAAATGTATTTATTTTCAAATAACTTATACTCTCTTATTAGGAAGTAACACAATCACTAAAGTTATTTGATAATTATGAATTTTTTGTACGATTGACATGGTTTAATCGCGCTTTTCCCAACATATGTGTATATAACAAAAATAATACAACACGTTTCAAGCGTACACATTAGCTTCCGTTTTCAAGTAATAAACGTCAACAAACAAAAATTGAATAACGGGAACATAGCCTAAGGCCGTTTTGAAAACTAAAACTAATCATACGTTGATTTCTAGGATAACTTGTTTTAATTTCTAACTTCACCCTTAACTATTAGAGAATTTTGTCGTTTTTCATGTTCCAGATTAATCACTTGAAAACTGATGTTGATCAATACTTTCGAAACTTCTTGCATTAGGTTTTATTTACACAAAGGATGTAAAACGTCAGGGTAATTATTTGGGGGTTTTCACTTTTTACATGTTTTAAGTTTATTACTGATAAAGAGATACTTACGAAATGACGTATATTATTTTTTTAATAAAATATATTGAAACTTTCCGATTAAACTATATCAATAATACAACGAGTGTAACATTTATATATGATAAATCCTATTATTTAAGAAAAATTTACCTATCTCAATGTTAATTCTTTCAGTACCAGCTATACGAGTAATGCATATGTTGGAAACCCTAATGTATTCATCCGCATGGACTCGATAGGTAGTGGAAGCTACGCTACTATTGCAAGTTTTCAAAAAGCACCCTTAGATATGGGACCTTCACCATACGCAACTTCCTACGTTACCAGTTCAGGTGGTGGGAAATTTAGCCACCATATATATAGTAAACCAGTAGCTTCCACCCGTTGTGCATCCAAAGTTTCATATTACGCTTCTTCCCAACTTCTTCAGCTACCACAGGTAGGTAAGAAAACTTAATATGAACTGGATTGATAGAGATTAATTAACTCATAACAATCAGATTATTTGTTGTACGATTCTGTTTGGTTTGTCAAGAAAGAAATGAATGTAGAGCAGTCTGTTATCTGTGCTTATACAATTAATAATAATAAACGTTTGCTACTTACACTTTTAAAGTCTTAGGTACCAATTGACACATATTATTTATTTAGTTGTGGGTTCAGCTAAACAAAATAATATGTTAATGTTATATGTTTGTTTTTTTACAGCTTTCAAACTCTAAAAGCATGTGGATAGTTATTCAAATAATTTTATAATCGATAAGAGTATCATTTCAAAACAAAACACATCACAGTCACACCAGTATAACGTTATTTATAGTTATAAATAATGTGTTATAACTATTATTTTTTATATATCAGACGTGAAGTCAATTTATGTCCGAACTCACAGAGGTTCATCATACTTCACTATTTTAGCTAGGGAGCAATTAGATTTCTCAGTTCAGGTAGTAGAGCAAGTAAAAGTGGAACATCAGCTCGATCTTTAAAAGAACAACATAAGAAATAGGGAAGTCAAATCATTGAGTTAGACAGCGTTGCAATTGGTCCTACCGACCTGAGAATGGCGTTTTATCGAATTATTAGACTTCTGTGCGAAAATATGGAAGAGCTGGTAGTGACGGAGTCCATCTTGATCATCTTCATCTGTCTGTGCAATGAGAAATTATTTGAGGATATCCATATTTATGAGTTTCTATATATACTATGGGTTTCTGGAAAAGAACTAGCAATACGTTTTAAATTTGCTAAGGGCTCATATAATATTAACTTTTGAATCATAACAAAAGTTTGTCTGTAGCAGATGTAGGAATTATCACTGACGTAAAATGATGACTCAACGCTCAAAATGAAGTTGTGGAAGAAGTTTTGTCTTCGTTTTCAATTTGTTCCAACATTTATATAAAATATGTCTGTCGAGTGATTTATCTGCATCAATATTTTGTTGTAGTATGTTACGTGTGTATGTTTTAAGTGCAAACATTGACACACTCTCCGCCAAATAGTCGTGTGTGGAATGCAAGTGTAACGAGAAGTACGACACGTTTATTTCTTACGCCTACGAACAAGCCCCTTATGACTTGTTCCACAGCAGAACCAGGAAGTCGCAGAGCTACCTGGTGATTTGTCGTATTGTAGAGAGCAACCAGTCTCAACAAAATGTTGAAGCCAATAGAACATTTTACCCCTACTTTGTGTATCCTTACCATAATGAGTACGAAAAAAACTTTACAATGTCTTCCCGGAGTTTGTTTCTTGAAACCAAGTCATACAGCGAGCACGTTCAGCGTTCAATAGCTAAGATGGTAACGATTTTATCCATAACTGTGATGGCTTCTAGTGACTATATTAAGTAAAATTTATTATATTTTGCTTTAAAATGACACATTATCCGATTATGTAACCTATTTGGATAAATTTATAGATGCTTTTAAAATATGAAAAGTTGTTTTTGAAAAATAAAACCCTCTATAGCTGAACATCCTATATAATATATACACAGTTTACATATATGACCAAAACATAGTAAATTATTTTCTAAATTATATATATTTTATTCAAATTTTATTATGAGAAAATAACGCAATAAAGTTTTGAATTATTGAAGAAGGTTGTTTACACTTACTTTAGTTTTAGACGGTATATGCTGGTTATGTTAGGTTAATTTTCAAATAGCGATGGTAAAATTAGCCGAATTATTATATAATTATATTAGTATACTTTATATTAGTATACGTTTTTGAAATATATTTTTCATACTCAGCTAGTACTACAGCTTTGTACAACATTTTGTACAATTTTAAATAACATCTACCTTAACTTAACTGCGTCGTTACGCCACCACACAAAAAGATTATCTCAGAAATATATTGGAATCAGTAGAACAGATTCCGAAGGGAAAGGAATTTTTCTGCTTTTAAAATTTCCTAACAGGATATGCCAAAGATAAAGTATTTTTTGATAATTTGTTGATTTACTAAGGAAAAAATTACCCTCAGAAACTCGCTATAGTAAGTACGGTCGTGGAAACCCCGAATGGTACTAGATGTATGAACACCTTATTTAATGTAGATACTTGTTGCATACCTCTCATTTCTTATCTTTCTTATCAGATCACTCTTGATACGAGAGACAAGAGTTGGGTCTTCTTCTCTTCGGACCCGAACTCTATAAGAGTATTCCAGGGCTACGGTTTTAAATTTTATATTCTTCTCTTAATTTTTTACAATTTGATGATGAGCGGAATGTTTTTCGCCTTTAAACAACAAGGAAAAATACTTTACCGATTGCGCAACTTTTACAATGTTCTGTATATACGTTTAAACCAAAAAAGTACGACCAATTTATTTAGTATATTGCACTTTATACAAGTATTAATAAATAATATAAGAGTACTTCTAATGATGATGATAAGAAAGAGAAAAATTCTAACATTGCAAAATCCAATTTTCAGTTTCATCAATACTTGATAATTTTTAGGTATTTTATATTTAAGATAAGATAAATGTTTGGATGGACATGTTTGGCCTTACATGTGACATTGAACTTGTATAGCTGGAGACATCAGAGAGAATTCGAAGACTGGCCGTTCCGAGGCACACTATTTCCACACGCACACTGATACATGAAGGCACATTTGGCAGAGTATATAAAGGGATATTCCAATCTGATTTTGATCATGTGTCTCATGAAATATTGATAAAAACAGTTTCAGGTAATATTGTTATGTACAGACATGTTTTGTGTGTTTTAAATTAAACAGAAAATATTGTAAATTTTAATATTAGAAATGATCTTCATGTGTAGTTTTTTGTATTATTTGTGAACAATTCTATTTAATTTTATCTTTTACGTAAGTGATGGACTAAAATATTGAATGATTCTTTAAAATGTCTTGTCTTGTCAAAAACTTGTCTTGTCTTTAAAAAACTTGTCTTGTCAATTTCTTATGCTTTTATAAAATTATTTAAATAATATACTCAACAATATATTTTTTACAAATTGCAGTTGATAAACTGTGGTAGATGATACACTTTAAAATTAACTAGTTGTCAGGCGCCATCATAGCACTTAATACCTAACTTATCATACACCGTAATAAAAGTATATACTCGAAGTGTAAAGGTTCAAAAGTTGGTTTCGTGGGCCATTTACAAATGTTAAGTTATATGGTTGTCCACGGGATCTTACCCTGAATAGGCTATACAGTATGAGGTATTTTATCACCTTTATTTTACTGGGTTGCTGTACTTTGTATATAACTACTTTCTTAACTCAAAGTGTACGCTCGTGTGAGGAGTATCTTGGCCCTTTAGGGCTTCAAAGCTGTACACATGTAAAGGAGCTGTCCACTTGCTATGTTCGTTCGGTGACTCAGCGCTGTTGAATCTAACTATAATAATATCATATTTTCTAGTAGATTTATTTTTTTTTTTTTTTACTATTATTTCGCAGTTCCCATCTTAGAGCAATACCATTAGGTGTACAACTGAAATGTGCAAATTTGTATCTAATAAGTTGAAAAGCACACGACATTTTTAAATGGTAGCTATTTTGACAGATTCAATTAAGCTCTTCTGAATTAAGCTTAATTAAGCTCTTCTATTTTAATAGGGTTTTTTATAATAATATGACCAAACTATAGTTCCCTACATC
Source organism: Aphrophora alni (assembly GCA_963513935.1). Classification (NCBI taxonomy): domain Eukaryota; kingdom Metazoa; phylum Arthropoda; class Insecta; order Hemiptera; family Aphrophoridae; genus Aphrophora; species Aphrophora alni. The sequence goes on along the minus strand of OY740768.1, from coordinate 133,512,247 downwards.
AAATTTCATGTCCCTATGTAATTCTATGTGCCAATAACGTGCTTACCTACAGATGACAACGACGACTGATGGAAGGCATGTCGAAAGTCACTCGGTCCCATGAAAAGTGAAGATTAGTTAAAACTTTCCTATACTTCGTTGAAATACCCGTTGTATTTTTCAATCTTTTATACTTTAAAAAAAAAAGGTGGTACTAAACCGATATGTATGGGGTTTCATTTCTATTTTTAACATAATATATATTTTCTTTTTTGTTTTTATACAAATAAGTTAAACACAGAAGTCTTTTGCTATTTATATATACGTCTTATAATTAAATACAGTAATTTTGATTTTCATCAAGTAATAAAACTACATCACAAGTGATCAAACTATATTGTAGCGTTACAAAACTAGTGTTTTGATAACATCTATTCTATTTTTATAGGTGTTTCAATTACTTTTTAAAATCCATTAAGTTGCTTTACCTAAAACGTGACTTTCGACATAAATATCTTAAATCAGTATGTATGTTTTATTTCAGTTGAAGCATCCAAATGCCAGGTCTCACTTCTTCTCGCGGAAGGGACTATGATGTACGGTCTAACCCACAAAAATATTCTCACAATACTTGCGGCAAATGCTGATAATCTCCTTCCTCCTATCTTAGTGTATCCTTATATTAATAAAGGAAACCTCAAAAGGTAATGTATAATCTGTATTGTAGTTTATATATTGAATGATGAAAAGTCAGTACAATAAGATTTCATTTTTAACGGGTTTAGATACAACATTGAAACTCATGGAAACTTATGGTAAGTAAAATTTGGCCCCCCCATCAAAATTATGGGTTGATTGTAAACATTTATAAATAAATGTAAAGTTATAGCATCTGCACACTATTTTAAAACTTATTAAAACACCTTATTGTACAATGATTGTTAACAAAATGGTGAATGGTATTTTTTTTTTTTTTTTTAATAATAGAGAAAACTGCTAGTCAGTAAAAGTTATCAAATAGTATTAACGCTTAGAGCACACCAATTTAATGGCAAATGGAACAGCATTCATTCTACCATTTTTTGCAACGTATTTAAATTTTTTCTTACTTATAACTTATTTAAATAATGATATCTATACTTGAATAGAAATCTCTCGCAATGTCCTATTTAATTTTTTTAAAACTTTTACCATCCAAAATTTTGTTACCAATCATTTTGTTGAACTAAAAACTGGAACCAATCCATTTCTTTTTTAATAAGCTCTAAAATAATATCCACCAGTTATACCTTACGGTTTTTAATGTTTATCTCCCGCCATAATTTTGAAGTACGGGCAAAGGTTACTTACAACGGTAGCTATTGTTGTCCCCCAAGTTACAATGAGTTTCAATGTTGTAGCTAAACCCGTTTAAAAATTAAAGGGCCTTATACCGACTTTTTATCTTTCCGTATGTAGGTACTTGTTTATGTTACAATTTAAGGAAAGGGAAATCAAAGTTAATAAAATAAATATTTTAACATACATTTTTAACTTTGCCTATATATTAAAACATTAGTTTACTTTTTTTAGTTGTATTTTTAGATTTATCATTCATATACAACAAAGAAATCCAGTCTTTCTTTATTCACGATGCATTATATTTCAAACGATGCTACTAAATGTCATATTATTATTATACCACACTATAACAATTTTCTCAGGTTTCTGTACAACTGCCGAACTCGAGGAGGTGAACAGTACACACTAGTGACTCAAGATCTGGTTGACATGGCCATGCAGATTGTTTCAGCATGTGTGTTTCTCCATAATAACGCTATCTGTCATAAAGACCTTTCAAGTAGAAACTGTGTGTAAGTATAAAATAAAGTTTATTCAGTTTTCTGTTGGTCGAATAATGCAATTTAAACACACAATAGCATCAGATTTGTTTTCTTTTGATTTGAATATGAATTGTAATATAATCCCTTATGCATCACTACCAGAGGAGAGGGGAGAGGGGTGTACTAGCGTAGAACTTTCAACTAATTTACAAGTCTATGGTAGTCCTCCAACCACAACCACATCATCCAACGTCTACTAATATTTTTTTAATCTTTTTTAAATAATTTTCTAGTAATGTTTATTATACTTTTAAGTATTCAAAAGTTGTTCATATAATTTATGTTAAACAGTACGATATTTCAAACCTCTCAAAAATATCATTAGTTTATGCAGGCGTTCCGCGGTATTGTTCAATATTGTAGCATGTTACGTAGCTATCATATTATTAAGTACAATCTGTAGCTTATTTATTACAAAACTTGGCCATTTTATCAAGGAATTAATACTATTTGTTGAATCAATAATTTTACCGTCTGAAAGAACATATGTAGACAAAATTTAAATGTAAAAATCCTAAATATTGATAGTTTTTAAAATTTACACTGGACTTACTCTGCAGTGTAATCATTTATAAAAGTTTCTTAATTAGTTTAAAACCACCAGGATGATTTTCAATCGTAAGAGATGTAAGCGTAATAACTGAAGGAAGGAATTACTGTATTCAAAACGCAGATAAACGTCAATACGTTAAGAAATGTAGGCATAGCTTTGAGAAAATACTACTTGTTTTTCAAGGAAGGGATTGGTGGGATCTTCGACCACATATTTTATAAAACCTTAAAAGGTTAAATTTTGGTTTACTTTTAAGTTTTCTATTCAATCCTGTCTATTTCCTAAGGAATTCATTTACTAAAAAGGGGAAAAAAACAAATATACTGTTGTCAATTAAATCTTACTTGCTTACTTTTGAAAGACTCAGTCATTCCATGTAGTTACATAAACTATCAGACTGATTTCAATTTCAAGCTGTTGCAAAATAATAAGACTGTATTTATAGAGGTAAAACTAACCCACTTCACTCCCATTCTTTATCTGCTTTTATGTGGAAGCAAATCCCTTTGTGGGTTTATGGTATAATTCTAAGAAACACTTTATCTCAGAACTTGGAACTCGGACACATTTACTGTTGTTTTTATTTAAAACGGACTGTCTAAGATGGATATTATTAATATTAATGTTTATTAACAGTTTACACGCAATTTTTCGCTGTAAGTAGTTTTTTCCTTGTAGACGTTTATACAGAGTGATTCTAGACAAACGTAGACGCTTTCAAGACATATCTACTTCTAAAAAATAAATAAAATATTTCGTATAAACATAGCAATTAATTGGGAATGGATTATTAATTATCTGCGATTTCTGTTTATTTTCTTCAACAATTATATTATAACTTCAAGTATAAAAATGTATTCAGTTCAGATTTAGTACACGCATTTTATATGTTACGCTTTAGAAGTGTACAAATAACAATGACTTTATTTTTTTAAATAGCCGCTAGTTAAATCATTTAACATCGAATATTTTTAAACAGTTAACATTTCAACAGATTTATGAGACTATATTTTTCTCTCTGAACGTCAAACAAATAGGTATTTTTTTCTCTAAACTAAAGAACAACTGATTTATTAACAAAAAATTAAAGACTTATAGATTATAAAGGCAATTCTTTATTTTTTAAATGTTGATAACCGATATTCCATTTTTCTAACTTTTTTTTTTAACAGATTTAAACATGTAAAATATAAACTTTTTTTTAAGCTAATAATTTCAAAATTGTACAACAAATTAATTTATAACTGCAAAAACCGCAAAATACTTACCTTTCAAACATTCTTTGAATTAAATTTGTAAATTGTTTTGAAGAAAATATACAGATGCTTGAAAATCAGTTATAATAATACAAGTTAAAACCATATTTTAAATAATACATCTCATCCGATATATAAATTTTCTAAGCTTGTAATTATTTGAACATTTAGCCGATACACAAGAGTATTGAATATTGAATGAGTAGTGGATTCAAGTAATTTCTTGCATTGATATTTCTCAGTCTCATAATTGTGTTAAATAAATAAAGCTAATGATTTTTTTGAGTATTTAATGTAATGAAACTGTATGTGTTGGTACTTTATACAATATTATATAAAGTATTCATTCGGTCCAACGTTTGCATATATCGATTTGCAAGTGCAATTATTTTAGAAAGAGTATAGTAATAATCATTAGGTGAAATAAATTGGTATAAATAAATAAATATTGATCTTTACTTGTGAGATGTTGAAAAGTGAAAAATTATAAATATCGCAAATAATACGTTTATTAACTCAAATAGTTTAGAAAGTTTTAAAATAGATGTAGGCCACTATTACCGCATTCTGTATAAATCCGAGGCACAGTACTAGGTTAGTTATAATTCGATGATTGTAGTTCACCCATCACTGAATATGACGACATTATATTTGAAACCTATTTGAATTAATAACCGTATTATTGGTGTTTAAGTTTTATTTTAAATGAATCGATAGTTTAAAAAATGACTTTGAAAAATAGTTGTATACAAGTATTTTACTGTCGATTGTAATTTTAATGAAGTTGATTGAAATAGTTAAAGAGTTTAAATTAGTTAATGTTTTCATGTACCAGAGTAGACGAGAAGCTTCGAGTGAAAGTAACAGACAGTGCTTTATCACGTGATCTTTTCCCAACTGACTACCACTGTCTTGGAGACAATGAGAATCGACCTATCAGGTGGATGGCACTCGAGAGTCTTGTTCACAGAGTCTTCTCACTGCAGTCAGATGTTGTAAGTTATAATATAAAGCGTTTTAAATAACAGTTTGTTTTATGTTTTGTACATCTGAAGTTGTTTAAAATATATGCCAAATGATGAAAACAAAATGTTACACAGTCTAATTTTGTGTGTTATTTATTTATTTTTTGTTTGTTTGATAATTAAAGCTTACACAAATGTTGAAATTGTAGTGAATTATAGATATTGCACTTAAATAATTACAATTATTGTATACGTGGACATTGGAGGTCGATCTTGAAATACACATAATCTTTTTTTCTTTCTTTTTTTTAAATATTACGTTATATACAACTGGTTTCAGACTGTTACCATTAAATCAATTTTATTTACTTAACTTATTTTCAAACAATTAATTTATTCATTATTAATAGTGTTGATCTTTTAATTAACATTTTCACGGTAAAAATAATATCTTTATACCTAATTTTAGATACATTTACTAGCTTAATAATAGTGTACAATATATTTACCCCTTTATTGTTTAAATATGACAACCTCTCGGTCATCATCGCTTATAAAAAAAAGGAAGGAAAGAACATAAAATAAAGATCTCTACCCTCGTATACTGTAATATTGTTAGTCGGAAAAGAAAAAGACCTGATAGCCAAGATGAAAGAGAGGGATATAACCCAAGGCTATGTAAAAAAAGTGTAGACCCAGTTAGGACCCTCAGGATTGCCATGCTCGTACTCACTATAGTGGGTTTCTAAATGGAGTATACTATATGTACTAGGGTCCTACGGAAAGTAAAACCCGTTCCTGGATACTTACTGCGCAGATGGCTTGTGCATATCTATTACTATTCAGCTGATCTCGGTCAAGTGTCTACTTAGTCTTTGCGAGTTCTCATTGCGTTCCTTTCACTTCTATTGTACGCATTAAAACGAATAAGATAATAGAGAAAGCTGCGGCTGTGAAGATAGAACTGTAATTTGGTACTCGTATGCATCATCAAATCAAGGGAGTGTACAGAGATATGATGGATGAACCATCTGTCCGGCGATATTGTAGATATTTTAATGTTGATATTAAGAACATCCATACACATAAGATATTAAAATTAGTATTTAAATAAAAATCCGAATTGTTTGCATTTTCAAGTGGCTAGTGTCTTCATAACCCAACCGCCAACTTTTATTATGTTTATCTATCTAGTTCTAGATTAGAAAATTTCGTCCGTTTGACCTACATATGTTACAGACTACCTTGCACCATACTAAGAGGCACTCCAATGAAATCAAGTAGATACTATGATATATTTAATTTCCTAATTAATAAATACAATACAGGAAACAATTATTAACCAAAGAAATAATTATGGAACATTCCTTTAATTTAAATCAAAACCTAATCATTTCACAACAGATTACCCAACAAATTCAACATTTAAATAATTTTATATAATAATTATTTCGATCTACCTCTACTTAAATTTTAACAATGATTAAATTCAATAACTATACCTATATCTTTGGGAACCACCGACACCTAAAGGGTTTAAATTATGGTTTAAATTTACCTAATGTTATAATATCCAAAATCCATGGTCCACGTTCACTTCACATCACCACTCATTTCTCCCGTCTTTTCACTCCCGGATTACCTCACACTACTTCCTGAATCCTTTCTTAACTGCCCATGATGTCCCCATATATTCCAGGTTGGTAGTTTTTCATTTTTTTCGGCTTCTAATACATCCGATTCATTATATACGTCGCATAGACGAAATCTACTGACCGGTGTTCACTCCAATCCATTCACTCAAACTTTTGATTGCTAGTACTACATTCTTTAGTTGTTAGCTTCCGGGAAAGAAATTTTAAGATACCTATTCCTATGTATGTAAAATCTTCTTCTCTTATCTGCTAGATTTTTTAACAATTATTACTAGCTATCTGTTCAATAAAATTTTATTAGTTGATAAATCAGTAATTGATATAGGAATATTAATAACATTAAACAAAAATCTAACTAATATGATTAACTTATGATGAATGGGGTGTTGTGAAGTAGCGTGAATAATATTATCTGTAAAGGTAGGTTTTCTATAAATTATAAAAACATGCTTTAAATCACATATTTTAATTTTCAGATCTAATAACTAATAACATTTTCTTGACATTCCATTATAAATTTTATCGGCATATTTATTGAATTTAAATACCTAAGCAAAAATTTTTAAGTTTTCGGAATTACCCTTGAAAAAGCATAAAACATTTTCTGGATATCTGTATCAAACTGTATATTTAAATGGATATTTACTGTCGAAAAGTTGATGTTTAAAATTAACAATAATGTCTTTGCTAACAATGGATATAAAGGTGACCATATATAAAAATCTCTTTGTTTGTTTAAAAAAAATTCTAAAATTGGAAATAATTTTGTTTCAAAAAAATTTCAAAAGAAAGTAGGATCCTTGTACTACTACTGAATTATTGGATGTAATTGATATTTATTTTTGAGGTTAAAGGAACTTTCGAAATTTTCACAGTGGATGTAGAGAAACTGGTCCGTCATCATTTTTGTGCACTCGTCGTTAGACTATTGCTGGTTTGAATAAAAAAACTACAGGCTTTTCCATAATATTTTGCACGATAGATTAAATTAAAATGATGGATTAACAAACAAAACTTCCAGCCATGGGATAAGTTTTGTCAATAAGATTCCTATCAAAAATCTAGATAACAAAAGAATTGCAAACATCAAATCTAAGTTTATTGTAAGAATTGGAGCCACCATTATGTCGTTACTGATCTCTTTTTTTTTCAATTTTTGTTGTTTTTTTTACAGTGGTCATTTGGCGTGGTTCTATGGGAGCTGATCACTCTTGCACAACAGCCTTACTCAGAAATCGATCCTTTTGAAATGGCTGAATTCCTCCGTGATGGATATAGACTGGCCCAGCCAATTACCTGCCCAGATGATCTGTATGTATTTATTGTGTATGCTGAATAGGTTAGCCGTAACAAACAAAAAATACCAAACCATGTCCTTACATTTTATGGTTAGAATTGTGTAAACAAAAAAAAATGTGAATATTTAAAATTATGACAGTGTAAATTACTTTTTAACGCTACGTAATATAATGAGAATATAGTTGTTCTTTATTAAGAAAATATACGATTTGACGTAATTTAACCATATCATAAAGAAATGATGCATCTTTATTGTGCTTTCTACTAGAACCCGCAAACGGTAACGAATTTTATAATGTTTGTAGATGCTTACCTTCTTATGTTTTTGTTTTCCTTTCATTCAGGATAATTCTAAGTAAAAATAGAATAGTTTTGCCGTTTTGTCATATTTAGAGGTTTTTTTCAAAAGCATACGTTGGAAATTTATTTTAGTACGTAGCAAACTACTAGGATACTATTTTATTTTTTCATATGTTTCTAAATGTGTTAGTTCATCATAATTTTATCATATGACCAAAGTTTATATATATATATATATATATATATATATATATATATATATATATATATATATATATATATATTGCGTATAATATTTTAAAATAAATGAATCTCTAAAGTTATATTCATGTTTATATTCTATATTTTTCATAATTTCTGATCATATTTTCAAAGGCTGTAATCTTAATATAACATTTATATATTATTATAATTTTGATGAGATTGTTACAATAACGGTTTCTTTTTTTAGAATATAATATTTTTATACAAAACATAACGCTTAAAATTCGTGTGAATTTATTATATTGTACGAAATACAATTATTCATAGCTTATGGTATTAATCATATAATTGTTATGGTAATTTGTTTTAAAGATATTTTTCTATTTTCTAGCTATGGTTTAATGACATGCTGCTGGTTAGCAAATCCCGAGGAAAGACCAACCTTCATACAACTAAGAGAATGTCTCGAAGACTTCTCAACCGCTCTCGGTAGTTTTATATAACCCAAAGGACAATGTACACTTTAACACCAAAGTTTATACAGCACGGAAATTATTTACATGGTTGATATATTTTATATGTTGTTATTTTTGTTATTATTATAAGTAAAGTGTTATTATATTTGACGAATATGTGAGTTTTATAATACTTCACCCATTTATGTGTTTGACCAAATTTCCATGTCGGTATTTGAACAAAATAGTGTTTATTCAAGTTTTTACTGTCAGAAAATGAACATACATTGAACCGGAATGACAGTCCCTTCGGACACAACCTGAAGATACACTTTTTTTTATGTACTTAGTCTTGGATTAGATCAGATTATTTCATCTTTTGTATGATATCTCTCTTCACCATCTCTTGTTTCGTTCCGACCATGAGATATTAATGAATACTAGGGATCTTTACTTTACTTATTTATTTTTAAGTTTAAGACCAGACATATCTTTTTCTCCTTAATTAGCAGGAAAAAATACACATATTTTAAACAAATGAATACGTAAATTAGAGCAGATATAATTAGAGTAGACTATGTGCAACGTATGCATAAAACTTTAGTCGTTTTATAAACAAAAATAAGAAAATTTATGTTTAAAAGTCTTCAATAAATTGCACTACAGACAATATAATTCAAATGTTGTTATCAGATTACTCGTGTTTCTACATTTTCGTTCAACTTAAACGATTCGGATGTTTAGAATGTTCCCCTAAACAAACCACTTATTTTATATGAAGAGAATCGTTGCTCGTCACGCAAAGTGGAAACTTCTAAGAAACGTTTTTGTTCAAATGCCAAGTTCCCTTTTATCATTCTATTAAAAGTAAGTAATTTATCTTTACACGAACCTAATTATCTGGTCATTGTTAGGACGGTGAAATAATTTATTTTATCTTGTAAACAAGTTTTCTCCAGTTTTTACCAAATTCACTGTTAATATCATAGAGATTTTAAAAAACATGAAAATAAACCATAATTTATTCGTGGAACATATGCGTCAATTTTAGTGTGAAATTAAATTTGATGTTTTCAAAAGTAATAAAATAGGTATGGAAGTTGCAACTATTCATGAAAAAAACTCTTATAATTATTATGTTTAGATAAGTTGTCTCACAAAGAATAAATAGTACGGTCTCGCTTGGTTTGACGTACACATATCTCAGTGGGTATCCTTTGCAAACAGTCGTCTCAAATCCCTATTATTCATTTTATTCTGAGGTTTTCCTGTGAAACGCCCTACTTCTCTTTTACTTGCATTATTATCTTTCTTGATAACATGTGTCAACACTTGTTCACCTTAATACCCTTCTATGTCTTAGACTACCTTTTTTTTCAGCCTAACCCTACAAAGTAAAGCAATCAGTGCTGATGGGGTAAATGACACCTAGCAAAAGGTGTTGCAAACGGAACCTTTGTGACCTCTCACAATATTTAGTATTACCTACCAATCGGAACTCTGCCCGGGTGGACCATCCTTTGCCTAGAGTAAAACAATTAAAGAGTAATAAAAATTAACAAATTTGCGTTGGATGCCACCACAGATAAACGTGCTCATTGAATTAAACATGTTTTTCTTGATTATTATCAGCATGGAGAGTCCTACGAATCGTTGATTATCTCGGCAACCTAATATAGAAAGTTTAAACAGCCCACTCGGGTGGATATCACGCTCTTAATATGTAATATAAGACCCAGAAGAGGCGAAGTTAAGTCAGAAAGGCCTCAGAGACATATGGAGCCTACTTATAGAAAGATCAGGCAATTATATTGTGGAAATATAATGGAAGAAGGTTTCACAGACTAAGTATAGGTAATCTGAAACGCTGACATGGTTTCAGACCATTGTAGACTCACGAACACCTTATAAGGCTAGGAATAGAAAATTACGATATTTTGTCGAGATGACCGCACACCATCTAATAATCGATTCCAATGCAGTTACGCACAAAAAGGCTAGAAGTCTATAAGGGTACCAAATTGATGTAGAGAAGATACGTACACTTAACCCCTTTCATATGTTGTACTTTCTGAAGGAGTTGAGACTGGAGTGACTTCAATAAACGGGAGTTCCCCGTCTGATAAGTAGTAAGTGTGACAATAATAGAACTCCAAAAGTCGCAGTGCAATTGACATCACCACCCCACCTAAGTAACTACTACTATATAGTTATATGTCGATATATTAGCCTCACGAGTATATATAGCAAGGAAAATTAAAATGGTTATCTTTAAAAGTCTCAGAAATATAACAAACTCGGTGGCGCCTAATTCGATAAAGTATTTCATTTATAACAGCCTCATAGTCGATGTTTAACGTTTAAACTGTTAACGTTTAAACACCAAATCTGTTTTGAGAAAAACATTTCTCTTATGGCAGCTACCTTCTAATTACGAATTATCGATGAAATAAAAAAAAACCTGAGGTATATCAAAAATATGCCCCGAAACAAAAAGACAACAGACGATAGAGCTTTGACATTAAACAGACAGACATCAATCCATAAACCACTTTATTTGGAATGAGGGGACATACCTATTTTTTTTTTAACTTTAGTACCTAAATAAATACTATTCTCTGGCCCATATAATAGTCTGACTAATGGAAGATAAATATAATTATAATAAATATCTTGCACTGGATGTTGCATATATGCATATGGATATTGTAAACTAAATGAGCAATACTTTCTATTTACAAACTTTTCTTTTCTCAGCTCCAGGATATTCAATTTATTACCTAAACAGAAAAGAAAATTTCCTGTATTTCTTACGAAATTAGGTCTTATCATAGAATATATTGTAAACTTGATTTTTAGTTTACTGTATTTTATTTGTGGATATATTTATTAACTTTCGTTAATTGATTCTATAATTTGATTTTGTAAACTTCCTGTTATGATTTTTAATTATTATTTCAACATGTCTACATAAGTAGTAACCGTAAACAAATTATTTAATTTTGTTATACAAAGTGCAATGTACAGAGCTATAGTCGTGTGTATGAATTATTTTGACAGTTACAGATTTTCAAGCAACCTAAACTTGCAAACGTAAATAGGGAATAACCTTAAAGCTTCCACAATATATGAAGATTAATAACTGAAACTCTTAAATGGTCGTTTAAAATTTAGTCAACTTTTGAATTTTATTATTTTATAACGCCATTTTTACTATATACAAGACGGTTTTACATTTGTTTCACAAATGTCTGTTTATTTTCTAGCAGACCAAAATTTTAATTTAAAATCTTAACATTTTAAACGTAGTTAAATCGTTTCATTCAATAATAAAAAAAAAACATTGCTCGAGGAAGGGACTTTGCAACAGGTGAGGGAAGTCATGAAGGTGCTAGATTGCGTTTTATTACCGCAATTTCCGCTGCCATTACACTCTTCTTTTATCCTTTTAATCCACAGTTATCTTGTATTAACCACAAAACAGATAGTTTTCTTTTGATAAGAGACAAACTTTTTTAAACGTGTTTCCTTAAAAATTAATTACATGGAGACTTCAGGCGAGTAAGACGAAAATCACAATCCACAAAATGTGCACAGATCTTATTTTTGAAGATATATAGTACCTGCCAACATATTTAAAACGTATTTCTCAAAAGTGTCTTGTTCTTATTTTCTCGCAAATACTAGAAACAATAACTTCTCCATTCTTACTGGTAAAATAAGGTGGTAAATATTTTTGAAGTTAAGGCTTTGCACAAAACCCAACTTGGTACCCTAATATATACTCCTAGTGGCTCTTGAACTTGACCAGATGCTCAAAAATCTGTTGGTCATAGAACATTTAATTAAAATATAATAAAGACTGAATGTATACGAGCTTTTTACTGGACACCTTAAACTTGTTAGCTCTTTTCCTTCTTTCAAAAAACATCACACATTATAAGAGGACTAATGTAGGACTTGTGCCTTATACTTGTACAATATTCTTTGCTCATCATTTTGTAGGTAGACAGCCAGTAACACTCCATCATCTCCAGTACACAGTGTTCAGTTATCTTTTGCCGTTCAGTCAATTCAAAGGTATTGCACGAGTCGCACATAATGGATTGGAATATTATTTATATATTGTATTAAGTCTGCCACCCCAACCTATATTTATGTAGATCACCCATGCTAGTAATAAATGTAGATAGTATTAGAGTGTCATAATAACCGTAAATTCTAGTAGGCTACAACTTATTAGTACCTTCAACTCTATTCAAATAATCAGTAACTCCGGAAAAGTGATGATCCCAAGTGATGCATTACGTTTGACTTATGAAATTACGAATGGCTAACTAATATAGTTTAATCCTAATTGGAATTGAAAAAGCTGAAAAATAGGAAATTCATCTTTTTGACTCATTTTAAGCATTTCTAAAAATTTTCACTAAAACACAATGGGATAAGTATTGTCATTGACAAAATTGGTATATGATTTGCAGTATAACAAACACAGAACACAATTCTCATAAAAAAAACACGCCTATATTAACCTAAGTATCAGATGCGTTTCAATGACAAGGTCGTCCTCTTCAGTGATACACAAGCTACACCTACTATGATACACAAACCACAACTAACTATGGAGCGTATTTTTTTTATGAGAATTGTGTTCTGTGTTTGTTATACTGTATAGTTTTTCTCATAAGTAAAGCTCAACATTTAATATGATTTGCATGCTACTAGGAACTAAAATCATTTGATTCGTTAGTTACCGATTGATTACCATAGTTTCACTATTGAAACTTGGGAACTCCATAATTTCTGATACATTTAACGTATTTTATTTAATTTTTTCGTACATGCGTTTATTTTAAATGGCATTTAGCCAAAAACATATTCATTACTAAATAACACTGTAATAAGTTTGTTTTAAAAGAACTAAAATACATGTAGTGTAGTCACAGTCTGATATTCAAGGAAACTGAACTTTATTCTTAGGACAGACATGGTAATTTCTTTATGTACAAAGGGCCAAAGAATATCAGTGCCAATCTTTAAATTATTTAGAGTGAAACGATGTTACTTTTCCGGTATATATAAGTAAATAGCTACATAAGTACAAACACAATTTAAATATTCAGTTATTTCCAAGAATTAAAATATTTCTTTATTGTAAATGTCCCAACTCTTGGTTTAAATTCAATAAGAATATTAGCATTAAGACTGCCATTGTACTTTCCTTTCAATAGAAAGCATTTAGAAACGATTTTTCATTCAACTTGGCTGCAACTTATCCGAAGGTTTGTGGCAAAATGAATGTATTTTATAGCTAATGCGTTTTGTCACGCAAACTAACTGTTCCGTCAATATTTTCTTCCATAACACACGCCACTCTTTTATGAATATATAGTTTAATTTTTACTCTATTACTTAGTTAAAATAATGGTTGTATAACGTTGAAACCTGTTTTGTCTTAAAAAATTCTTATAAGAAAATAAACCGAAACTAATAGTTGTAACTCCTCAAGACCTTCAAAAATTTAATGATGATGATCAGTAGCCGATAATAACGTCATGATATTACTCATATTCTGGATATAAATAATCTTACAGTGTAAATGGAAATTCGTTAAAATTAATGTTGTTAGTGGAGCAAATATCTATATGCAGTAATGATATTTAAATATATTTATAACTGAGAACAATCCAATTCCTGGATTAGTCGAATAACCGTTGGACATCCAGCAAACCCATTAAACCCATCAACCCAGCACAACCATCAAACCCTTGCACACACAGCAAACGCTTGCACACCCACAAACCATTGTACACGAAGCAAACCCTTACACATACAGCAAATTCTTGCGAACCCAGCAAACCCTTTCTAACCCAGCAAGCCCTTGCACACACAGCAAACCCTTGCGCACACAGCAAATCATTGGGCACACAGCAAACCCTTGCATACACAGCAAACCCTAGCACACCACAAACCCTTGCACACTCAGTAAATTATTGGACACACAACAAACCTTTGCACATACAGCAAACACTTGCACACAAGAAACCCTTGCACCCAGCAGATACCACATAACATGTTAAAAATCGTAATAGAACATGAACACAATTTCACACAAATAATACCTTTATAAAATCAAACGTGTTTCAACGTCAGTGTCACCATCATCAATAAATGAATAAACATATGACGTGTTAAAGTAGGATTATTGTAACTCACACGTCACTAAAGAAGTCGACACTGCAGTTGAAACACTTTTTAGTTTAATATGATTGCGAAATTAATTTATCATCTCAGAAAGTGTGCATGTCAGCCTGCAGAAAGACACTTTATAACATAATATCGGTTAAACAATTTAACAAAAACACTTTTTTTGTATGCTTTGGACTAAGATTACTCAATACACTAGTGAAATATTTAGTTACATTCTTTGGTACATATTCGAAATATATGTTAGACTAAAATTGTATTAGTTCAATTTAAATAAACCAACATCACCTATAAACGACAATTGTCCAGATATATATATATATCCTTCAGCTACATTTTTACAATATATTAAATATAAGTTTTAGTTTATTTATATTTTTAATTATGGTGTATTATCTTACCAGGATTCAGCTTTAGGAATATTTTCAACACGCCACGTTTAAAACGTGGAACATATCTCAATTTATTCTTGCTGAGTTACATTTAGTCAGCTGTTGTCAGTTTGCCTAAAAAACGAGGAAAAATAAAATACAGGATGAATGGTTAATGTTCTATCTCTCGACAATTCTACTCTTATCATTGATAAACAATTCTTTTACATAAATAACATTATCAACCTACAATAATATGATATCTACGTGTACTTATTAATTACTTATCTGGGTTTCAAATAGTTATTTTGTTTAAATAGAAAATCCAACTATTAGTTAATCTATAATTTCTTTTACGAAAGTATAATGTGATCAAATATGAATTTTATTTATTTTATACTTTTATCTCTGTTTATAAATGGCTCTTTATAGATTCCTAAAACTACAATCTCATCGGTTTCGCAACCATAAAATGAGTTTTGTTGATCAGTAATTTTCCTTTAATTATTAATGTTGAAAATACATACTAAATTTTTCAAAGGTTTATTAGCTTCCATTCGAATTGCGATACAGAAAACTAAATAAAATGCTATTCATTTGAGTTACAGGTTTTTTTATGATTTATATAAATGACAGTCACACTTTATTTTATAGCGAAATGTAAAAGATCAGACATTTTGTAATAGAAATCAGTTATCTAAGTCACGTTCCAATAATTTTATAGAATCACTAAGCACCGAACATGCAAAATGTTTTAAGTATACTTAATAATACATAAAATAAATCTAATGGTTTAAGGAAATTGAAATAATTTGTTTATTTTTATTTGTCTATATATGAAACAATCATAACTCTTTGTAAAGTTCTTGGAGAGATCTAAAACCAGTCTACAAATTATATTAAAATCGAAGTTAGCCTTCACGTTTCACATTTTAATTAACGTAATTTTAATTAGAAAAATATTCGAAATTTTCATAAATTTTATTCATACCATTGGATATCTATCCCATATTAAATTAAAATGTCTTATTTACTTAGTATCCCTTGTTAATATATAGTGTTTAAAAAGTACAACCACAAATTTCTTTCACTACCCATTTGTAAGTTGTCTCTGGATTAGTTACAAAATGACGTCTGTCAGACTATTAGTTTATGAAACAAATTAAAAACAGAACAACAGCTATCATTAAGACAGGTAAAATTGTAATAATTTTCAGAATATGAACTAATTGGTTCAAAACATTGATTTTTCCAAAACAAGAATAAAAAATCAGTGAAGTGTAAATTTCCTAAACATATAATTATTATAAAGTATTAAAAAGTGTAAAAATTATTTCTATAAAATGATAAAAACGATAAGATTCAATATAAACTTCTAAAGTGTTATTTTATTGAAAGGATGCTCTTATTAAACATTCCTATTCCCCAAGTTAAAGTAGGAGCGAGGGCGAAACTGTGAGAGCTTTGAGATGGAATGTAATACAAACTTTAGGGGAGTCTTCAATACTCTTCTCTTTTGGTCGCGCTTGGAAAAAAAATGTAATTTTAAAATGACATAAGTATTAGTATTAATACAAGAAAGGTATTGAACAGGAATAGGTTGGTTAATAAACTCTCGACAGTAATTTTACAAGGTGGCAGTTCAAAAATGGACGGTAATAGTTTGGGTATTGTTTGAGGAGATTGTAGAACTACATTTAAGAAAAGAAGTTCATCAAAACTTCGGTCCGGAAGGCATAAGATATGAGGTGAATATTTTTGTATCATTATTTATGTACCATTGAACGAATAAAAAAGCAAGACTGTATTTTGTATATTTTCAAAACTGCAGTTGTTTAAAATTTGTATTGTCCAATATTTCGAACACAATTACAAAATATACAAGAAACAGAAGTTTTTACAGCTTACACATGAAAAAATGTATTTCTGTATACATTGTTTTAGGCGTTTAAAGGATAACCGAAACATAAATTCTTGGTGAATATAATTGTCTTGTTACTGGATCATGTATTTATTTATTATGCTAATAGTGGTAATGCTGTTATAATATAATTAGTTTTTAAAAGTCTATTGTTCAATTATACAAAAAATTTAAATTAAAATGTTATATAATGATATGTTATATCTACTCTTAGAAAAAATGAAATATATCATATATGAATAATTAATTTTGTAATCTATGTAGGCCTACTACAATATAATCTGATAGCTCTAAACACAATAATAATACAAATTATTAGGTTTTATTTGGGGTAATCTAGAATCAACACTATATCTGTTCATTGTTGAATTAGCATTTTACACTATTACGACTAGGTACAGAAGTTAGCTGTTAGATCCTGTAAATTAAAGTGTATTGTTATGTAAATACTCGCGTGTAAATAGTGCATTATACTTCGGTCAGGTAGTACTCAAGTTAGTACTTTTCAAGGTTGGAGAAAAAAATCCATAGCTTTACGTGACTTAGCAAGCACGTGTTAATTATCGGGTACTAAAATATGTATTGCGACACGTTTTGACTATCACGTATATACACACCCACATTATTATTGCGTAAAATATTGTTTAATAATTTAGTTATACGTAATAATATCTTTTGTCCGTGAGGAAATAATACAAGTTGCTAGCTAAGCTCTTGTCAACCTCTCATATCTGTTGGCTTTGAAATAATTTTCTGTTACAAAAATTTCATTTACTGATTGCTAAATGGAGTACACAATACTTACGTATATTATCTGACTCTGGAATAAATCTAGTAATATATTTAGGTACTACTATAAATATGAGATATTATACTAGTTTTGGATCGTTCAAAACTAAATTCAGTTTATAAAATAAATAAAAATAATCAAGACAAAATATAGACCTACTGATAGAATAAAATTATCACCCGAAATGGCATTTGACAAATATCTGATATGAGTAACATTATGTGACAAATTGAATAACTATCACGCTTTTTTATATTTTACTTGATCATTTTTAAGTATTGTTTTATATTAAGTTTTTTTATCTCGTCATCAGAAGAGGAGCTAAATATAATACTGATGCCATTCTTATATAATTTACTAGATCACTTACAACAAAAATTCTTTTTGTTTATTATATTACTTGTGTATACTTGTACTGTTATTATTTTTTATAGACTAAAAAAAAAAAAAAAAAAAAAAAAAAACATTACAATTAATACATATATATATATATATATATATATATATATATATATATATATATTCCAAATTGTATCAAAATTTTGTCATCTATCATAAAAAGCTATCATCTATCATCTATCATAAAAATTGGTAATAAAATCCTATTATAAACATTACACATTTTACCTATACAGATTTATTTCTCTAAGGTAAATATAACATCACAGATATGGATAAGTTTCTCTACATGTTCACAACCCTTGTATTCTTGACGGCTCACTAGTTGTTCTATATAGAAAGCTTTGTATGTTATTCTCTAAAACCCCATTGGTACGATTTACTAAATCTTCATTAAATATTTGAGAAATTTTAAGCCTCAAACTTGCAATATTAGGTTCTTTTTGCTTCTTATTGAAAGAAAATAATATACAATTTAAAATTCTAGTTCATAAATATTTGATGAAAATATAACTTTTATAAATAATGAATATATGTACATAAATTATAATAATAATACATTTTCAATCTTTTCCTACTCAGTAGAGGGTAAATTTGATAATCACAGAAAATTCGCTCTCGGTTTGTTTGAGTGATCTTAATGTTTCATAGCATCAGGAAGTGATTTACGACATACCGTCCGTCCGTCGTTGTTGTAGTCTTAACATAAGTACAATAGGTCATTTAAAATCAGTAAAATTGAGTTGAACATTGAGTCAGTATAGCGGCCGTTACAACCGATTTTTTTATCATAACTCTTGCGTTATTCAACTTGTAAGATACTAAATGAGATACACATTTAAAGACCTCAATTCTGCAAGTAATAGTACCACCTTCGCCTATGAGGACAAATGGCGAAATTATTGTCATGAGTAATTTCGTACTCTAACCTCCAAAGAAAATGTGATATTCGTAGAGGTATGAGACCCGGTAGGCCCGAGTTATAGACACGAGCGTATCAAATTGAGGCTCCTTCCATATTCACAGCATCGAGGCGTGGAGAAAACCTGTGTAAAACCATTTTAAACATACTCTACTGAATAAGACCCCTCGATATACCAATACAATTTAAAATTTACTATAACACCCAACAAACTACCTATATTTATTTTCCCCAGGGTGGAATGAATGTATTAGGCACCATCAGGATACTAGCTCCCGTTGTGTGAGACACCGTGATCATCCGGTTTACCCACTAAACCCTAACCTCTTTCCAAAATCCTTGTCCGGAACTACTTTCGCGTTGCATCAGCTCATGACTTTTCGTGCTTGGGCTGTATATACCACTATACGTTGTAACAATCTATGGTCTCGTAGATTTCTTCCCTTCTAGTCTTCCATACAAGTTTATTATGCGTTTCGAAGGATAACCTCCCTTACGAACTGGAATACAGCTCTCCAGTACAGCTCGTCGGACACCATCCGTGAGACAATGTTCCTAGGAGTTTTTTTCCAGCAACTTCCTCTAGCCTGTAGCTTTCATAGGTAAACCCCATACAATCAAAGAAAGAATTATGTCCATCTTCCTTCTCAGTACCACACATCCGGCATTCTGGGGTTCGAACTTTTCCTATTTTAAGCAGAAAACTTCTAAAAAAATTGTTTCCTGTCAGAAAACAACCGTTTTAAACATTCTCTACTAAATAAGACCCCTTGATCTGCCAATATAATTTAACATTTCATATAAGAACCAAGATACTTCCTTTCTGTATTACACTAAGAGGATCTGTTTATATTACAGTTTATGACGGTACTGGATAATTACCATGATGGCGTCCTTCAACGGGTTTTACAGTTTCAACATTCTCCATAAATTTTAACCTGAACATAATAATAATTAATTATATTTTTTTATAAGTAAAAAAACATTAGTATATATGTATATGATTTTGAGCATGGTGCAACTTTATTGACCGCTCAATAACTTGGATGAGAAATGAGAGACGGCAACTACAAAGGATTATATCTTTGCAATCTGTGGCTTTATTACTCCTTACAAAAACTGTACAAATGTCACTGACCCTTGTTATAGCGTGTCACATGGCACTCTCTTGGTATATACAATAACAATTATGCAAAACTCATTACAATGTAATTTCATTTGAAATTATTCAAATGACGTACCGTGTTTATACAGGAATTATACAGCGGGAAAACCCATTAAAAACATAGCCAAGTGGATTCGTTTTGTTTTTCTATGTTACTGTATTCCTCAATGAATGCCATTTCTAATTAATGAATGCATTTGTAAGCAATCGTGTCCATATTATTTTAAAACAACTAATTATCTACATCAATTAAATTTAGACGGTGATTATTTAATAGTGTAATAATGAATATTTTAAAAAAAATAATTTTGTTTTCTTCATAGTATGAAATAGAAAAAAAATTAATGGTGTTAAATATATATATATATATATATATATATATATATATATATAATATATACTCTGATAAACTAAAATTGTTTTGGAGACGATACCCATAACTCATTTTTGAAATCAATTTAAAATATGTTATATGGAAAGTTTGATTTTTAAATTTGAAATTGTTATTCTTGAGCAAAACAAAAATGTGTTAGTTTTTCGAATTATTTTGTTATTGCAAGATGGCAGAGTAAATTATGCCATAACTACA
Source organism: Aphrophora alni (assembly GCA_963513935.1). Classification (NCBI taxonomy): domain Eukaryota; kingdom Metazoa; phylum Arthropoda; class Insecta; order Hemiptera; family Aphrophoridae; genus Aphrophora; species Aphrophora alni. Next base: position 133,491,331 of record OY740768.1, on the reverse strand, counting down.
AAAGTTTCATGTTTTCTAGGATTGTAGATGAATTGTCAGTCAGCATTTCCATAAGTAGACTAGATGCAATGTTCCAACTTTAGAAATATATTTTGAAAACTAAACATCAATCAAATCATGCGTAAGATAATATACTCTCATTCATGATGTTAAAATAAATATAATTGTACAAATTTAAATTGATGCAGTCTAGTATGAGCAAATAAATATATTTATATATGAAAAAATATATCTACTACTTACAATGTTGGTTGGTCAGAAATAATACACATCACAAATAAGAACAATTAACCTGTACAACATAATTATGCTAACAAATTAAATATATATATATATATATATATATATATATATATATATATTATATAAAACTTATTAATACACAATATGGTATATATATTACATTATGATATTTATTTATATTTTCTAATATTTTTCTTAATTTAGAAGTGAACACGAATTATGAGACACTCTTTATTTGGACTCTGCATCTATTATGATATTTCCAAATAAAATTTTAATGGATTTTTCATTAGGAAAGGAACAACCAACAAATTAATTATAATCTCATACGTTTATTTTAAAACATGTAAAAATGACAATGCAGACTGCTCCGCTATAACTGTAGAAGCGACACACCCTATTAATTAACAATATCAATTATGTAAATGAGTGTCTACACAATTAGGCCTATATCAACAGAGTTTCGTTGTCATCTTGTTTACATTCTTAAAACCAAAATGTATCCTAACCTTTATTTCTGTTACAGAAGTGATATTTTTTGAGTTTACTTACCCAACATACAAAGTATAATGTATGTTTGTAAACGTAAAAAAAATACACCTTATTTTTTTTACAGAAACGTATTTACGTTTCATGGTCTCGAGAGTTTGAAAAAGTTATGTTTGACATTTACTTCCTCTGTTCCTGTCCGTAATTACCAAAGTGGTAGCAAAAATTAAGATTTAAACATGAAATTTGTTGTCGGACTATAGTGTACTCGTATAGAATCCTATTAAAAATCAGAAGAAAAAATTTAAAGATTAAGAACTGTAGACCATTTTAGGCAGTTTTTGTCAATGTCTCGTGTGTAATTCTATTAATAACATAATCAATTAAATACAAATGATTAAATTTCAATTCTGCATGCAATGTTACCAACTCCACTTCTCTTCGATGAAAAATACAATAGTTATTGTCAAAAATGTAATTTCTTAATTGGATTTCCAAATAATATGTGATTTTCCTATAGGTACGAATTCCTGAAAGGCAGGGTCATCGACATGAAAACACCTCAAACACACACACACACACACACACACACACACACACACACACACACACACACACACACCACACTTAATATAGACATTTTTTCTTTAAGAGTGAAACAACTCTAGGTCATCTTCGCCTTATAAAAAAGAAGGGAAAAAGGGTAGAAAATAAAGAATTGAGTTTTTATTGAATAGTTATTTTATAGAGCATATTAAATATTTTTCATATTGCTTTTTGCCAATCTTTTGTCCCATTTACAATAATAGTTTTCTCAGCATTAATGTGCTATACAGTGTAGGAGATTGAAAGAGTGGATTGGGTTATATAATCTCTGAAATCCCATTCATACAACTTACAAAACATGCAATAAATGAAATGAAGCGAAAAGTCAAGTCTCATATCTTCAATATAACACTCTTTGATAAACTGAGATCTGTTACACAACGTGAGGTTTTAATAAAGAAAAATAATGATATGGCAATTCTTACATCACAGGTATTTAGTTTGAAGAATTAATGCTATTATTGTTATTACTAAATAAGATTTTACTAATTAAAATTATATTTCACGTTACGAAAATCCTGATAACGCGTTCATGGAGATACAAAGCTTGTTGCTAAACATTAGATGAACTTTAAAAACAATAACATATTTGCATTTCAATAAACTCGAGCTCTCAATGACGGTAATTGAAGTTCTTTTTTTTATTGATTTCAGTTAGTCGTAAGCTTTAAGTTATACTTGTCCTTTTCCACACGCGTTTAGATCATTAATATGGACATTTCATAAACCGTAAAGTCTATAAATTCCATATTTTACTACAGTCCTATGGCATGTTTTTTTTTATTATTATTATTTATTTATATATATTTTTAAAAATAACGTAACGACCTTCTGTTTTAGACAGTAGGCAATAATACCTTTTGTTTAGGTCCATAAATCTACTCTAAAGCAAACATTGTTCCGAATAATTAAAACCAATATTTTTTTGTGGCCGCAAAACAAAAGATTTTGGATATAAAATGTTCCGAGATATGATCAAAATGTTCTCCCATAATGTATTAAATCGCTACATCATGTGTTTGGGGAATGTATAATTCCAAAAAGTACGTTTTAGTACTCAGGGGCCGGAAAAAATATATCTTTGCCATACTCGACACTTATATTATTACCTATCACACAATCTTCTATGTAACAGTAATAATAATAACACTTCAAGTATTATAGACTATAGTGGACTATGTAAATGTTACTGAGATTCGGAAGAAATAAAAATGTAAAGGTTGTCAGTTCAAAAACTTTTGTAGAGCGTTGTTCATTTTTACATATAGTATATTTCAACATGAAATTATACCATCTAAAACTGTAAAAAATATAATTTCATATAATAACCTCAAATAGTTTATAAATCTTTAGTTTTTTTTTTTTCACAATAGTAAATATAAGGTAAACATTTTGCATTTTATTTTTGTATTAGTATTTTGCAATAATAATTTAAATGGAAATTATGTTCCGTTCTTATTTAAGGGACAAGATTGACGGCAAATACTAGGGTTCAGAACTACGAACTGGTTTACCTCTAATAATAATAATACAATTATTTGTCACTTATTCTTTTACTAGGCACAATTTTAATATATGAATAAAGCAATTACACTAGTATTAAAACCCATTACTCAGGCATTTCATTTATAATTATTCAAATTGACATATAGCGTGTGTTCCTGAATTATACAGCGGGAAAACCCATTACCAATTTTATTCTATTTGCTTCTGTAACTCTAATCTCAGTTGTAAAAATATTCAATAGATTTTCTATATTTAGGAATATATAAATTTAATTGTGTTAGTAAGCTCATTTTATTTATTTTTTTAGCCAAAATTTAATATTGTACAAGTAATATAACCTATTTTCAATTTCTATGATAATATTCAATTTACATGTAATTTATATTTTCCATTGTAACAGTATCACGAATTAATCTGATATATCATTTGGTTAAATCAAAAATGTAATATATATATATATATATATATATATATATATATATATATATATATATATATATATATATATATTTATATATATATTAGAGGTAAAATATGCCTATCATTTGTTAAATTTAAATGGTTGATAGTACAATTTATACAAAAACATTAAAATTTTGAAATAATATTCTTATTCAAAATAGTAGTAAGGTATTTTGCCGGAAATAAATTTCATATTTTACATATGTTTAACAATATTTACAATAAACTAGATAACTATAAGCAACAGATATATTTTTCAAATATAAGCAATTACTTTTGAAAAACAACTGATTAGTTTTATTTCTTAATTGTAACAATAATAAATTATATTTATTTTTGTTCGCCTAACTTAATTTTTTTTTTCCTACAGTTACCTAACAATGTACATGTTCTCTCACTGATTTGAGAAAGCAAAGTGGCCAATTCGCTCATCAGTGAGACAATGTTAACATTGTCTCACTCTAATTATTATGTCTCACTCCAGATTTGCAACGTGAAGGCACGAAATAGTGAGCACGTAACATGCAGACAAGGTCGTATACGCGCGAAATACGTTGGCAGCACTGGCTGTAAATCAGCTGGTCAGCTGTTGTACTGTTGTATTTGTCACAACACTTCCGGTCACGGCAGAAGCCACCATTTCATTGATTTGCCATTTGTAAACATTGAAGATGGTTTTGCTGACGCAAAAAAGACGTTAATGACGATTTTAGTAATAATAGTTCACCAGAAGAATCTTGTACTCCAGAAGAATTAAAAAATGTGGCGAGGAATGTGTCTCTAAATCTTCTTCCAGAGAAATCAAAACATAAATATCAAAAAAGGTATGAATTGTTTACTTCCTGGTGTGAAAGTAAGAATGTAAAAAGCCCAACGGAAAGTGTTATTTGTCTTTCTATAAGTAATTCTTTGGTTAACAATTCTTTTAGGGTGTTTGTGTTCATTTTTAAGGAGATTATTTTTTGTTTTATAATTTTGTTTCTGATTTATTAATGCTACTTTTACATTAAATGTCATATTAAAAGTTCACTTCTGTGTAAAAATATGTTACGTTTCTTTACCAATTTATTTGTTTTATGGTAACTGTAGGAAAAATATAATGTGCAACTCGAGTGCAAAGTGCAATTGCCTCACTCGAGAAACCATTCCTCACTCGCCTACGGCTCGTGAGTAAGGATTTCTCTCGAGTGAGGCAATTGCTCACTTTGCTCACTAGTTGCACAAATAACTATAAACATATCTTAATTTAGTTTTGTCAGTCAAACAATCCTTGTCTTTAGTCACTTATTTATTCCATGACGGCCGTTTTTCAACTCATTTCATTCCAGTGGTTCGCGCACACAACTAAATATACATTTGAAAATGACTGAATGACGAAAAATAAATAAATGACGAAAAACAAGAATTGTTTGCGAGAAAAAACCGAGGTAATATAAAAATAATTGTGATAACTGAATTTATATTTCGGTATTATCTATTATAATATAATATAAATAAGGCGATTGTTTCGCTTTGTTCGCTCTAGGCCTTAATAGGCCGATTGTTGAACTCTTGTCGAGTTTGGGAAAGTTTTTTTAAATATAATATTTGACCAATAGGTGCTTTAAAATTATCATTAAATAAAAGTAATCTAAAATCGTGAAGAGTATGAAATAAATAATAAAGGTTCGGTCAAATTATTTAATCTCTTTTCATTACACTTGATATTAATGGATTTAAACACGCTACCAAAGAAAGTACTGAACTGCCAGAAAAACACAACAATAAAAATACCACCGGTTTAAGAAATGAACAAGAAGTAGTCGGAGTAGGATAAGAGAAAACGGACAACAGTAACTTGTACGTGCAAAAAGTAGAGGTAATGGATATGACGGCAAGAAAAAACAAAGACGGCCGAATCGAAAGAGGAAAGGCAGAGACGAAACCAGAATGTGAAGTACGGTAGTTCTATTTTTTAGGTAAGTGACGATTTTTAAAAACGTGTTTTTTCGACGAATATACGTATGAATAAATTCACTTTTGTCTTGTAATTATCAAATGTTTTAATACAGTTACGGTTATAAACCTATCCGAAGTATGTAGCAGAAATAATAATACTTTCGGGAGTAATGGACATAAATAAAAATAACCTTGATTCCGTTGTAAAAATAGGATTCTTTTCATTAGTAAACATCGTTTATTTCAATAAATAATTATTCGAATAGCCATAAACAGGGATATACTGCTATTTCGGGGCTAGTACAACATCTCATTGATTGACAACATAATTGATTACTATTCCAATTAGTAATAAGTAGAGGGGTGGGGGTATTATTATACAAAATACCTCCTGGGTATGAATGTAGGTGTTCATTACATGTCAAACTAATTAACTCGACATATTAGGACTAATGAATTTATAGCTCCAAGTTTCGACACGTAATTAAAGTTACTGTTTAGTTGAATAATTTCGTTCTGAATGATTATCCGTAGAGTTTCGTAAAAGTATATTTAATACCCTGATTGAGAGATCTTGATCCCTTCTTTATAAAATAGATAAGATATTCAAGATCCGTCTCAGTTTTTTGATTTGATGATGACCGCGTCTTCGGCTCCTGGCTGTAACACTTATACAGAGTGATCGAAAATTCGCGCACATCAATACAAATGTGTCTGTAAATAGTAGGTTTTTAAACATTATTTCTATCGGCTACCACAAGATATCACCACTGGTATTACCGACAACAATTCTAGGGACCATTGACATCTGTACTGGTCACATGACGTCTGTAGTATTGCGTAATTCACAGCTTCTTAAACACGTCGTTTCCCCAAGAGCAACGAGTGTCCTTCATACTCATTGGTTGTGACAGTGTAAAACATATCGACGTTATCTTGATTAATCGCCGTTTCCGCGAAACTGAATCAGTTGCAGACAAGAAGAAAACCGGGAGACCGTCCATTTCTACTGATGCTAAACTGGCTGAGATTAGAAATGTGATACTGCTTTCGTCTACAAAATGCATGTAAGGACTATCAATACATTCTCAGATTTCGTATGGTCATACACATAAAGCGATAAAGAACTTAAATTTCGTGCATATCATGTACGTAGTGTGTAGGAATTTAAAGAGCCGTATAAATATAATAGGCCGCATATACTGGAAGAACTCAAAATGAACATAACAACGGTGTTTAACAATATCAGTGTAGGAGTTTTCCACAAAGGGGCCAAAACGTGGTAAAACGTGTTCGTGTATGCATTGATGAACAAAGCAGCCAAATTGAACATTTGATGAAAAACATGTAAATGGTAGTAATAAGTATTAAAATATTATTATAATAAAAGGTTACAAAATACATTAATATCTACATATACTTTATTACCTTTCCGATAAGTACGTCTTTTCCATCACTTACTTTATTATCCTTAATATAGGTACACATATGTGCAGCAAGCTGCAGTATACATTTGAGTTGTCATAAGAGTTAATAAATTGATATGAGTTTAATTGTAAAATACAATTCATTTCATAATAAATACAAACAAATATATATAACTGATCTACAGAGCCAAGCACTCTTCCACCGGGTAAAATGCTTGTTGTGCCAGGTAACTTATGAAACGCTTTTTAAAGTGAACAATGCCACTTATGTCCCTCAAGAAACCTTGCAATCTATTATATAGCTTTAGACCAGACTAGTGAACACCGTTTTCAAACAATCTAAACCTTGGAGAACGTTTTTTCAACATAGAGTCCCTTTGCCCACAGTATAATTTGTCTTGAAAAATAACAAAACGTTTAAAATATAAATGCTGGGCAGAGTTAAAAAGCTTAGTTTCTTGAACGAATGTTTAAAAGATTGTTTAGATTATAAATTACAATTTGTTCGGATAATTTGTTTTTTTTTTAAGAGAAAAATGTTTCCCACACTCTACATAATTACCCCAGATGTCTACACTATATCTGAGGTCAAAGTACACGTATGAATATTTTACATAGCAGTGGTAAAGCTGGAAACTGATTATTGATACTGAAGAAAAATTACATGATACTATTTATCATGTAACGATCATTCAAGAGTAGGACACAGATTTTTATTTCTTTTAACTTTTTTTATAAAAATTATTATATTTCTTATACATAGTGAAATTACTTTTATTTACGTTTCTTCTTGTAACTTTATTAAACAAATTCATTTTGTTAGACAATTTAAAAAAAAAAATAAAATAATAATAATAAAATTTCAGGGTGGCATTATTAACTCCGAATTTGTTAACAATATTTTTCTTATCATATTGAGCCAGAGCAACACAAATTTGTAAACATTACTATTAGTAACTGCTAATTTCAAGTTATCTTTTTATATGTATATAAATTATTCACTATGTAAATAGAAAATGATTTATTAACGAGAGAGGAAGGATAGAAACATTATTCTAAAATCACTAAAAAAACAACAACAAAAAAAAATAATAATAATAATTTACCATAATTATATAGTTGAACAGACGAGGTATGGCTCAGTAATTTGGAATAACCTAACACAACATAAAACATTTATTTACAAAATATGACCTTAAATTCTGACAAAATTAACCATTGTTTATAAATAACAATAAAAAGAGATTAGAGTCATACGCGGAAATACTAAAAATCAGTTTATTGTTAACGCGTTTCTTTCCTGTATAATTCCTGTATAAATGTGACAGGTTATTTAAATAACTTGCAGTGAAATTATCATGTAATGGGTTTTTGCATAATTGTAATTTTATGTACCAAGAGAATGCGCCACGTGTCACGCTATAATAAAGGGTCAGGTTTTTGATTTATTTTGTAATGTTTAAAGAGCTAAAATAACACTGAGTTCTGTTTCTGTTAAAATTATCGTCCCACATGCTATTGTTTAATATAGAATAGCCTTTATAAAGGAGAGTGTTTTAACAACACTACTAATTACATGGTTGCAGAGATAAATTATATTTTCCTCTCGTAGCTATCTTTTTATATCTCCTCTAAATATTGAACGGTCAATGCAAATTGTCCTGTATTCCTATTGAAATATGTTTTATACATACGTTAAACCATCAGGTGACTATTTCCAAATTTATACTTCGTAATCCTGGTGAAGATTAACTTATTTATGGCTCACTTAAGGTTGCAATCTCTAGGTAAGCTTGTTGGATCTTATTTTCTTCATCTAGTGTTGGATTACATCTCTCAATGTCATCTTTTCTTTAAAAACTTTCTTGACCAACTCTTGTTCCCTCCTGATGCTATTAGAAAATCCAAGGGTTAGTTATTTCTACTTATATATATATATATATATATATATATATATATATATATATATATATATATATATATATATATATATATATATATATATAAAGGTTATGGCTCTGATTATCAAGAGATTTTTCACAGTCAAAAATTATTTTAAAAACTATAATAATATTAATAAATGAAAAACTAAGTCGTAAAATATTGTAGATCGTGAAAAACAGGATATATACAGCTTGTATTTACATATTATATAGAAAATATATAAGAATAGACCGATATTGTATGCTTAGCAATATTAGTCGAAAAAACTGTTTAATGGATACTTCAGTAAAAACTTCATCTTATTTTTGTATGTCTTATCTGTACCGGACTATTATGACAGTTTTTTGTAAATATTCCAAATTGCATTGGTCTTTGACCTGGGTTTTAAGGAAGCTATTAACATTTTTAAATGATTAATACTGTTGAAAAAATTGTTTAAAGACTAGAACAAATGTTTGTGAAAGACAATATTATTTACAGATTCTTTCTTTAGATGGGAAATGAAGAGTTGGGTAAGTACATGGAGGGGGTAAAGAGTTGACTTAGTACCTATGTAGTAGGTGATGAATTTTTTGGATAAAGACTTTGGGTAAGTGATTCAGATTTTTATTGGGTTATGTACATAGAGGGGTTGAAGATATGGGCTAATGACAGTAAGGGTTTTATAGAGGTTGTTAAGAACATGGAGGCGATGAACAGTTGAGCTAAGTAGATGGAGTGATAAAGAGTTGAGCTAAGTACATGGAGGGGGTGAAGAGTTGGGCTACGTAGCCTACATGGAAGCGATGAGTAATTGGGCTAAGGAAATGGAGTGAATGTAAAGTTGGGATACGAACATAAAGGGGATGAATATTACTTTATAGGTTAATTACATGGAAGGGATGAATATATGGGCTAGGGATGTAGAGTTGAGCTAAGAACATGTTTAGGATGGAGAGTTATGCTAAAAACATGAGAAGGGGTGAAGAGTTGGGCTAAGATCATGGAATTAATGAATATTTACGCTAAATATATGGAGGGGGTGAAGAGTTGTGTTAAGAACCTAGAGGGGATGACGATTTTATCCACAGACATGGAGGGGGTGAAAGATTGACTCAAGGGCACTATTTATATTATTTACGAATGACAGTTTTTACTATAAGTTACTGAGTTATTCTTAATCATTCAACCAATGTGAAATGGAAATTTTAATGCTCTGATTGTCACTTCTTTATCGGAGATTAATTAAAAAATTAATCGACAAACAAAAAAAAATCGGGGGTCATTTGGATACAGAATGGTTTTTCCAATATCTTTATATTCAGAGTTAGTTTTATCAGATATCTCAACTTTTATTCTCTAATATGTACCTTTATGACTGCGAATATTAATAAAATGTATCAAAGCAGTCCATCCGTCTAACAGTAGAGTTGTGAGAGAGAGATATGCACAAAACTAGTAATATACGTCAATTAAGTAAAATACACTTATGTACGAAAGTGGCTAATATTTGTTAGTTTATAAAGAAATTCAAAAAAAAAATTTACTATATAAAATAATCCGGACACCATCACACTTAATTGCACTGTATTTGTATAGAAGATCTGAAGTATAACATTTCTCTTCACTTTATTTAATGACGGTTTTGTAAATTGTACCAATGGGACTTGAGAGATTGTACCATCCTTTCATACTTCTATATGGAAAAAGTCGTTAGCGGGTGTAAATAAAACAATGGGTTTATGAGCCAGTGATATGAAATTCCCGTTACATTTTTTGTTGTAAAATAATAAATGGGTACAAATAAAATATTTCTTATTTATTATGACCACTAATATGCCGATGAATATTGAAAGCTATTTTCTTTTGTCTTTTAAATTATGAAGTAAAATATTTCTTTAAAATTATATAATTCGTTCTTTTTAAAAAAAATTATGTTAAAAACAAAAAAGTGCCGCTATGGGATGAGGAAACCATATTTTACCAGATTTCAATTTTATAATACAGTAAATAGAGCATATTCCTTTGTGATTATATAGTTTATTTTTAATTTACAACATGCCCCAAAGCTATTAGGATATGATGGTGTTTTTTTTCACTTTTTTGTATTCTAACTTTATCACTTAATATCGGAATTTCATTTATACTTCAAAAACGAAGTGTAATAGCTTCTGTAAGCACGATTTACGGCAATTGTACAATTAAACCATATCAACAATATACATCTGCAGAGGTAAATGTTACGTAACTTGATGTTTTGTTGGGTGATATGGTCTAAATAACAAAATACGTCAAAGGACTTCAATCAAATACAAATTATTTGGTATAAATCAAATGCAAAGAAATCACAAATATTTGAAAATGTAGTCTCACTATCTAAAAACTATGGTAAAGATGATTTTATCATTGTGGCAGGTGGTGCAAATGATAGTGTTATGTAGTGTAAATGATATTGTAGTGTTAGAGCCAATGTAATTTTTTCCACAGTACCTTACAGACATGATCAGCTTTTATTGGTGTAATTTATGACGTTAATAAGTTCATGTTGAATATACCTATGTCTAAAAAGATGTTTTTATACAATGTTAATAAGTATGTTTTGAGACAAGAGTTTACAAAGCATGGACTCCACCTAAACAAGCTCGATAAGAAAAAGTTCACATCTGAATAGCTTGAACAAGAGTTAGTCAATAGAGACGAAAGAGAGGGATCTAAAATATTACTAAAAAAAGATGTACAATCAACTAGGACACGTTGGTATTGCCTTGGATTTAAGGCGGAGATGATCGTTTTTCTTTGATGCAATTATACAACCTTATATTGACGTCCTCGAGATTCATCCATTTTACATATATACTTACACATTCACTTATGTAATATTTAAAACTCTTTTGGTGTTACCATATTTGGGACAACGTATTATTGTGTTTTATATAACTATTACAACATTTCGCAAACTATTTATACAAGATTTTAAGTCCAATAAGTTTTTAGATAAAAACTAAAGGAGTAATAAAACCACATATATGCAAAAAATGTTGTTAAGAAAAAAGTTATATGGCGTATTAACTGCTCCTATATAACGGTAGAAGTGAAACACCCTATTAATTAACAATATCAATTATGTAAATTAGTATCTACCCAATTAGGGATATATCAACAGGATTTCGTTGTTATCAGGTTTCCATTCTTAAAACCAAATAATAAATTATAATATCAAATTTGAAATAGTGTATAAAAATGAACAAAATAATTTAAATAGTTTATTTTGTTACAATTACCAAGGAGCTGTAAGCAAATTATCATAAGTAATAACTAGTATTTTGGCACATAATATTATTAAAATATCTAGCTTTATTTACTCACAAACTTCTTCATGCCCCGCTGATTAGGTATTGTTCAATTTAATATTGTGAATTTTTTATTACGAACTCCATACGGTTTATTATTTAAAAACAGTCCAGATATAGTACAATAAAAATCTATGTTAATAATAAATTGATTGAACTTAATAATATAACTTTTCCATCTCTCTAAACCCAAAACATTAAACTTCACATACCGATGTGATCCTTAGTTGTGTAACCATTTTTACAGATTTAATTAAACAGATAATAATAGGAAAAATTATTTTTGGGTTTGTAATTTTAGGAAGTAAATATTTTTTTCAGAACTCCTTTTATAATATAAGTACCTTTGCTATATAAGTACCTCTGATAGGGGAAAATACAAGATATATATTATTGTGGTAAAATATTACGGTACAAAAAATATACAAACAACTTAAATTAAGTCGGTCTGATATTCAAAGATTTATTTAACTGTTCAAACTATAAGTTCGTTTAAACTAACGTTCCATTACGTTTCGTAAATTGTTAAGTTTAATTTGAAATTCTGTACGTCTGAGGTATGCAACCGCATTCCTCTCTGTCTCTCTCACACACATACAATCACATTGTCATTCCAAAGTCAAACATCTTGCTCTTTGTATCAAATCAATACAATGGCAGAATATCAAAACCTTGAACATTACAGGGTTTAAAATTAAGTTTTCTAAAAACAACTTTGATTTAATTAATTAGTTTCCTTCACAACAATTTGTTATACCAAAAACGTGTCTCTGGATTTAATAAACTACTGCTATTTTTGTTTAAGCCGTTTATTTTAAAGGTACGTTTGTTCTGTGTTTAGAAAGCTTCTCTTTTAAATATCGTACCACATGTACGGTGGTACCCTAGATTCTAGCTGGAACTACATCTTTTGTATGTAGTCTTGTGTCAAATCCGTCTTTTTAATCTTTCTTATCAGGACTGTCTTGACCAAATCTTGTTCTCTTCTGACCCTGATGCTCGAGAGTATTCGAGAGCTACGTGTCTTTATTTTAAATTTCATTTTTACTTTTTACTATCCCTATATGTAAAGTATGGAATAAGTTTGGTAATTGCAAAAAAATTACATCTATTTTTTTACTGTTCTTCACGTTTCATCTCCTCACGAAACCGAAAAAGTGATTTTCAACACGCCAACATTCCGCCGTCGTAGTCTTTTATACGTAAGCATGATAGGAATCGAAATGAAAATATCAAAATGGAGGCTATTTCAATAACCATTTTGTTCATATCTGTTGTATTATTCAACTTATAAAACGCTAAATTATATTAAATATAGGCCTACAGATTTTAGTTCTGCATGATAACCTTGATCCTAATGGTACCCACATCAAAACCCAAAGATTACGTTCAGATATTGTTAAACAATGTTTTTTTTAACAATGACCTCTTACGACAATGTGTTATTCGTATCTGGCAGAAAATGAATCACGTGATTCTTCATAGCCGAGACACTGACACGAGCTATTCCAGTGAAGTTTATATATATATATATATATATATATATATATATATATATATATATATATATATATATATATATAGGCCCACAGATCCATCAAAATGTACTAAAGTAATTTTGAATTTAGTAGCAGTTTATTGATTCTAATACACGAAAAATGTACGACTACAAGAATTTACGGGAAATCGATTTATATATAAACAAAATTGAGTTCGATAATAAATGAAAATTATTTTTGCTTGCACTACAGTGTGCAAAGATAGGTTAGTTGTTATATTTTTGAGACAAGCACTGATTTACAGTGTAGAATAAATTTAAAATATTTCATTTTTAGTTTTGTTGTTAGTTATCAATTTAACAGAGGTAGATTTAAATGAAAATATTAAATATTATACGCACTGATACGGAAGTGGCCCAGACAGGGAGACATAATAATAATACATGTAAAAAAAAGGTCTACAATAAATAGCGCACAACAATTAACTGGACAGATTTTGTTGGAACAGCGCGAGATTACTAAGTGGAATGGGGGAGAGAAGATGCGTCTGGAGCGGTTTAAGTTAAACAGACCACTTCGAGAGCTAAAACGGGTTGAACGGGCTTTCGGCATTCAGACAATATAAAGTTAACTAATCATGTCTCTTCAAAAAGGGTGAAACGAAGAAATAGTAATTTAGTAGAATAATTATCTTGATGGATAAATATTATAATTTAGGAAACTTGCGTTGCGTTTCGATTTATTTATCATCTAAGACCGTGTCCTCTGCCATCCTGAAAAGATTTCGGCCAAGGTGAATGCAGTCCCCAGCCAGCAGAAGACTTGCTATTTATACAGCGGCGATCAGCTGCCAGCAAGCAGGCGATGGCCTCACGAATATAACAAGATTATTTACATTTTTAAATGGATAATAACGTGTAATCATACTTAAGTTAGGACCATAAAGTCCTCTCTTCCACTTAATCTCAATAAATATAAGACCTGTAAAAAAAAAATAAAAATAAAAAATTGTAAAATATTTTTATTCATAAAAAAGGTCATAGTTTTGCATTCATATTAAAGAATGCAACAAATGGGAAATATTGAAATGAATAAAATCAATTTTCGTTTATAAGGAATTGTACAACAAAGTAACCACATAATTATATTCACATAGCAAAGACATAAGTTGAGACATTCCCAGTTTAAATTAATCTCTGAATCTAAGTTTTTTTTCCTTTTCACTGAAAGCTTTTCAACATAATTTAAAACTGACTGATTTAATTAGATTTTATTAAAACTCTTAACGCTTCTGTCAACTAAAAAATGAAGTATTTACAAATACTTTAAGAAGAGGTTTATTTAAATGCTACCTCTTAGTTTATTTTAAGATTTTCATTCAAATATTTGTTTATTTCTAAGAAAAAGCAATACAACTGTGTTAATGGGTTCATGTTTTACTCAGTCAAATGTTAGCTAGCATCACATGTAGGCCCTACACACTTTTCAAAATTTGTTGTAGAATATTTCACTTTACAATCCCAGAAATAGTCATCTGTCATCCAATTCCCTTCTCCATCTTCAAACATTCAGCTTCCCAATATCCTCCTCCTATCTTCTGCTCGTTTTTCTTCCTCTTCATCTTCGTTCAGTCGTGGAAACGAACACCTTCTTCAATGTTCTATCTTCCGGAAATCGTTAACCGGATTTCTTGTTTAATAATTGCATCAATCTCCGGCTCTCCATATAAATTTTACAACTCTGCTTTCGTTTTAATCCTCCATATACCATCAACTTTAAAACTAGTATAAAATTCAGGAAAACGTTTTGCTATAACTTCAATCACATAAACTTGTGATAAGAATCGGACCCGTGATATCTCCAATCTCGTCACTAAAGTGATTGTTTTGAGCTTCGTTTTTTTTTATCGCGGGGGTGAAGTAGCGACATCAGGATGTGGAGACCGACCTGACGACCTTCGAAGTGAGAAATTTGTTAAAGTAAAACACAATTTAGATAATTTGTTGTTTTGTTTCTCTTTTAGTTTAATGGCAAAAAACTTTCGTTCATCAAGGCTATATTATATGAAAGAAGAGACCATAAATAAAGACTCTTAGGTCAAGAATTTTCTAATAGAGACATGCTCTGAAGAGAACAAGAGAGATCTGATTGAAAATATTAAAGAGATTAATCTAACAAAAGGCAACAAGGAAGAAAGTAGATCCAGATATACTCATTAGGGGTTACTCTCCCTATACAGATTTATTTTCGTCCATGTTTTTAAAGACACACATTTCTGCATCATCAACGACTTATAATTATTTTTTTTAATAAAGACTCATTGTTTTCGAATACTCTAATAGCGTCAGGGTCGGATGTGAACACGATTTGATCAAGAGGGACGTTATAAGAGAGATGAATAGGTAGATATCTACCTAATTGACATGAAATACCTATGCTCTAACATCATTCAAAAGGAATGGATATATAGCATTCCTCGGGATTGGCACACAATTACACACTACAAGAGAGCCCCTTTGGGCAGTTTGCCTGACTATAATGCTAATTACTAAGTAAGTTTGTGTTATATAAACAGTTTTCAAGGTTGAATATAACATTCATTGGTAATGAAAGTTAAAATGATATGAAAGCATTAATTATATTCACAGGCAAATAATGAAACATGTCTCAAATAATAAACTACAAAATATTCTCGATATGTTTTACCACTGGGACTTTTTTCATTAAAATAATCGTAACTCCTAAGCTATTTAAGCCACATGTATGTAACATCGCACACATATAAGACATATTCCCACAATCCTAAATCCATAAAATTTTAATTTTCCTACTTCAGTTTCAATTTATAGAAACATTTCTATATATTTAACTCCTTCATGCAAAAGTAAAATTTATCAATTTAAATTTTATATAAAAAAAATTAAAAACATAATGGTATAACGTTTTTAGAGAGAGTATTATCATGTAGGTACGAGTATATTCTTAAACGTCCCCTAATGAACTTTAGGACGTGTATTGTGAGCACGGGTGTGGCAATTCAGAGAGAACTTACGTAAATCTACATCTTTTTATATAGTCTTGGTTTATATCTCCGTTTTCCATTTTTCTTTTTGTCTCTCTTGAGTAACTCTTTTTTCACTTTCTATCCTGTCGCTATTAGAATATTGAAGAGCTAGGGTCTTTATTTTATGATATTTGGTTCTTAATTTTTTTTATAAGGGGATGGATGACAAAGAGTTTTTCACCTTTAAACAACAAGGAACAAAATCTTCCTATCATCATCAGTGACATATTTGTGAAACTACTCTTTTCTAAAAGAAGAGGGACTACAATATTTTTAAGTAAATATTTCAGTTAGGATATTCTTTGCAATAGATATCTCTACGTAAATACAACTCGGTGTAATCACAGTTGAGAGTGATAGTTCATGAATCATGTATAGTATGTTATTAGCAAAGCTTATCCTCCCCTTCAATGTCCTCTGGGACGATGAGTCAATGAAGTCATAAAATAAGGGGAAAGCTCTCACCAAACCATTTACATGTTCTCATACATTTAATACTTATTAACTAGAATTCATGTTATTTTTACTATTCTGATATGATTTTTACTCTTCATTTGTTTCAATGTGGCAGTGATATAAAAAAAAAATAATCAAATTAAATAAAAAAAATAAATAAAAAAAAGGACGATTCCATACGTTGAAATATAAATGCGATTGAATTATGCATTCATAAAGTAATTATATAATGTTTGAAGTATTTCAGAACGGTAATCTTCTTTCAAATAAACATAAGTTAATATCCTTCAGAAGTAAATAATTAAAATTATATTAATGTGCAATATGCCACACAGTGATTCACAAAGAGACGTAGAGAATTTAGGAGTTCATGCAATATAAAGAAAAATATTCATGGAAGTTGAGGGAAACATAAGTTGAGGGAAAAAAGAGTTTGTCTATTACCCAGCAATACTCAGAATGAGAGCGACATGTCTGCCTCCAAACACCACCATTCTAGTTATTTAAGTGATAAAAAAAATGTGTATATAAAATTAATGTGCTATATCAAAAATATGGAATGAACCTGGTGGTGGAGGACGGAGTTACAAGTCAGATGGTGTATATATTTGAATCTGTACTAAAAGGAAAAGAGACCAATTTGTGTTCTGGCAGCAAGAGGGTCACAGTATCATCAACTATAAAATATAGTTTCTAAGACCTTAAATTTTGCTTTAATCATACCTTTGTCATAAAGTCTCTATCGCTACATTGTGGTGGGCTTTTAATGTCTGAGCTGAAGTAAGTAACAAATTAGAAGCTCAAGGGCGAAACAGAAACTTTTTTATTTTCTCTGTGATATCTACAGGGGGTTGAAAATATTTTATATTTCGTTGCTAGATGTTGATATAGACCACTTTAAAAAATGTTGGTTGTTTAAAGGGGAATTGATTAAAAATGAGTTTTTAGTTATTATGAATGGAACGGATGGACGTAGCAAAATGAAGCTTGGAAAATAAGATGGAATTTGATCATAAAATTTAACTATTAATAATTCTGTATTAATAATGTATGTTTATCTT
This sequence comes from Aphrophora alni, assembly GCA_963513935.1. NCBI lineage: Eukaryota > Metazoa > Arthropoda > Insecta > Hemiptera > Aphrophoridae > Aphrophora > Aphrophora alni. The sequence goes on along the minus strand of OY740768.1, from coordinate 133,473,307 downwards.
TTGGTGGACTCACATATTTTTATTTTTGTTTACAAATATTTAGGTTATGTAGTTAGTGATGAGAGTATGGTTGTGTAAATTGTATGTTGATGTGTGGTACAAGAATGTGGGTGTGTACATAATTCAGTAGTGGACAGTTTTCTTTTAAGTGATAATAATTATTATTATTTTACTAATATTATTATACATATTTTTCGTTATTTTTGTTTTTAATAGTATGGGTGTCTACACAATTCAATAGAGAACCCTTTTGGAATGTAATTATTTAAAGTTTTAATAATAAGTGTTAGGTATGTGAATTCTCTTCTTTATTATTACATGTATATTGAGAGCTCAAATTCTCTACATAAATCATCCTGTATTTTGACGGTTTTTACATTCCACGATTTTTATGCCACGGAATACATTACAGTTCAATTCTACAGACTGTGTGGTTACATTAAATTTTTTTTACGTTTTTTTTTTTTTTTTTAAAGTGAACACCTTTCGATCATCATCGCCTTATAAAAAAACGTAAGAACATAAGAGTATAAATGAAAGACACTTGAATACTCTTATAGCGTTACGTTGGGAATAGAATAAGGGGAGAACAGATAGGAAAGATGAAGGAGAGGCATCTACCACAAGACTACATAAATAAAATTGTAGATCCAGATAAGATTCCTCTTATTTAGCATATTCAATCTCACTGTAAGTAGGTCCCTTTGAGGTTTAGTTTTGACAAAGTTTTTGTTTTCTTTAAAATCCTGGAAATATGTTTTGAAGTAAAAATATTTGCTTTCCATGTGAATTCAAAGAGGACAATTTTTTCATCTAAATCAAAATGACTTTAAGGAAAGTGGACGATATTTGCATCACACCAAATAATTGAAATGTTTTAACGAATTAATAATTGGAATTAAGCTTAATTTCAAATGTATTTAGTGTATTTCAAAAATCCATTTAATTGTTCCTTTTACCACTATCTACCACCTGTATTATTGGTCGACATTGTTAGAGCACTATTCTATGTTATAATCAAAAAACTATTCATACAGACTGTAATTTTTCATCTTAAAATTAGGATTTGTATTTATACCATAGCCTCACATTGAGTGCCAATATGTAACATGTATTTTTTTTTCAATTACTTTCATTTTATTGTATAATTACTTTTTTTTTTTAATGTTCTGAAATAAGGAACACGAAATTGTTAAATTGTTATTTATTATAGTGTTTAATAAAATTTTAAACTATAAATAGTAGATTACTTAAAGTGAGAAACAAAATTTCTCTTTATCTAATTGAACGGGTTGTTTCACTAATAAAAAAAAAACGCGCCGTACATTAATTACTTATTTTATTTCCGTTATTTTATATACAAACAAAACAAAACCAATTTTGTTATTTTCATTTCAAATTCTTTCAATGGAGTATAACTGTTTATTATGTAAAATGTTTTAGTTATAATTTTCCTTATTTAAAAAACTTGAAATGTAATATTTCAATAAATTTTCTCCTACTGTCCACTTTTTTCTCAGTAAACATATTCAGGTTCCAGTGTTTTACATTATGTATAAAGTTCATCTTCATAGATACAGTTTTCTAGCTATGATCTGAACATATCTTCCCTTTAATTTCCTTTGAGTTTCACGCCGACAATTCCTTTTTGTTATAAAAAACTTTATTTCTTTTAATATTTTTATTTATATATATCACTCATGTATCATCACTATTTCTCATATTTGTTATATTTAACATTTATCATTGTTAGTCGTTTGTTATAAATTACTTTCTTTGTCATGTGATTTACATCACTTCTAATCCATCACGTTTAAAGTTACTGATATTCAATTTACATAGAATTAAGTTTACAAGAATTTTTAAGAATTTTTACATAGGTTTATTAAATTTTCTTAAAATTATTTTTATATTTCATTATAATTTATTGTATTTACTTATTTATTTTTAATAACCTAACCGCATTTGGTTGTCAAACTCTGTTTTACGTCATTTCAAGTACTAACTAGTTTCCAAAATTTATGAACTTTTATGTCTCGCAGGATGTCACGTTACGTGAGATATGCAAAATGGCTGACCTGCCAATATTTCTTTGCATCCATATTCATCTCGTATTCAATACGGAATCTCAACTAACCGATGTAGATCACCTAATTATTTTTAATGTGAATCACAACAGGAAGACGTTATTACATTTTAAAATTTGATTTCTTAATTTGTTAAAATACACATAGATCCTAGCAAAGCATAACCATATCTTTTAAATAATTATGTTCCATATATTTAATATTCATTGTTACGGTAAGTTTATTTGTTCTTAGTTTAATAATTCTTTAAGTTTATTTTAATAATTCTTAGTTGGTAACCTAATTATTTTTATATCTAAATGTTTATTTTTATGTTTTGCATAAAAAGTTATCTAATGTTGAGCCTAGACTATACATCTTTCACCCATTCTAGGTCTACATTTTATTATATTTCCTTTTTACAAAACTGTACAAAACTGTATTCTTACAAAAATTTGGACGAATTGTAGTTAATATTAACAGAATATATTTCTTGAAAGATATAAGTTTTGAAAATATATTATTAAAACTTTAAATTGAAGATTTTGGTAAATGAAAGTTTTTTATTTATCAGTCTAAACTGTTTACTACTTTTAGAATTGACTTTTTCAACCACAGCTTGTATGCAAATTTATAATTTGTTATAAATTTATATTCTCTAACAAATTTTGCATGTAATATTTCTTTCTTTTTAGGTTTGCATACTTAATATAAGCTACTGAAAACTTCAACGTATACTTAAATACCAAAGTATTTTGTTACATAAGAATACCGTTATATTGTTGCTTCCATCTAAAGGTAAAAGAACTTTCTTTTAATATCTATTGTGGAAGGAGTTTACATGTTGATTCAGTCTCTAGGCGCCACATTTGGTCACACGTGTGATGTCGATTTGTCAATTTAGTGCAATTACATACGAGATGCTCTCATTCTTGTTTTTCAATAAAAGACCAATTCCGTTATATTATTGCTTCCATCTAAAGGTAAAAGAACTTTCTTTTAATATCTATTGTGGAAGGAGTTTACATGTTGATTCAGTCTCTAGGCGCCACATTTGGTCACACGTGTGATGTCGATTTGTCAACTTAGTGCAATTACATACGAGATGCTCTCATTCTTGTTTTTCAATAAAAGACAAATTCCGTTATATTATTGCTTCTACCTAAAGGTAAAAGAACTTTCTTTTAATATCTATTGTGGAAGGAGTTTACATGTTGATTCAGTCTCTAGGCGCCACATTTGGTCACACGTGTGATGTCGATTTGTCAACTTAGTGCAATTATATAAGAGATGCTCTCATTCTTGTTTTTCAATAAAAGACAAATTCCGTTATATTATTGCTTCTATCTAATGGTAAAAGAATTTTCTTTTAATACCTATTGTAGAATGAGTTTACATGTTGATTCAGTCTCTAGGCGCCACATTTGGTCACACGTGTGATGTCGATTTGTCAATTTAGTGCAATTACATACGAGATGCTCTCATTCTAGTTTTTCAATAAAAGACAAATACCGTTATATTATTGCTTCTATCTAAAGGTAAAAGAACTTTCTTTAATATCTATTGTGGAAGGAGTTTACATGTTTATCAGTCTCTAGGCGCCACATTTGGTCACACGTGTAATGTCGATTAGCGGATTATTTATCCGTACATTGTTGTGGAGCAAGTGAAAAGTGGAAAATTTCGACCTCCATTTTAGACTCACTTCATGGGTTTAAAATACCAAAAAATATATTTTATACATACCGTCCGTCTGTCGTCATTGTTGTATTAAAACTATGCATGATACCACACTAACTTTATAAAATAAATTGGATAAATATTTGTAAATTTCAATCTGTCGTGCAAGGACACCAACCCAAAGTGTTTATCATGACAAATAGCGGTTTTATTGTCAAAAATTTCTATTCCTGACCTTTCAATAAAATGTAATATTTGTAGAGTTACGAGATCTGACAGGGCCGAGATACCGACATTAGGGAAGCGTGTGAAGACTGTGGCTTCACATCTATATAGCTCTTAAGAGACTAGAGGGTAGTTATATACATACAAGGTTAATAAAACCTGTGTAATAACTATTTAAAACAAACTTACCCTATACTACGTATAGTAGACAAGATCCTTAATCTACTAATAAAATTTAATATATCCTACAAGTGTCAAGAAACCAACGCTTGGGCAATAAGATATACTTAGAAGATGTGTTTGTATTACATTCTGTAATAGGACTGGGTAAGTACCATTATGGCCCCCATTGACTTATTTATATTTATTTTATTAAATAGTCTGGGTTTTGGTTGATTGCATAGAGACAATATATATATATATATATATATATATATATATATATATATATATATATATATATATATATATATATATATATATATATATATATATCATAGAAGCTTATGTAATTAAAACAGTTTGTCAAATTATTCAAAATCAAGTCATTGAATTTTAAACTTTATCTTTGAGCTTGAATATGTATAATAATTCATACTACTATTAACAAATAATATAATAACAGAAATAATATCTCAATAAAAAAAAATGTATAGTTGAATATTAGGCTATATGTCTAGTTACAGTTTTTACACACGTCATAAGAAATAAATAAAGTTCTCCATGTGTGAACATCAACTATGCTATGTTTAGTTAAACCAATTAAAAATATGAAATTAGTTTTCATTTACTTTATTATGAAAATATTACGCTATGAATTTCCATTTAGGGTATTAAAATTTACAACTTTAAAAAATGTATTATCTGTTTGTTATTTCTTATTAATATTAGCTTTCTAAAATAATTTATCTATCAACAATGAAATTATAACTTTCATACTAAGTCAATTACAACTGAAAACCATATTTCAAAACATATAACCAACTACATAAAATTAAACATAGGTCCTTGATAATAAAAATTAATTTGAATAAGACAAAGTTAAAAGAGCTTTACTGCATATTCTACTGAATGATTGTTTCGTTCAATTCGTGTGAAAATTTGAACTCCTCTGAGCCTATAGGGTCTTAATTAAATTCCCTAAGAACAGATAATTATCTATTCATTTCATGCACAACCACTAACTTTAAGGTAATTAATTGATGATTGTCGTCGTAATTTTCAGTCATGCTGAAAAAAATGCATTTTTCAACACAATATAATTATATTCAACAGCTTTAGTCATTAAATACATTACATATAAATAATGACACTTGGTAATTTAATTATTGTATAGAACTGTAATTACATTTTAAACAGGGCATGTGTAATTAATTAACTATTATTAATCTGCTTGGTGATCTAACTAAATAAATACATTATTTTAGTTTTTATTAGGTGCAAAATATTGCAGAAATTTTCTCATACAACCATTCCGAAAACTAAATGAAACTATTCGTCAAAAACACTACTTACATCTGAGAAAATAAAGCTTACTCTTTAAAATGTTTTGGTATTGATGTTTTGTTCTCATTAATAAAATATTATGTTTCTTGGAAATGCTAACAAAATACTATTTTTAGGAAACGTTTTATAAAAACTGTAAAAACACATACATATAGCCTATTAATTTTGGATTGATTATTATAAAAAGTTATAAGCATAATAATAATAAAAAGAGATCATCGATAACATAACCTTCCACTGACAAAGATTTCAATCATATCTCCTATACTGTGGCCTTTTTCCTAAATATGGTATTTATACATAACAAGTTAAGATACTAATAATATATAATAAATCAGAAGCACAGAAGCTTAATTTATAAATGTTTCTCTGTGTCTGATAAACTGGTTTCTCCTCAATGTAGTATGGTTTTGGTTATCAATAAATTCAAACCCTCATTGTGAGTAATATAAAATGTGACTAACACATTTTATAAATATAATATTTAAATATTCTCTAAACTTTATTGATTATTAAGTCGTATCTCTATAATAAATTATAAGTATTGATTAGGGTACAAACGAAATATTTCAGTGAGAAGTTTTGATTGTGTACATTTTCGTCCAAATTGAGTTAAAATATTAAATGCAACTTTAATTTTATTTGTTATATTTAATCGTATACAAATTGTATCATTATTATATATAGAATAAGTATTCTAAGGTCATAAGGTGGTTTAATATATTAAAATTGTTCAGAATAAAACTTGTTATTTATTAAAGCGTCTCAACGACAATGTCGCCATCCTCAGAGATAAATTATTACTGAAGAAGACAATAATAGCTGTTGAAATAAATATTATATTTTCTAATTTTAACGTTATTTTGTGGGAATTTGTATCAATGAATTTTAGGAGATAATATTTTTATAAAGTCGGTTTATTATGATTATTCCACTGCGAAAACGTCGATGGAAATGAATTTAAATATATTTGTATTTACTTAAATAAATTTAAATGGCTATTCCTTGAGTAAATAAAATTTCAATTTCAGTTATTTGAAACAATTAAAAGAGAAAATTTTTTTTTTTTTTTTTTTTTCATATTAATGTGAGATTATAATAATTGATTTGTTTCCAATTATTGTGGATTACACGTAACTTTCTGTGATGTTTGTTTCATGAATTTCAATTATTGTTTACTGTATTATGGTAGTCAATACGTTATATAAGATTACGTTAATATAAGTAGTTTTTTGTAGCTGTTAATTTGTTATTTAAACAAATTCTCAACGTCCATTCCATTTAGAATGACCCAATTCGTCTTGCTGGAAAATAAGAATAAGACCAATTACCCAGTAATTGCAAACTGACAAATCGGCATCTCTCATGCGCAGGCTATATTTGGCGCCAAGAGGCTGCAAAACAAATGAAACGTTTTGTAAGCAATTTAATGTTGTTGAAAATATCATCACTGTTTTAAAGTAATTTAACAGAGTTCGGAATGGATGTAGACTATGTACCCATTTTATTGACATTGGGTAATATTAGCGTGTGTGTACATCGCTTAAAATGGATAGATTCAAAACAGATCTTAAATAATCTCTAAATACTGAAATATGTATGAGAACATGTTAATTGTTTCGTGGGAGTTTCTTCCCCTCCTTGACTCACATATCCCATGGGATCCAGAAAAGGAGGGTGTTTGCAACTTCTCTGCTTCAAAATAATATTTATTGTGAATTATTATATCGTTAATACACGGGACTAGTAGAGGGAAATTAGTCCAAAAAATAGATGAAAAGTGGTGTCACTGGGATGTTGATTTTTTTTTTCCTTTTTGTAAATTCAACTGAGTGGGAAACCAAAAAATTAGCAAAACTGGACTGGAAATTTGAGAGAAAATTACAGTACAGTTAATTATTTATGCATTTTGAGTGGATCTCAACACTATTTTTTCAAATATCTCCCGCTCTATGGGTCGTAGAATTAATAAAATATTAAAATACTCGAAAATGAAGGAACTATCGAAATGGTAGGGTATAGTGAGAGGGTACTTCCTAACCTCAAAAATTTTGAATTTCTGGATTTAGGATTTTTGTTTTTAATAATACGGCAACAAAAGGAATAAAAATGATCAAATGTTCACGAAAATTGGACAAAATTTGTGTCTGTACAATAAACAACTGTAGTTAAATTTTCAAAAGAAAAATTACGTTTTAGGGGTTCTGTTGGCCATTTTCGAAAAAAAAAATTGAAAGCAGTGTAATTTAATGAGGAGTAGTCGTAGAGTAGGTTTCGTTATAAAAAAGAAATTAAAATTTTTTTTAATGACAATTTTTAAATACTTTCTAGTGAAAAAATCCAAGTATTTGTTTATCAAGATAAGATATTGTCATTTTTCCTTTTTCCAGTAAATCTAGACCGGATCAAAACAACGATGTCGCCCATTTATGAATTTTCAACATTTATTAACATTTTTGTAATGAAAATTTGTTTATGTGAATATTTTTACGGAAATCTGGTTAGAAATATAAGGTTTATATGAAAACCATACCATACCATATATAACCTTATATAACCATATATATAAAATGTTTACTCCTCGACCACTTATTATTACGATTTCTTTCATTTTTTTTTTTCAAAAAGAGCCAATTGTGGTCGTAAAATTGATTTCTTTTTGCTATTTTTACCACCATTTTCTAGTGTAAATGTACATATTTTGTGCAATTTTTGTAAAGATCTGATAATTTTTACCCAAGTTATTGCATTATTAGTGAAAAAAAAATCTTAAATCCAGGTATTCGAATTTTTTAAAGTTAGGAAATTACTTCATTTTCGAGTATTTTAATTTTTTTGGTTATATATATTTTCAAATTCATGCATATGTTTACTATAAATAAGTAAAAAAACTGACAATTTAATAAAAAACCTTTATTCCACGAACACTTATCAATGCTTTCATTTTTTTTTTTCAAAAATAACCAACTGTGGCCGTAAAAATGATTTTGCTAATTTTACCACCAATAATTTCTAGTGTAAATGTACATTATTTCGTCCAATTTTCGTGAATATCTGATGATTTTTACCTAAAGCGGTGGAAAAATTACATTATTAGTAAAAAAACCTTAAATCCAAAATTTCGTTTTTTTTTTTTTAATTAGGAAAATACTTCATGTTCGGGAATTTTTATTATTTTATTTGTTATATCTACGACCAATAGAACTATAGTTTAGTTATGCCAACAAAATGCATGAAAAATGCACTTTTATGCCCTGTTTAAACGAAGCTCCAGTCCGATGATGCTAATTTTCCCACACTCAATTTCATGTGTAAAAAGAAATAAATACAACTTCTGAGTTACATCACTTTTATATTATAATTTCCCTCTACATAACCAGCATTTTGTTAAGGATGTCATCCGATCCGTTTTGTGCGGTTCCTAGAAGATACAATTTAGCAAAAATTTATTAAAATCGTGTGTTAAATTATTTTTCTTAATTAAAAATGTAAACATTTTAAGAGATGTGGCTAAAATATGCCCATAATACAAATTTGTGAATAGTATCTCCACGGGTTTGTAAACCACTGCACATAAAATAAACACACATACATAAATAAAAAATCACGATTTTGAATTTAGATATACCCGAAAATTTACGACATTGGTGTTTTAAACACCATATAAATGTCTTTACACTTCGTATTTTAAGAGATTAAAATTATACACAACAAAGTGTTTCAAGATCAACAATACTTAAACAAATATACTTATAAAATATATTTAGTAAAACTTAATAGTATAACCTACAAACATAAATTACCTAAAAAGCAGGAACATAACTGGTTAAATCCAGTTATATTTTATTAACAATTTATTTTATTGTTTTTATTATAGGCTTAATGTTTACTAAAACTTTTTTCTCTAAACCAAGAAAAACTGAGAAATAAAATGTTGTTCTAGTTTTATTCTATAATAATAATAATATATATATATATATAGTTTGTGACTCTGCAAGTGACTTTTGTAAAACAAATAATTCACGTTTTTCACAGATTGAGTGTAAAGTACTAAATAAGTGACGGAGGATGTACAGAAACGGTTTTATGTTGAAAGCTGTAGAAATTTACATTTTGACAAGTTGTATTATCATTTATTTATTTAACAGAGAAGCCCAGTAAGTTACAGGATGTTCATTCTAAGTAACGTCCCTTTCTGTTTCGGAAACCGTTCGGGTAAATTTGAGATTCCAAAGGACTGAGGTATGTAGACACATTCCATTCTCTCTCCCCCTCTCTCTCTCTCTCTCTACCTCTCTCTCTCTCTCTCTCTCTCTCTCTCTCTCTCTCTCTCTCTCTCTCTCTCTCTCTCTCTCTCTCTCTCCCTCTCTCTCCCTCCCTCTGCACCTCAAATCGTCAAAGCATCTTGGCCTTAATATCCAATCAAAGCGATTGTGTAATTTACTTTGGTTCATATAACACTATAACTGACACTCATAACACTTGTACAATAAATAATCTCAATATAGATTAAACTATGGCTATATTAAGTTTGATATTACTTGTAAAAGAATTCCGTTTTTAGGGACATATTTAAATTGATTCCTCACTTTATCAATACTGTTATACTTAATGAGTTATTCACAGGTTGTACTGTGTTAACCCACAAAATTATAATATATTCGTCCTTGTATATTTTAACATTCATATTATGTATTCAAAAAGAAGTTAAAAAGTTAAGATAATGGGCGGTAAAAAATATCTTCTCCTCTACTATGGAGTAAAAAATTCAGGAGAGAAATTTGCATAATTTGAAAGCATTTATATTTATACAGCGGAGAAAACCAAAGATTGACAAGAGTAACGGAATCGAAGTTTGTTTTTCTTTCCTCTTGACTACTTCTGGATAAAAGTTAAAAGCTAAACTGACTGCCTTAAATTGATTTCCTTGCTGTCCCAAGAGCTTTGTAAACCCCAAACTGATATTTCTGCGAATACTCACTATGTAAAAAGTGTACGTATTTTATGTTTTCGTTAAAATGACTATTGATTCACTTTTTTGTAAATAAATTAATAGAGGTTACCTTTTCATTTTATCTTCTGATAGTAATTTGAAGACGAGATTTTTTGTAAATTAAATCGCTTTAAACTTGTTTTCAAGATTCTGAATTTAAAATCCCAAATTAGTCGCAGTAAAACGTTAAATTGCATCGCAAAACATTTGACAAAGTAAGAAAATGTTTACATATATTGCCTCCGATGTAAAATAATGTATTTTATTTTAAAACTTGTATTTCATATGAGAAAATGTCGTCATATATTTTTGAAAACTCAAATATTTCATGTAATAGAAAGCCTTCCTTAAATTAATCTGTTATTATAGTGTTATAGTACGTAACATGATGGCAATATGGCAATTATGTAACTTAAAAGACTAGGCTTTAGTATATCTAAGCATTATATATGTATACATGTATTTTATATATATTCTCTAAGAATAAGTTAGCCCAACTCCTTCAATATATATGATTTCAATTAAAATTACAATAAACAATAGATAATAAATATAGATAATTTTTTGTTATACTTAGATTTCTGCCTTTGTGAACCAAAAATAGCAAAGACAAGACGGAGTATAATAATACAATAATGGTTTATACACCTAATACATCAATATGAAAATGCTACAGCTCAACGTTATTTTTTATGTTATGTTCTTCACTTTTATGCAATTCATATCCTACAAAACTCTGCATCTCATTGCAATCACAGTTGAGAGTGGTATTTCATGAATCGTGAACAGTATGTTATTATAAAAAAAGGATATCCTCCCGTTCAGTGTCCTCTGGAGTCAATCAAGTCATAAAACGAGGGTGAGAGTGCTCACATCAAACCATTTATATGTGCTTATATTGAATATTGAAGGAGTTACGATGAGTTAAATTTTAAATGTTTTGCTATTAAAATTTATTGTGGTAAAACTGCGCTCACTCTGCGCGAGGAGAAAAAAGAAAAGAAATAACAACATTATATCAAAACTTATCAGTTTTTATTTAATCTGAATATTTAAATATTAAAATATTTAATTTTTATTTTTGATACCACATTTTTACTAAAAAAATATAACTGTTCTTTGACAAATAAAAATAAAAATAACAGAATGACATAAAATCTCTTGATAAAACCGTCGACGGGACACGCAGTTAATTTTTTTCTTGACACTATGCTGGCCTTAATTTGTAAATAAACTTATTGAATTTACATGATAAAACACATCAATTTTAAAGAAGATCTTTAAGGTCAGAAATAAATAGTCAAAAATAAATCCTACACAAATTACATCAGGATGACAAAAAGAGATGATACGAGTTATGGAAATAAATAGCAAAGATTCCACTGTTCTGAAATATTGCTGTAGGATTTCATGGTGTTGGATTTAAAGAGGTTAGACATCCTGAAAAGAACCTTTTATTTTTCTTTACATTATTCAAATATGACTGTATTAAACAATATATACTTTATACCGCTTTTAAGTGAAATTGTCTATCTACGTGTTCCTAACTACAGTTAATACACACAACCTTATCTATATTACATGTTATCTATATATATAATTGTAATAAAAAAACTTCAATAATATAAATGAATATTAAAATAATTATACTACAAAAACAACTTTCTATATCCTTGCAATGGCTTTCTCATACTTACATCATGCTCTCATTGTACAACAACTGTATAATAAATAATTTAAAAATATTTTTAAAACATAATTATATTTATGAAGTTAGTACTAACTAACAGTTAAAATAATTTTATCATTTATATAGTTCAATTGATATCCATATTATTTATTGGTTAAAACATTTTAAACTGTATCTTTTAATTCGCTTTGTTTGGTATATATTTTGTGCAATGATCTGTGTTTTAGAGAGAAGTAGTTGACAAATTGGTCCAAATTAAATATATTAGTCATAAATCTCAATTTAACTACCACGTTCAAGAAATAGAAAATCACGTTACGATCCAAAAATATTATTTACCATCTTTTTCAGGTAAATTATTTACAGCTAAATCGTCAATAATTCTATATATTTTTCTTCAAATGCCGTCATAAGTTAAAATAATAATGAGAAAGTTATAGGAGGAAACGTTCTCCTGAAAAACTGTAAATATGTTGATTATGACCATTATGGCACTTACCCTATTCCATCGTATATAATTTACAAGAAGATCCTCCAAAGTAATGACCAACATTTTCTTTCTTGGTCCTTGTAAGTTGTTTTAAATTGTGTTTATTACTACTTACTTGACAATATAGTTGTGTCTATATTATAAAATCTCAACTCACTTCCTTCGTGTCGTGTCTTCTCCTTGGCTCACCTTGACAATATTCAAATGTGAGGAAGCCGCCAGTTAGTACACTTATATCGGTGTTATGGCCCTTCTTGATTTCGCAAATATACGAATAAAACATTTACTTGGGAGGTCTTTGATCAAAAATATATTTTGACAACTCTTAGCTGATAGTCTTATTTAGACGTGGTGTTGCTGAGATAACATGCAGATAATAAAATATCCAAATTGGGTGTGTTATAAGTTGAAGAACACAAGAAATAGCATTAAAACTGATTTTAAATGGTCACAATTTTGATATATATAATTTAGTTTTTTTATGAATTTTACGAAGGTTCTATATGAACGTATTATAGTCCCAAATTTCATGTTCTTATCTTATTTTTTGATGCAGCTATATTACATACGTTTAGATGACTTGGACAATGACGACAACGATGACAATGACAGCGATATCGGTTTGACGACAACACGAAGTTCACATGCGGTTTCCCAAAACTAACTTCTTGTGCTGGGATATGTAAAAATGAAAACAAGTTATATCTGTGATATTGTTGTAATGATAGGAAGATCAACCACTAAATTCATCTTCAAACTCTCCCGAAAAAAAAATAGTTTATTTACAATGAAGATACCAAAAAAAAGTTTTTTTTAATATATAAAGAGTATACATTTTTATTAAAATAAATTATTATAAAAATAGGAACATCTAACGCTGTCCACAGATTTTAAATTCAAATTTTTTGAACTTTAAGCCAAATTCCATTTTTAGGTGCAAGAAAAGCCGACCTTGCACTAAACTCTAATGGGAAAACTGTTTTGGTTGTCATTGCGAATCTGTATTGAGAGATAATGTGTGATAAAGCCACTTTCATCTGTAAAAGTGCAAACTGTGATCCTGAAAACAAAGATTGTTATTATCAATATCTGTGTTTACATAAATAATGTACATTTATACTCCTTATTTTATACAAATAATACATAATTACATCTTGTTGACACTGGATTGCTCCGTCGGTATTTCTGAAGAAATGCATACTGGTTAAGTTTAACTTTACATTTATTTTTTTTATTTTTTATTTTTTTTTTTTACAATACATGAAATATGTTAATGTAATTTTATAGAAATGTAACTTAAAATCAGATTTAAAGTAGAACAGCTATTTTTATACTGTACATTGATTTCATGTTTTATGGAAGATTGAAAAAGATTAAATCTAAATAAACACAAGGAAACAATATAAAAATTATAATATTAAATTTTCTTACTAATTCTTTGTGCAATTCTTTGTCTGTATGTAATTACATATTTTCATATATAAAAATAAATAATTTATATCTTTTCAATTGAGTATCTAAACATATTTAAACTAGACGAACATGTAACGTAAATACATGTTAAGCCTATTACAAATTCGAATTGGTAAACATTATGTACAGTTAGATAGTTACAATGTATATTGCTTGAAGTCAACTAAATCTAATTCACAAGAAACGGACGACTCAAGATAGATTGTGTTAGCAGGACAAACAAGAGTTGAAGGTCAACTATTTGAAGACATCAAGTATACAGTTAAAGTATTTACAGTTGAAAATATGAAAAAAATCTACAATTTCATAGTATATGACAAAGTATAAAGAAAGAAAGGTGGTTGGTCGAGACGCATGGGTAAACGGTTTAGTTGCATTAAGTGACATATTAATAGTACTCGTATGGTTACTTTCCCCAACCTTTTTGAATTTGTACTTTTTTGTGAACGAGACTAAATAGTTCACGTCACATGTCTTACATTGCGCTGTCTTCGATTTTGTTTGGTTTGGTTTTCGTACACGTCAAAGTCTTAGGGAATTATTTTCTCTTGAAAACAGTTAGAGGCATTTTCATGATTTCTCGATGAAAAGTTTGATAATTATGTATATACAAATTTATTATATATAAGTGAATTTGTATGAAATAATACAAATATTGCAATTTTACATTTGTAAAATACACACCCCTCTGGGGCTTACAGTGAGTACGGGTTTAATAATCCCAAGATATCTTAGATGGATCTACTCCAATCTTCATATAAGTTTAGGTTCCATAAATCTTTCATCTTTCATGACAGTTCTACCTTGACCAACTCTTGTTTTCCTTCGACCCCTGATACTATTAGAGTTTTTTTTTGTTCTAGAGGTCTTCATTTCACGGTCTATTTTTTGTCTTAAAAAGTAAAAAAGACCTATATACAATATTTTAAAAACATCTTACACCTTTTAGTTCCCTTTTACAGCAGTTATTATAATTTTGTTTTGTGACCAGCAATAGCCGATGGTGAAAAAGGAATTTATCTTAATAAATTATCTTATACTTGGTGTACCCGTTTTTATTATATAATTAGTTTAAATATAATAAAATGATTTATAAAATTTTGCGTCAATGATCTAGCAGTATTTTTACCTATACAACTCCTCGGCCCAGCACCGAATGGGAGATAAGTACCATTCTGGCGGGCCTCAATGTTTCCAGCAGAAAATCTTTCTGGATCAAACGTTTCCGGATTAATATAATATTCTGGATCCCTATGTATCGAGTACACAGGGATATACACTGGTATCCCCTTCTCAATGACTATATCTGATCCTGGAATCAGGTAGTTTTTCGTACACACTCTGATCAAACCAATGGCTACCGGGTACTTCCGCAAAGTTTCTAAAAAGAATACAGAAACACAATAGAATAACGAATATTAATATGGTAAACATATTTGATAATATATTTACCTGATATATATTGGTGTAGTATGACCGTACTAATATTTTATTATTATACATTTTTCGGACATTTGCCATTATTTGTGTGTTAGAAATCAAAACACGACGTTTCGGGAATAAAAATCAATTCCCGTTATCAAGTGACTAAAAACTAAAGAAACATGAAACTAGAAACTAAGCCTATGTAAGACGTAAAATTAAACAAGAATACAACCAACCTTAATATCTAAGCATGCATCTCGGAGCTTAAACTGAGAAGTCAAAAAACACAATCATGGTAACACACAACTAACGTCAATACGTGTTGTATCAAAGATAACGGGAATTGATTCTCATTCCCGAAACGTCGTGTTTTTATTTCTAACACACAAAAGATGGCAAATGTCCGAAAAATTTATAATAATAAAATTGAACTTCCATCATTAACAAATAACTTCAAACAGAGAGTACTTAGGTAAACACCAAAAATGCTTTCATAATATTATAAATTATAATTCTTACGTGTTTTTGTATGTATTTTTATAGAACATATAACATTTCAAATATATTATATGATTAATTAACTCAATTATTAATCTTTGTATGATTGTTTTAGAGAAACGACAAATATAAATAGTTGAAAAGTCCATCATTGCGTCACTTTTCTTAAGTTATTTATAACACAAGTAACATTCTAGCTATAACAAATCTAAACATTTTAATTTTACAATTTTATTAATTACAAAGTACGTTTCCTTCAAAATTATGAAAGGAATTAAAATATAATTTATTATATAAACTTGAGTTTCAAAAAGGTTTAAAAATTTATTAGGTAGTTAAAAGATATAGACATTTCTTTTACATGTTTCGTTATTCATAATTTTCAACAACGATGTAGCTTTTTTTTTTAATCCTGTCTTATTAGTTTCATAGTTGACAGAATAATTACGCTAACCATAATAATTATAATCAAAAATTATACATTTATTACTTATTTCAACAAATTATTTATATCATTAATAACTCATTTAGAAGTATCCAAATTTCTATTTCTTATCTTTTGCAAATTTCATATTTGTTTATACCAATAGTTAATAATATGAAAAACAATTATTCCTCTAACCATAGAGATACAAACTAAGATTACAATAAATCTAGTATCTTTATGACAATACTTCTATGTGTATTTCGATGACAATATTTTGCATTATTATAATTTTTTTTTCGTACATGATATGTTTCTTTTTCCATTTTTTATTACATTAATATTATTTATTGAATGATTTTATTACTTACCATTTCAAATTATTTGACTTGAAAGAGAGCTTATCTTTGACTGTATACAAATATAGAAACAAGTTTAGTTAATGTTATTTTAAAGTGAAATACATAGTTTCGATAACATCGTTTTATTTTCTTAGTAGGAATATATTTTCAACGTACCTGAAATAACTTTATCCATATATTTCATTTCATTCAAAGCTTCATATGTTAATTTGTTATTGTTTTTCCTTATTGTTGTGGATATTTCATCTCTCAGCTTCCATTGGACGTCCAAATTGTCAGCCAACTCCAAAAGACAAATGCTCAGAGTATATGATATTGTTTCGAACCCGGCCGTAAGGAAAATACATACGTTAGATGTTAACAATGAATCTTCCGAACAATCTATAAACAAAAATATATCTTTAACTAAATATAAAAAATATATATACAAAAAATGTTACAAATTCCCTAGACACCTGGACTCAAGCTCAAGTAACAAACATGTTAAAAGTATTTGTACTGATAATAAAAATGTAGCAAAAACATATTAGCGAAATAGTAAATTTGTTGTACATTTTTAAAATTTATTATATAACGATTGAATTTTAAGTGTTTTCCGTTAAAGAAGCTCTAAGTGAACGCTGAAAGAGTGTTGTAGCAATAAGAATTAAAATTTAGAATTATAAAAACTCTACTACAATAAATAAGTGGATTATAATGTGAATTTATTCATGCAGAGAAGACAATTACTTTTCCTAATTTTTCTAAATATTTTAAAATTTATATCTGTATACTTATATTACAAATGAAAATGAACTTGAATTTGTTATTAGTTTTGTCTAACATGAACAAAAAATATATCAAATCTGAACACATTAAAGTAACGTGTTCTTGTTCAAATTAATGGGCTAGATACTTTGTTAATGCAAAATAATAATTCCGAATGAAAGAAATTCTATTAAAAGAATTAAATGAGAGCAATTGTTCTTTATCCTATACTATAAAATATTGAAACTTCCGTAGTACCCTAACTGGATCTACGGTTTCCATAACGTAGTTTTGGATTAGAACTCTTTCATTTTTCTATCAGGTCTCTTGGCACTATTAGAGTATTAAATTTAGAGTATTTTAAGTTCTTTTCTTAAATAATTTCTTTTAAGAACTTATATGTTGAGTTTTAGGTTTTTTTTACTATAACAGAAGGGGAGAAAAGAATAAATCGAACAATGGGTACTGGGTTTGAGAACCTATTCCCTAAAATTATTTCGAGCTTTATCCATTAAATTTTGGAAAATGTGAGTGTTAAAATATACTGTTTCTAATATAAAAGAAAATTATTATTATTTTATTTTTCAAGGTATAAAATATGTGACTCTATTTTAAACTTCTAATTCAGTTTTATTTTTCTTATTGTTTTTAAATACATTATACAATCATACATAATAATGTTGTTTGTAATAAACTTTATAAATTATGAAAGTGGGTTAGAAGTGAAAGGTAAATATAGCATTTATCAATTTCATATAATTTTCTCTCCTCTGTCACTATTTATTCGTTAATGAAGCGTAACCACTATTTGGAATAAGTGTGCGATATCTGTACAATTGCAATAATTAGGTTTTAGGTTTTAAATCATCGTATGTGAATATTTGTTTGAAGTAGTGTAGAACATATAAAATTATGCAAATATAAATAAGTAAGATAGCATAATTCGTAAATAATAGGTTGTTACTGGATTTTGAATAATATCTGTTAGTTTTGACTATATGTTGATGTAGAAATTTCTAAGTCAGGAAATGAAACAGAAAATTATTAGATGATACCAATAAACCTACTGTCTTGTAAAGTTGTTTTATCGTAAAAACAATGTTCAAACAATTTAAAATCAAGTTGATGTACGGCATGATTATAGTTACCCATCACCATCTTGTAATGTAACGTAAGCAGATCCCATAAATGTAATATCTAAATGTTGGCTTCTTATTAAGAAATGTTAAATTGTATGGGAAAATCTTATCTAGTTAATTAAGATTTAGTTTGTTTGTTTTATGAACTTTGTAATTGTAAATATTACCACTTTAATGACTTCCGCTTCGTCCTAACGGGCCTCGTAGGTTCATGTTTGTTTCAGCTCGTGTTGGTGACAAGGTCCGGCCGGGTCACGTAACTAAACGAAAATATATTTTATTGTTCGGTAAGGATTCGTAATTACGTTTTCAATAATGACTAATATTTCAAAGAGAGTACCAGTTGGTAAAATTAAATTCAGAAGTGAAATATGAAAATTTCATCTCGTACAATGTCTTATAAGTAGAATAACACATGAACAATAATCCTGTTTTAAATACCGTAGCTACTATTATGACATGTTATCTTATTATATTTTTTAGTTTCAATATCATTCTATATGACTACGCTGTAAATTTTGTCATGTTCCTATCTTCAATTTTGTGGCCGTTATGGTGCTTAAGTACGACAACGTAACGGAAGGCTTGTGGAAAATCACTCTTTCGTTTTCCTGCTTCAATGAAATGTGAAGGTCATTCAAAATACGGAAGTCAACTTTTTCCAATTACGAAACTTCTCGTACTAGATAATATTAACATTTTATTATTTAATTAAATATAAATGTAATTATTTAATACATTTAATTTATTGTTACCGATAATGTTTCTATTTGTTATTCGTTTATCTGTTTGTAGTTCAACAACTATAATTGTTTAACACGATTCTTTTTTTAATTTATTTATACAGTCCTAACATGTATTATCAGTATTATCTATTATCAGTAAAAAGTCATTACTCTTCACTTCTTACGGAAATGATTGCACTATTTATCGCACTGTGCAATCTCTACAAATCAAATTGAAAAATTGATAAGTAATCATGACTTGTACCTTAGTTTAGAGACAAAATATGAAATATTTCCCCTTTACCACTAATGTTTTCAAGGATAAATAAAGCAAAAGCTTAAAGTTTCAAATATTTTAATAGTATGAATGAGCTACAATTGTTTCGCCTTGCGGCATCTACGGGCAACTAATGTTTTCGTATTTATAAAACTATACAATATTTAATTGAAAAAAAAGAAAGTTACTAAGGTTTTTATTGGTATTTTTGTCAAGGTTTCTGCAACAAAGGTAAAAAACAAGATACACATAAACCCTAAGTAAAATAATCTTGTAATTCAAATCTTGTAAAAAATTTAACTTGTAATTCAAATACTCAAAATTTCCATAACTATATTTATTATTTCACAAATTGTACTTACCCTTAGACATAATGTTACAGTTTTCCCCACAGACATGCCTAGATAAACTGCATTCTTCTTTCTTTAAGTTGATGAGAAGTTGAAGAAAATCATTTCTTTTCAAATTGTTTTTCTCTCTGTATGCAACGGATATTTTTATAAAATTAAGATAAAAATCGTGAACATATTTAGGTATTGTTTTTATATCAAGAATATTTCTGACGTTTCCTTTTATTTTGGTATCCAAAGACTCGACGTATAAGTCTAAAATTGATAAGAACGACAAACGGAACAATTCGTGTCCATGTCTAAAATGGTCCTGGTTACTTCCTTTTAAAGAATTTATCTCGCAACCAAATGCAATTGAAGTGATCATATTCATTGTAAATTTTGACATAACTTCACAAATATCAATCACATTTTCACATTCGACTTTTTCTCCCACTAGTTCGTCAAAATACTTCGAGCACGATTTCAATTCATTCAAAATTGTTTTTAGTTTTTCCAACCTAAACAAAGGTGTTAATTTCTGTCGAAGATTTTCCCATTTTTTCCCTGTTAACGCTAACAAGTGATTGAATATTGTAACTTTTTCTGAAAATGCTCTATCTTGAAAATAATCGAAATCAGAAGTGAGTATTTTCTGAATCAGTACTGGATCCCGCATAATTAAAACAGGCGATCGGAAATGAAATAATCCAAAATACTTTTCACCTGGATATTTTTTATACAACGTATCCGCTACAATTGATCTATTCGCCTGACTTAATATAAATCTATCATAGTTGCCAATTAAAGGTAGCGGTTCCACGCACTTCACTCCGCGGTTTTTCCAATAGTTGTAGGAGTGTCTCCAATATATATATAAACTAGAAATTAAAACAACAATACAAAAACACGACACTGTAAACAAAGAATCGAAAACACACTGCATTGTAGTTACAAACTGCTGACGGGTTTACTACCAACTCTTCTATTTGAAAGATAAAATGGCACTTTATCTAAAGTGTTTCGTCATTGAGAGATAGTAGGAGTATGGTGTCATTTTTGAATATGGTGTGAAAAATATGTTGCCAACATTCGGAAAATAAATATCTGTTATAAGTCAATAAACAAGCCCTTGGTTTTCTATCCGTCTGTCGTCTATTGGTGAATTTCATTTGTATATTGTAAAAAGGGTTCTACAAGAAAAACGAAGACACTCTCAAAATCACTTGTTCTTGTGTTTTTCACATATTATTCTTGTCTTAGACCAAATCAAACGGTCTTATCTTGTCCAACCGCCGAACTTGAACTGAATTGTGGAGAACTTGTAGCATCTCGATGTTATGGTGCTTATGCAATCTTTCTTCATGCTTCCTAGCAAATCGCCGAACCTCTTCATAAACTGTAGCAATTTGTAAATCCTTATGGAGATCAACATTGCGTTTGTACCATGGGGCATTAACAATGCCCCTCAGTACTTATTTTGATATGTTTGAATAATTTTGATGTTGCTTCTTTTTGCACAGCCCCAAAGCTGCACACCATATGTCCAGATAGGTTTAAAGCGATTTCATTAGCTTTAAATTTAGTTTACTTGTAACATTTGTTTATAAAATATTAAATATATTTGTTACTCCTTTTGGACACTTAGGTGTCTGATAATCCTGTCTAAGACGAATCTTAAATATTTTATTGTTTCTTTACTTTCCCTGTCTCCCGGAGAACAACATTCCACATTTCTCCCGTCTTATTCTGAACATATGAAATATATTTCTCAATTACCTTATATTTTGCACCTCGAATAACTTACTCTTCTCAAAGTTGTATTTTTTTTTTTAAATAATGAACCAACATCAAAGGTATTGCACTACACAAATCACGTTTAGTCTGTCACGGTATTTTTATGCCTCTAGTTATCCTTGTAACAATGTTCTTTTCTCTTTGAAATTAGTAAGGAAAACTTCTTCAAAATATTTGCGAAACAAATTTGTTTAGTTCTCATTTAAATCACAAGAAGATGTAGAAATCTCAGAACTGGAAAATAATTCAGGTTCATATAAACTATATCTAGTTCAAGGATAAAATAAAGCAAAAGCTTAAAGTTTCAAATATTTAATAGTATAAATGAGCTACAATTGTTTCGCCTTGCGGCATCGACGGGATACTGATAATTTACAGGTATAGACAACTATTCAAACATAAGTACAGGAAACTGAAATACAATAGAGAAATCGGGAAAGGTATGGGGATGACCTGGCAGGTAGATGAAGGTTGATGAACTATGGTACGGATACGGATGGGTTGTACTAGTTGTATACAACTAGGGTATATCTAGTTGTTTAGAATTTGTAAATATGTAATCAATGCAGGTTGATGTTTCAAAATTTATTCTAATTGATTGGAGAAAATAATAAATAGAATACGCGTTTTAATAGTTCGATAAATTCTTATTTTTCTTTCATGCTTGGTGTTCAGTTCATGTTAAAATTCCAATTTTTAAATATAAATTTATTTTTTGAGAGCATAAATAATATTTTTTCTTGAAATTGTTCCAATTTACTCGCAATAATATAATATACTTCAGAGTTTGGAGCTTTGCCTATGGATTAATAACAAATAATTGATTACTAACCAGTTTTTTTAAGTGATTACTTACTCAAAAACACTTTCAATGATTGGGTTATTTTAGATATTTACTTCAATAAATTTGAAATAATTTCTAATGAGTGTTGTGACTCGTCCTCCATTTGTGTTGAAATGTGAGAAACAAAAAGCAACTGTAAAACCTTAAATCTATTCAGTTGACCTTCAATAAACTATAATCAGTGTTTCAAACAGACAAACATACTGGCTTTATTGAAAGTTGACTGAGAAAGATAAAACATTCTGGAACTTTTAATTTATACTTCCCACATTATATTCAAATGTATTCAGATTTGTGATTGTGTTTTGGACTCCAAACGGTCCCATGATCAATGAATACGTTTAGTTTGGATCCTGAGGAGCACAAGAAAGCGATATAGGATATTATAACCAACTAAATCGTTTATAAAACAGACCCATTATCGTTATCGATAATTAATGGGGATTGTTTAATTAGGGTCCTTGGAAAAGAGCCGATTTTTAAACATTACGTTTATTTATATAACAGCATCTTGCCCGTTATCGATAAATAATGGTCATCAATACATTTTGATTGTGTCCTTAGACGCATAAGAATTTAATAGAGCAGGTTACACATTACGTTCTTTTATAAACAGTTTTATAGCCGTTACTGATAACTAATGGCGATCAATACATTTTGTTTGAATCATAAGAATCGTAATAAATTGATAGAGTTGGTTTTAAAAAAATTTATATTTTATAAAACATAACCTTCCCTATTACCGATAACTAATGACGATCAATATATTTATTGTGGGTCTTGAAGAGCACAATAAATCGATAGAGCCAACTTTTAGAATTTATATATATATATATATATATATATATATATATATATATATATATATATATATATATATATCAGAAAAATGGCCGTTATCGTTTACTTATAATTATCAATATACTTAGCTTGGGTCCTAAGGAGTACGAGAATTCCATAAATCAGTTATTTATTAATTAAATCTGTCAAAAACAGATCCTTGTTTTAGATAGACGGACATCATTACAAAAACCACTTCCTTTAACCCAAGGAACTTCAAAACCTCGACACTGATTTTAAATATATGTAGTAGAAGTCACGCTCATATATTATTTGTAAATTTGTAGTTGAAAGATAGTCTTTATTTCAAGGTTGTAAGTATTGAGATAACAGAGTGAAGATAACTTAATTACATTGTTAATACTTTCAAAAAACAGTGGCTTTTGTGACTTCACAATGGAGACAGTTTTTCATTAATGTTTACAGTTTTGTGTTTGTGTTTGTTAATAATAGTTTGTTGGTTGTTTGTTTGTTCAACAAGGACGTATGAATATTGGAAAAATCGCGGTGTTATATATATAGAACCATTACCGTACTTTTGTAATAATTTTTATTTTGCATTTAGCTCTATAAATATTATAAATATTATAAACAAAACCTATAATAATTATTCAAAAGAACGTTTTATCGGTATGTTCTATTATCGCTTGCCAGTTTTGATTGTAAGGGATCCTGATTTGATTAACAAAATGTTAACATCGGATTTCAAATATTTTAAAGACAGACTACCAGATACACATGAGAAACCACAAAGACTATCATCCCACTTGTATGATCTAACTGGATCAAAATGGGAAAATATTAGACGTAAATTATCACCATTATTTACGTATGACAAACTTAAAACCCTTGTTGGAGAATTAGAAGCATGCGTGGAGGAACTAGAACATTTCACAGAAGAAAAGTCAGGATTCGAAATTGAGATACGTGATTTGATGTTGAAATTTCAAACGAAAGTGATTTTATCAGTGGCTTTTGGTTTTAAATTAGACTGCCTTAACAAAACAAAGTTTAATGGTACTAAGGGACAGGAACTAATTCGTTTCTCTTTTTTACCACTATCAGATTTTGTTATGGGTTCGTTGTCACCTAAATTAAGAAACGTAATGAAAGTAAAATCAATGACTAAGGATATGGAAGACTTTTACTTAAAGTTTATTAAGGAAACGGTTGGTTTTAGGGAGAAAAGTAACGTACGCAGAAATGATTTTCTTCAACTGCTTATCGACTTGAGAAAAGCAGATGCCGATGTGGAAAATGAAAAAGAGGGCACTTGTTCAAATGATGAGAGTAAGTATGATAGATAAATAAATAGAGCTTTATATCATGGTAGATATTTAAAAAATATTTAATGGGTAAATGAAAATAAAAACCTCAGAGTATTATTTTGTATTTTTAGTTTTTACTTTAAATATACATCGCCGCGTGTCGTCATATCCATAAGTTTCATAAGATGGGCGAGTGGGAAATTATGTGCAATTTGTAGCAATGTTTAGTTATTTTGTGTGGTGTTAATATCCTTTAAAACCTGTAATAAAATCCAAACGTAAAAGATATTAGTGTAGGCGATCCCTACTATTTGAACCTCTACGACGTGACGTAGATCTTCAACAAATATTGTTGTAGTGTGAGCTAGTAGAAAGGACACAGATTATTTTACTATAAATGTATATACTGTATATACTACGAATATATATTTGTTATAAGCTATATCCAAATATGACATATATTTAGGGTAGCCATTCTCATGGCCAGAGGTAAACGCGTTACAGGAAATGGCGAAGTGGTATATATTGTTGCTTCAAGGTCATTTTTCTTTTTGTTGTTTCATAAGGCGAAATATCATTTAGTCATAATCCTTTTTTTATATAAAAAAAGTAGAAAAAGGCATAAAATAAACACCCTTAATTCATGAATACTGTAAGCTTCAAGGTTAGATAAGAACAACAGTTAATCAATATAGACCTGAAAGAAAAGATGAAAGAGAGGAATCTAACCCAAGACTACACGAAGAAAGATGTAGATCCATTTAGATTCTCTATGGATTTCCAAACCCGTACAGACTAAAGTGTGAGCCTCTGACAGTTCATCAATAACCAAAGAAGTACTTAAATCAAGCAAGCTATATACTGAGATTTAGAAATGAACTTTTTCTGTCCTAACTTCATAAGAAAACCATATACAATATTTTAATTCTAGTTTATGTGATCCACTTAAAGAGTTATGTGTGATTAAAAGTTTAAAAACATAAAAATTCTACCCTATTAAATTACGTTATATTTTTTAAATGGAAATAAGATCTAATGATATATTATTTATCATTGTTTATTTTATTTTACGAAATCCAATTGTGGTGTACGTTTATTGTATCTACAAGGAGAACTGAATGCATTACTAATTTTCCTATGTTTACTATCTTTAATATGAAGTATGTACATGAACTCGAAAACTACTGAAACATTCTAATGCTGTATTAATCATTGCGTATAAGTAAATAAGTAAAACTTATGTTAGACATTTCCTTCGACATAAAACTTCAAAATTTTCCCACATTCTGAGGGAAATTAACGTAATAATAACATGTATTAGATGTATGGATATAAAATCGTGTTTGCTTCAATAACTTTCAATTCACAATTCTTTTACTGTGCTTTTACACGAGGCTTTATCCTATTTCAATATATGAAATTATTTCCTTATCTTTCACGCTAGATTAGGCGTCACAATTCGAAATAATATTAAATAGCGTCCTCTTTAACATATATAACTATTACATATGGTAAATATGCGTCATGTAAGTAATCCATTTTAAAAGGTAATATTACAAAGTAAACCATTTTTGACTAATCTTCACGATTCATAGCTCCGGCTAACACAAAATTTTCGAAATACCATCCGTCCGTGGTCGTATTCTATACGTAACCACGACAGCGGCTTAAGATAGAGACATGAAATTTACGAAAATGTACTAACATAGAACCCTGTTAATATTCAAAAACTTCAATTGAATAGGTCAAAATGGAGGCCATTTTAAATTGATTTTTGTTCACATCTCTTATTTTATTCAACTTATCTCAGACTAAATGTTATACGATTTAGAGATTTCAATTCTGAATATAGACTAATTGTAATAACCACACTTATCTACGATGAGAATAGCGCAGTTATTGTCAAAAATTTAATTTCTAACGATGATCTCCCAAGAAAATATTCGAATATTTACGAGAACCGAGTCACTGACAAGAACGTAACAATGAAGGCGTGATTACATACGACAGCTTCACTACCGATTTGAGCCTAGCCGACGCATCGTCAAGTAAATAGTGATTCACACAATTGTAGTTAATTGTAAGATTCAGAAACCTGTGGAACAACTGTTTTAAACAAACTTATTCTTTATTACATCTACTGGGTAAGACTTCTTGATCTACCAATACCATTAACATGTCCTACAAGGTTCAAGAAACCAAGTTTTAGGCATTACATTTATAGGATCTGCTTGTTCCTGGGTAAGTCCCATGATGGCCACATGGATATGTCGTTACAGCATACATGGTCTATTTAAAAAAATAATAAAATTGCGAGTTTCACGGAGCACAAATCATAATATTCATAATTGAGTAATTCGTGAAATAGACTACAGTTATTTCAGATAACTGAATATAGTCAATGACTACATAAATACTACATAAATATAATATTTATGTAGTCATTGATATAGTTAAACAATGTAATTACACATATTTATTTTTAAGTTTAAATTTAACGTTAATGAATTGTCAGGTTCTTCAAAAATGATGCAATGTACTTTACTACGAGACAAGATAAAATAGTAATTACTCAATGTTAAGTTAATATTTTATTACAACTCTTATCTACATTTAGATAACTGAAAATCTAACCCACTCGAACTGTCCACACTATTTATAATATCACACGAAATACAAAATTAATTAAAACAGGTTTATGGGACCATCATGGTACTAAACCAGCCCCATGATACACTTTTATAAAAGCAGAACCATTACATGAATGCTTAAAAGTTGGTCTTTTGGGCCTTGTAGGAAATGTTAATTTGTAGTTTTAGATCAAGGAGTTTTAACTAGTAGAATATGTTTGTTTTAAACAGGTTTTCTTTACCTCGTAACTATGTAATCACTTCATTCCTAACATTGGTTAGATATTAAGTTGTGTTCACTCTCTTCGCACTTGTCAGTATCTTGGCTCTAGAAGACCTCGATGCTATAAATATGTGGAAGGAACCTTCACTAGCTGTATTCGCGTCACTGCCGGATATCCTAACAATGCGAATTACATATTTTGTAGGGATGTTAGGGTTCGAAATGTTTGATATCAACTTGAAAATTTAAAAAAAATTCGGTAAAGTGAATTATCACTTTAATAAGGGTGAAATTTGAAAGAGTTGGAGTATAATTTGTTAAAATATTGCATCAATACAAATTTTCCCCATTTATTTTTTACACAATATTTGTATCAATTTGAAATTAGATAATAAATTTTATAACCATAATATAAAACTGGTTAAGTCTTGTGCATGAAACAATAACTTATTATAACCAATGAAATCCTTTACATTGTTTAGTATTCGAAGAATGTTATGAACCTCATTGTATTGAACAATTTATTCATTAAATATTGAAACTGTTTGATGGCCCTATCATGGTACTTCCCCAGCTACATAATTCAATGTAATACACACAATATCCTCTAAATATAAGCGCCAAGTGTCCGTTTCTTAGACCTTATAAGTAATGTTAAATTATATCGGTAGATCAAAAGTCCGTAACGGAAATCGACGCTGTACAAGAAGCCTCCAATAACTACGTTCTTGTCGGTAACTTGGTTATCGATATTGTAAGTATATATTTTGTGAGGAAGTCAGGGTTCGAAATTACATTTTTTTTTTTTTTTTTTTTTTTTTTTTTTACAATACCATCGCTATTTGTCATTGTATAGAAGTGGGGTTCGTATCATTACATCCATATAAACAAAAAAAATGGAAATTTTTGTGTATTATAGGTTGAATAAAAAGTGTTTGAAACGGCCACAACTTTTACATTTTTTTTATAGATTTTTCTGAATTTTTAGCTATATGAGCACACAGTATTCTCCAATACCAAATGACATGGGTTTTTTTCCATATCGTGCTTATGTTCAGACGATAACAACGACGACGAGAGATAAGCATGCCTAAATACTTACAATTAAAACTCGTCCATGTTTCATTGGTAAAATCAAAATCCAAAATATTTTCATCATTCATACTGTTATAAATTTTTTTTATCAGATAAAAATATCTCCTCCAACAATCATTATACTCATAGGGTTAGGTGCCTTTTCTAGTAACGTAATATAAATTGTTATAATCAAAACATAAGTTCGAGTAATAAGATTAATTTTGTGTCAAATTATTTACAAGTTGGCTCAAACTTCTGTTGAAATCTAAAACTATTTAAAAATTTCAAACGTATTTTAGGCTACTTGAAGTATTTTAAAAATGTAACGTATTTTTCAGAAGAATTAAGCACACCATCAATTGTATTTTTATCAGCACATAACTATAAAAAGGATATTACTTGTTATATTATGGATATATGTGAATAAATGATACCGACTATAAAATACTGAGTCCCCTACCACACGTTTGGTACAATAACACAAACACAAATAAAATAAAATATTTATTTGCCCTATGTTATTATAATTCCCTTGTGATACCGATAATAAATGATACCGACTTTATTTTGGGATGAAGTTAGAACCATTCGGACCTAACTCAATATATAATCATTATTTAAAATACAATAAAACCTTTAATGTAAAGACAAAAAAATAACATGAAAAGTAAAGACAACATAGCATTAATAAAAATTTACAAATTAACTTGAAAATCATAAAATAAATCATGATCTTTTGAGATGAAAGTTAAAACAAATATTGATTTAGAAACAATTTAAAATTAAAATCCTTAAAAACATTCAGGCTCAGCTTCGTAAATCTTACACTTTACATCTTTTTTTTCCTTGCTCACAACAAAAAAAATATCAGTTCCAGTCCATGCCATTCATATATTGTAACTTAAGAGATATTCAGAACTAGGCAGAACTATAGTTGGATTCAAGGGAATTTTGCGACGAGCTGGATAAACGACATGTTGATAAAGTAAAACATAACATAACTGCTCTGTATTTTGGTATAATTAGCTTCAGAGAGAGCATACGATTGTGTTTTCTTCTATTGACAGCATTTCCCACACATTCCACTAAGTTTGATACAAAAATTAGTGAAAAAAATACTAAAGTATGATTTTTATTATTTTACAACCTTTCTAAAAATGTAAAAATAAATAATTATTTGTCTCACAATTGCATTTATAGAGTTCACATCTTTTACATAAGTTGGTTTAGATTTTACAAGTTCATTATGCATGACTAGAAAAGTTTATTAACAAAAATATTAGATTTTTTTGAATATTGCTGATTTAATTTATTGTAGGCCTAAGTAGTGCACATAAAATATTTTTTTCTAGCTTGTAAATAAATTCAATGTCATTTTAAACGTTTATTGATTCCCTTGCTACTCAAAAAATACATTAAAACTACAATTTCATTATAAAGCATTCATATTATCATGACAATTTGTACAGATAAGCAGGAATATTCAAAATGTTTATTTTTAAATACAATTAGTTTTTCCTTCCTCAAATTTTGCACCACTGTCTTTAAAACTATGTTTTTATTTGAAAATCAACATGACTTTTGAAAGATAATTATGGATGTGAAATCTTTGTAACGTAATTTTCAGTGTTCACTGATGACACTCTGTTAGCCTCAAACATAGCTGTATTCTTTGAAACTGCATTCGTAACAATAGTTTCCACTCTAAGTACCTGTCTTCTTGAATTAGCTGTTAACATAGATGTTCAGAAAAAGTTAAGAGAAGAAATTATGTGGACAATGAAAAGCAACAACAACAATCAACTAACATACGAGAATCTTAAAGATATGAAATACATGAAGAACGTTATTTTAGGTAAGTTATAAATCAAAAATATGCAAAGCTTAAACAATTAGGTATCAGCAGACGTGAATTAATTCACGTTGTTTTGTTTGGTTTGCAAAGAGATTGTTGCAATATAATTTCAATATATAGTATTTTATTTTATATACAATATATTTTTGTTTTTTTCACGAACCCGGGAGTTAGTTTATATTTTTTAGGTTGCTATATATAAGTTATGTTATTATTATTATTATTAATCGAGGGTAAGAATATTGCATTGGAATCCCTAAAGGTTTTTTAAAGAATAATTCAAAGAACTGTTTTTGTTTATACGTTAGTTACATAAAGCTTTTCTATGTTTAATTTACTACTATTCAAAATACCAATGTTACGCAAGCCTCCACAATAATAAAATAATTTACTTTTAAACTTGATTACTGTACAATGTACTTGAATGGATAACAATGTTCAGGTGTCATTTTTACTAAATTGTTCAAAGTTTTTAACTAAATGGAAATTCGTAAAGTGGTCTCGTTACTGATTAGTTTACCAAATCCTAAAATTTGATATGATTGATTATATATATCTAACACATATATATCTTTTAATTAAGAAACCACTTTAGTAAAACAAAATAAAATATTAATTTATCATTTAAAGTTTTTGTTATTCACAATCTCTAAGATTTTTAATGTATTTTTTACATTATAGAAATTTTACAATTGTATTTTAGTTTAAACAATTAATTATAGTTAAATTTAACAAAGTAAAGTCTTAAAACTCGTCGATTATTCCAGCACGTATATAAATGAAATAATTTAAAGCTAAAGCCGATGGCAATGGAAATTTTATTTACTTTTCGTTTAGTAAAAGTAAAGAAATTTTAATAATAAATGTTAAAATAGGGTTAAACACTTCATTCCTCCATGACGCTACTTATAGCCTCCTTCGACTAAGAACTCCATTTTCTGACGTCCTCTGTCGCTCTTCTGCATCTTTCAGGTTAGCCACTAATCTTATTCTCGGCCTTCCTTTCAATCTACCACCCTCTTTTCCTTCCAGAGCCTTCTTTGGTTCCCTCTCAAACATAAATTATTATTTTGTCAAATTAAAACTTGTATGTAGAATATTTTACAATTTATGTTTTTCTTCAATAATGACGTTGAAATAAACCTCGCAGGAGCTTACTTATAGCATTTAATTTATACGTAAGAAAAAGTTCCATATCATACAATATTATAAATCTCAATTTTATGTGAGTGTAACAGTTGTAATAGTGTCGGTTTAGCATCAGAATGCAATAGTTGAAACATACAGTTTGTTGTACTTAAAATTACCACTTTTAGATGGTAGCACTAGACTTCTAATTTTTGAGCTTCGAAACATACCATGGAGATGGTTAATCTATTCAATATGTTAAATCAATCCTTAATATTGAGTACAGATGTGACAACTTCGAGGTTTCTTTGTGAATTTACAATTTTCTTGAGTTTGATCCCTCTTTTCCATCTCTCCCATCAAGTCTCTCTTGACCAACTATTGTTCTCTTCCGACTCTGATGATATTACAGTTTTTCAGGTTAAGAGTTTCTTTTTTATGCTTATCTTCTTCCATGGAGATAATTACGGTGAAGTTTTTCGAATTTAAAGCAAACAAAAACAAAGAAACAACTTAGAAATAAAAAGGTAATGTAGATTTCAAAACAGTTAAGACAAATATTTTAAATAAGTAATTATTGAATCTTGATTACGTAGATGTTGCTTCTTTCAACTTCACGATTGTTAAAATTTAAGAGACTAGTTTAAACCTAACAATCTCGTATCATATGTCCATACAGGCTAATAGAAACATCAAACAAGAGAAAAGTTAACGATATTATTTAACAGAATCAGTTTCATACTTAAAAGTTCATGTACAAATTTTATTTTAGTCAATTGTGTCACATATGAAATAATTAACAAAAGCCAAATGTTATCCATCATACTTTATACTATTAATTAAGTTTGTATCAACACTAATCTCCAAAATATCAACATATTCGTAAGTTGTAATCCAACTAGATAAATAATTAATTGTTTATAACAAAGTACATGCCAAAAAATGATTAATTATGATTTACATTGTGCATTCAAATGGAATAAACAAGTTGTTGGTACGTAGTTACCCAGCTCCATCATGAAATGTATTAAAAACTGATTTTATATACATAGAAGTGTGTACCTAACTATTTTCCAGATTGTGGATATTTAAGTAGCCAAAGTTTTTGAGTGTAATAGATTCTGTTAGTTATCAAGAACTAATGAGTTGCTTGTTGTCAACATCTTGGTACGCTGAAAATATACGAGGGAAATGATATCATCTACTGCTAATAAAAACTGAAAATACAAAATCCTCTACTTTAATTATTAGTGAATATTATTCACTTCTAAACTTCCATTAAGTGTGAGGTACTAAAATGATTAAATCTCCACTAGGTAACGCTCTAAACGTTTGAAAAAGAAAACGTTTGTTTACCGGAAAAAGCGTTTGTCACCAAACCCATTGTTTTCCTTCAGTATGTAGTAAAGTCCTTATGTAGTTAGTTCGTCTGTCTATAATTTATTCCTTGTATAGTGTATTTCGCATGTAGTGTAATCCTTATATTATAGTTTAGTCATTTTGTAGTTAATCCTCATATAGTGTAGTCCGTGTGTAATGTAAAACCTGTGTTGTAATGTAGTCCTTGCGGTCTGTAATCCTAGTTTATTGGTGTCCTTGTGTAGTAATGTAGTCTTTGTGAACTGTAATCCTTGTATGGTGGAGACCTTAAGTATTGTAGTCCTAGTGTAGTATAATCGTCATGTAATGCAGTCCTTTTATTACTGTAGTCATTGTATAGTGTAAATCCATATCATTTGTCTTACATGTTTGTATTTAAATTATACATTTTTACTAATTTGACTTTGTTTTGGGCTTAATTTCCTTTCCTAGATTACTTAATTTAGTTTCCAACAAGCTACTAGCTATACGACAAATCTTTACGTCACATGGTCTCAGAGGATTAAAAAGTGGTTTTCGACTTGCTGTTTACCCACCGTCGTTGTCGTCTGTACTTAAGATAAAAACAGGAAATTTGGACAGAGTACCTTATAAAACCCAAATGAAAATCAGAAATATCGAATTTAAAATGTCAAAGTAGCGTCCATTTCAAACGGTGTTGTTCATATCTCATTTGTTATTCAATTTTAAAACAAACTTTATTTGTTCAAACATACGGATATTTCACTTCTGGTGTAAAGAAACAAAACTCATACGATAACGAAAGGAGAAGCTATTATTATAAATTTAATTTCGAAAATTGATCTTGCAAGGTAATATTATATTTATGAGATCAGGCAGGTGAAATTGACTACAGGAACGTTGCAAATGTACGCTACCTCGCTTGTACACAACTTCGAAGTTCGCAAGGAATGTCAAATCCTCATAGATGTATATACATTAAAACGTCTTCACTCACTTCTCTTGTACAAATATCTCGGCATTCCTAGTGGTCCTCATAGTTGTAACTTAACATTTCCTAGACGGTTCAAGAAATCAACTTTAGATCATTACATGTATACGATCTGTTTGTATTACATTGTATGAACTTGCTGGGTAAGTACCATAACGGGATTCAACATATTGTTCAAAAGAAAGCAAGGTTATATAACTAAAATAATAAAACAGACTACAAGTTAGATAGCTCGGAATAAGAATATTACTGAAGTTGATTTCCAACAAAGTATTTTTTCAAACAATGTGACAATGGTGAATGTTTTTTAGTATATGTATCATTCAAATTATTTCCAAATATAAATTAGTGTTTAACATTTTTAGAACATATTTTTTTGTCAGTTTTTTAAAACTGTTATCCCATTATTTAAAGAATAACTGATTCTTCACAAGGTTTATCTTTTAAACAGATAATATTTTAACTAAAAGATATGCTTATATAACTATGTATGTAACTTACCTTACAGAGATTGGATGAAAATTTATGTTCTTAATGTTGAACTAAATATTTTTGATGATCATAAATATTCATTTGATTTAACTGCGGTAAATATTATTTGCGGACTGTAATATTTAAATATAAAAACAATCTTAAGTGACTTGATAATGGTATTTGCGTAGTGCAAAATAGATGTCATTGAACACTAAACAACAGACATGATATTGACTGATGTTTTAATCGATTCAGTCATAAAACAAAAGTGGAAATTATAAATTTTGAAGGAACTCTGTTATTTTCAGAATTTCATATAGTTTAGATAATTTACTACAAATCGTTTTCTTATCATGTTTACTGAATTTTGAACAGTAGTTATGTCGTATAAATTCAAATAAAGTAAAGGGAATACAAAATAGGAAACAATAAAGTGTAAAAAATTGAACAATTTGAAAATGTATCAATTTTCATTTCAGTTGTTTTTTTTCAGCTATGTAATATAACAGGTAAATAAAGTATTGCTCTTCATTTCATATGATACTACACAAAATGTTTTGTACATATATAATTTGCTTCATTACCGTTCTTTTCTTTCTACTTTTAGAAGTAAACTTAATCTATTTGTAGCCTTGAGGATTGTGTTTGAAATAAAAAAATGTTTTACTTTTTTGATCACGTCAGTTGATCTTGAAAAAACGGTAATCCATTTTCGATTTACAAAAGGTTTTCTAACAATATTAAAAACGGAAATTATTATATTTATTCTTAGAAGGAAATTGCCATCTTACGTCAGCTACTTAGATACTAATCGCGGAAAAGTTATTTCATTATAGTTGAAGTCATTATTTTATAATATAGATATAGCGTAGTACGATATTGTTCTAATCTTTAATTTCGGCTTTAGAAACACTTCGGAAATACCCAGTACAATTTGGCCTGTCCAGGATATGTACGAGCAAATACCGTATCCCGGAAAGTGATGTTGTATTAGACGAAGGAATAAAAGTGGTGTTTCCAATTTACGCTATTCACAGAGATCCCCAGTACTATCCTCACCCGGAAGTCTTCGACCCGGACAGGTTTTCAATGGAGAATTCACATTTTCGCAGGAAAGGAACATACCTACCTTTTGGCGATGGACCAAGAATGTGCATAGGTGAGTTAGTTGTCTCAATACCTTGAGTTTATATCTAAGAAATCCCATAGCATACGATGATGTGAGGTTCAATATGGTTCAGAATGTTTTAGTATGCGACACGTCATGGCTAGATCTTCTTCAAGTTACCTTATTATGTATGTCGTTAGATGGCACCACCTAAGCCTATAAATTCTGAGCTTCACATCATACTATCTAGATGGGTAATCTATTTATTTATACCAATGTTTAGAATTTGTTGTAAAATATTAAAGGGAAACAATGAGAGAGAGAGAGAGAGAGAGAGAGAGAGAGAGAGAGAGAGAGAGAGAGAGAGA
This sequence comes from Aphrophora alni, assembly GCA_963513935.1. Lineage (NCBI taxonomy): Eukaryota > Metazoa > Arthropoda > Insecta > Hemiptera > Aphrophoridae > Aphrophora > Aphrophora alni. The sequence goes on along the minus strand of OY740768.1, from coordinate 133,437,314 downwards.
GAGAGAGAGAGAGAGAGAGAGAGAGAGAGAGAGAGAGAGAGAGAGAGAGAGAGAGAGAGAGAGAGAGAGAGAGAGAGAGAGAGAGAGAGAGAGAGAGAGAGAGAGAGAGAGAGAGAGAGAGAGAGAGAGAGAGAGAGAGAGAGAGAGAGAGAGAGATTTAGCTCTTTCATTAACCTGTTAATTTATTTTATAGTTTATAAATGGAGGCCGGTTAAATGGCGATAAAACAAAGTATAAGTTTTACAAATATTTTCTAATATTCAGAAAATATTTGAAAATGACAATGTTTTAATTTTGATAGTACATACACCTGTGGTATTCTGATAATACAATTCTGGTGGCACCTGTGGATGTGTTGTAAACTATTTAATCACTATTACTTATTTGAAACTGTTTGTTTCAGGATTCCGGTTTGCGATGTTAGAAATAAAGTTAGCACTTGCACACCTTATCAAGAAGTTTGAGTTTAGAATGACAAACAAAATGGTCTACCCTTTAGAGTTCAACGATCACTCCAAGATCCTCATTCCGAAAGATGGAATTTGGCTTAAAATTCACAAGATTTAACAAATTTAATTTTATGAATTTAAATTTATTTTTGATATGTTTTTGTACTGGTATATTCTATATAAATAAATGTTACATTAGTTTTGTATGTGGATTCCTTTTTAACCAGATTATATGTGGACACCTGATTATACAAAAAATAACTACAAATTATTTCTTTGATCAAACAATATAACATTTATAACTATTATTAGTTTGGTTTTATGAATTAGGTTTACCAATTTAACATATAGTGTTTTGATGAGACCAAATTATCGGAATAAATTTGTAAATATATTTATTTACAAAAATAAAATTGTAAAATATTTATTCTAATATGTTAATACAGGTCATTATAGTTTCTAATTTTATTCCAATCGATTTTTGATCAAAAGTGTTATAAATTTTAAATGAGTAATTTTTCATACTCTTATAACAATGTTTATTACTTTTACAATTTTAATTTTAACAACAGATTATCTACAATTGTAAAACATACATACATCTGGAATTCAATAAATTTAATAGCTCTTCAAACTGTTTATTTTTTATTTTTGAATCTTCTGGTCGCTTTCGTAATACAAATTCGATAGAATATCAATTAAACACAAGTTATCACTCTAGTAAATTTATTTACTCAAACGCATCTCAACGATAAATTCGCCATCTTCAGTAAACCACAAGATACAATAATGAAACTTAAACTGACCTAGTACTGCGCCAAATATCGTAGTTATAAATTATGAATTAGGACTAGTACACTGAGGGGCTTTAGCGGGAATCATACAGTTGTAAGTCTGGTCGTTGCTTTGGCCTCAGGAGCATAGTTGTGCTCAAGACCGATGAAGTGGCACGCAAAAATTATTTGTGTTACAGCGCATGTAAAGCTGCATCCTGCTCGTGGTTGATCTACGATCCAGTCTAGACAGAATCCATCGGACCTAAACCATGATAAAAATCACCCAAGTAACTCATTGTTGTGAGTACAGGATTGACGATACTGGGGTGCCTTATCCGATCTTACCTTACTTCAACTTTTCTTGAGTCAAGTTCCATCTCTTTAATCTTTCCTGGCAGGTCTCACTTAACCAATTTTTTCGACCCCGACGATAATAGAGTATACGAGGGCTAGGGGTCTATCAAACTTCTTACTCCTCTTCCTCCTTAATATTAAGTAGAAATTTCACGATGTGTGATGAAACAACGGAACAGAAACCCCGAGTAGATAAGCCTTTCGAGGTGAGCTCTGCCGTCGGTTTGGATCGTGTGAAAGCCCCGGTGGCCGACTTTGTGGGGGCGACCATCACATGATCTGGGAAAGTTGGCACACCTAGCCCAATTGAGTGATACAAGTGCATTTTCTCTGTATAATGCTAATACTAACATAGTGGGGAAAGAAAACCCTTTTGGGAGGAGCAAAAATATTGCAAGATCCCCAAACTATAAGGAGATAAATAATTATGACAACATTGCAGAGAGAACAGTTAAAGATAAACAGCCTTCACTTGATCCAGGAGTGAAGAAACAGTGTGAACATGCAAACTATAAGAAGAAAATGAGGAACTGAGGAAAAGTTTAAAAGAAGCAGAGCGGCTAATATGTCAGCTAAATGAAGAAGTATTAAGAGAGTAAGAAGAGAGTACGTATTAAACTAATGAGTAAGTAGCCAGGTAGTAGAAAATAACACCCTAAAAACCTCTAAGTTGGCAAGTATGAGTAAATAGGGCCGCTGATGTAGTGTTTAATAGGACAAAAAAATGGCGAATTAGTCTTAATGAAGTAAAATCATACAATTTTAACTTCACAAATAATAAGATTAATCATCGGATCTCAATTTCAATAAGTTCTGTACAGGTTCCACATGCTAATTCGGCTAAATACCTAGGAATTTGACACTGGGCGTGAAACTGAAATGGCAGGAGCAACTATAAATCCATAATAAACTGGTAATATATAAGCAGATCCTAAGACCAGAGTGGGCCAATGAGATACAGCTATGGGGCTGCACTAATAAGGCATATATAAATATGATCCAGATCGTCAAAAATAAGTTGCTTAGTTGCATAGTAGATGCACCTTGGTACATCAGAAATGATAATTTACATAGGAACCTAAGAATAGACTTTTACAGTGATGAAATCAAAAAGCAGGCAGGGAAGCACAGACAACGCACCAAGCGACATGAACGTCCTGAGAGACGATGACTAATGGATGTAACTGGAGTGTAGAGAAGACTGAAATGAACCTTCAGATTTGATGGACAATAGTGATAGGGAATATATATAGTGATAGGGATTGGGTTATATCTCTTACAACTGTTAATTATGTATTAGGAATATATATAATCGATGGGTTTCTTACTCAGTTGTAATACAAATAAATAAAAAAAGGACTAGTACAAATTTATACATCAAAATATAAGGTATTAATTATTTTGATTGTTTAATAGTTATTAGTTTTATTGAACATTAAAATTTGATACGTAAGATTTAATTGTACTTAATTTTATTTTTACATTAAATGTAATGTTTAAATGGAAACAAACGGGTTGTCCAATTTTAACCATTGATTTTTATCTTAAAATTCTACATTAAAATTATGTATCCCATGACTGCCTTCTATTTCAAAAATATAAAGTTAAATTCAAAATGGGGGATCTAATATGCGGACAAAATTTTTGAAATTGTAGTAGAATTGTATTTTAAAATAGAGTAGGTTTCTCAATGACATCTACCTTCTAATTCACCTTTAGTACGAGATATTGAGCCGTTCTCATACTTTTCACCCTCTCTGTATAATATAAATATTAAACATGATCAACAAATAATATATAATTAATGAACGAGACAGATAAATTATTCCACTTCTGTATTGTTGAGTAGTAATAAGGTGCAATATAGAAGATATTGCCCTGTGGGTCGGGTCACTTAGCCCTAATAAGTGTATCAGATCAAAAGACTGACACACTTATTAGCTCTATCTAAGGATAACACATTTATTTATTTTTAATTGTTTGTTTCATGTTTTTTAGGGTTGGAAGTTATTACGCACTACCTTCTAAACTAGAAAATGTTTGCTAGAATTGGTGGGATAATTATTTCCCACTTTAAAAATTGATAAAATGTACACTTCGATTCTTATAAATCTTTTATTACAACACTAATTAAGTTAAAAACAACTAACAACCTAAAACAAATAGGTGATATAGCCACATTTCTTGTAACAAAGCAGCATGTTTTTGGTATCAGTCTGTGATTGTAAGAAATACTTTAGTTTCATTTGTGAAAATGTGTGAAACAAGTTTTACATAGAGCAAAATCGAATAATATACTCGTACATATCATATTACTCCGCTCTTATTTTGATTTTGTAGACCGATGAGGACATCTACGGTACTTGAAAATAATCTGCGGTAAATGATAATCAACATTGGTCAGGCAAAGAGTGTTTTCCCAGAGATTTTTAAACGTATTTACACATTAAAATTATATTTCTTTTCTAGTTACTATACAAGTTGTACTGTGTAATCTCTAAAATATTTTACTTTGACTAAAATCTTTTTCACTTCTTTGCATTATTACCGACTGAACCTGAATCAATACGGCAGCCTTGTACGGCATCAAATCAACATAAATAAACAGTGAGTCGTGTTTCAATAGCTGCAAGTTTGTTGACATGACAAAATGGAAGATTGAGAAGGGTGGGAGCAAGTTTACCGAGAGCAAATGGATTTTGAAAGCACTTAAAACACCAGTGTTGAGTAGAATGGCTCAGATTGTTGAAAGTGATTGAATTACCTTTTATTCGTTAACAACTTAATATCGTTTCCGATAAAAAGGAATAAATTATCAACCCTATTTCAATTTTACAACCAGTTGGCTTTGAACATAATCTCGTGAAGGTCACAATTTTCATACCCAGTATAGGCTACAAGGTAAGTTAGGTATTAGCAAAAAATTTCGACTGCGTTTAACGGATCTTCAAATTTCATGGCCTCAGGACACCTTCTCGACATGTCGGCCATCCGACGTTTTCATCTCTACGTAAGCACGATGAAGACTATATCAAAAATTTAGATAGGAACATGAAATTTGGTAGAGAGAAATATAAGGTACTCATATAAAATCATATTCAAATTGAGAAAAATCTAAATAGAATTGTCAAAATGGCGGCCAATTTAAATAGTTTTTTTTTTCATATATTGTGTGTTATTCAACTTAGATACCAATTTAAATATTTCAACTCTACATATAATGGGTACTAACCCACATCTCTACCGCTACAAATAGCTAGGTTATGATCATAAATGTAATTTCTAACTCCTAATTCCTAATAATGTGATATTCGTAAATTAACGAGATCCGGCAGGGCCAAGTCACGGACACAAGCGTAGCGAGTGAATGCTTCTTCACTTATATAGAGCTTCACGACCCTACAGTACCGAAACAATGACAACAGGGAAGTGAGAGGAGACTTTTTAATAAATACACATCTACGACGCCGTAAGGGCGAGCCGACGCCAATAAAATAGTTATATACATAAATACGAGGTTCAGAAAACCTGTGATATGACTGTTTTAAACAAACTTAACATACAAGATAACACCATTTGATCTACCTGTACAATTTACCATTTTCTACAAAGTTCAAATGACTAACTTTTGGGCATTACATTTAGAGGAACTTGTTGTATTATAGGAACATATTCAAAACAAAAATATTATATTATAAAACTTGTATGTGAACCAACTTTTTTTTTATTGGGAGTCCAAATTTCACTCGTGATGTCCATCATAATCTCCTATTCAGTTACGAATTAAAAAAAGTTATTTACTATTTGATTTATATCTACATAACAAAAACTAATGAATACCTATATAAAATACACAGATTCAACATTTTTAGATGGACACCAAATTTTACATTACAATTAAAATTATATGTAATTTGGGGATTATCAATTATCGCAAGGGATCACTGTTCAAATAAAGATTTTGCACCAATTGTATTCACATTCTCCTAGCGTGTCAGTTTATAGAAATAATGTCACAAGTTTAACGTTATAGATTTATTGTATGATTAATGTCCCTTTTATTAAACCCGTTTTAATGTCCCTTTTAAGTCTCACTTAATAAACCCTGCATTGTAATCTATTTACTCTATTAACTACGGTTATAGTCGATACCTGTAACATTTTCCCGTGTAAGATAAACGTATTTTATTATTTGTGTATGTCTTTACATTTCGGAAAAAAATTTAAAAAATTTCAGATGTTCCAAATTGTGTGTCATTATCAATATGACATGGTTTTCTAATCAATATGACAAATTATACAAAAATATGCGGTTAAAAATTGTTGCATTATTTGATATTGTAAAATCTGTTTAGAAAATAATTGTTCCCTTTTATCTGAAAAATGGCATCACATTCATATAATTTCATTTTCGGTAAGTACATAAATATTGAAATTTTAAGATAACAACAGACTGACAGTCAGGAACGTCGAAATGAATGTTCCTTCTAAAATAATTGACAATGAGGAATGTATGATTCTGAGTTGTTTGCACCGTCGTACAGGCATGTTTAACAAATAGACAGCGATGAGATATGTTGCAGAATTGTTTGCTCGATCTTACAGCTATGATCAACAACTAAACAACTATGGGAAATGTAATATGCTGAGTCGTTTGCACGGTCGTAAAGGTATGTATAACTGATAGATAACGATGAGAAATGTAAGAGCAGAGTAGTAAGTACGGGATTACCTATATATACAACAGATGAGCAACTATGTGAATTTTAAAATAAGAGTTATTGACGCAGTTGTAGAGTCATATTTAACAAACAGGCAACGATGAAGAATGAAAGAACGGAATCGCTTAAAATGCCGTATTTGACAAGTAGACAACGTTGAGGAATATAAGAACCGAGTCGTTCCACGGTCATAGTGACATATTTAACAGATATTCATATGTAAGTAATGTCAGAGCCGACTTAGTGACACGGCTGTGGAGACATATTCAACTAATAAACAACGACGAGGAACGTAAAAGTTGAGTTGTTGACACCTGTCTATAGCAACATATTTAACAGATGGGCAAAATTATGGAATGTAAAAGCCGAGTCATTTCCACGGACATAGAGACATATTCAACAAAAAATAAACAACGACGAGGAGTCTAAAAGTCGTCATTGAGACGGTTGTAAAGAAATATTCAAACAAATAAAGAACTATAACACCTGTCAGGGCCAAATCACAGGCAAGTGTAAAATTGTACTTTATTTTTAACAGACCCTACTATTCCTTAACAAGTATTCCTAACTAACAAACAATGTGAAAAAAATAAAATAATAATAATAATAATAATAATAATAAAATAAATAAATAAAAATGTCATTTATTTCTGTTTACATGTACAATTTTTCGTAATTATTTTCCAATATAAGTTACAAACATAAAGTTTATTTTTACTGTTTTCAAAACTTTTGTAAACTGTTTTCCGCGTGAAGTACTTAATTGTAATTGTTTTCTCACGAAATGCAAACAAAGTAAATTAAAATAATTAGTAATCCCAGGATGATCCCATGCTGTTGCCATGGTGATGTATTATCATTACAACAGGTCGTTTACAAGATTTCTTGTAAATAACACATGAGAGTTTTATAACATCCTACCTGTTTTTTTTCTTACAGTTTTGTAAGTATTTTATTCTTACATATTCTAAAGTAAATGTGTTTAATATTTCTTTACTTCGTTTTTTTTTCAATAATAATTGTTTAATTTTATTACCCATATACCGGGTTAGTCAAAACTGCGAGGATATTCTCTGAATGGATGCACGAAGAAAAAACAAACTCAGGATATGTTTATAAGGCATAAAAATGTACTTTATAAAGCTTGGGACAACTTTTCCGCTGTACTGATATCTTTAATTTTGGGGGCTGTTCAAAAATCTTAAATGTAAACGACCGTTGAGTGACACCTCATTTTAAAAGTCTTTATCAAAAAAAAACCGAAAACTATAGGATCATTCATAATCATTTAAGATATAAAATTATTACTTTAAACAGAGGAATAATTATGAAAAAGTAGAGCTTGGGCGAGATGAAATTTAATATCCCATCTTGTATTGAGATTTAAATTACTCAAAGTACGCATTAATTCTATAGTAAGTTACAAAGTGTTATCTATAGTGTCTGATTATACAAAACAAACGTTACTATATTTAAAACTCATAGTTGAAGAAGTGAAACCTTCATTGTAAATTAAAAATCAACTTGGAAATCAAAAGAAAAAGGGGAAATGAAGTATCACTTTACAGTTAGGATGTATATTTGTATAGTATGTACAGTAGAACGCCTCAAACTCGACCCCCTCAAACTCGACCCCCTCAAACTCGACATTCCTTCAAACTCGACAGGGCCAGTGACCAGGAGCGTGGGATTTCCAAGGTCATTCACTGCATTGTTTTACGCCATGTGCGCCTGCCAGATGCCGGGAGGTTGAGGCTTGTCACTTTTGTTTATACAGCTGTGATGGTTGCTCCTTTGTCTAGCCACTTTCTAATCCTACTGTATAGTAGAGGCCAAAGTTAAAGATAAAGGGTCCAGGTAGACCGGGACAGCCCTAATCATGTGTTGTCAAAACATTCATATTGTTGTGAACCCAAGCGCCTAACCACCCGGATGCTACCGGTCATTAGCACCGATTTCATTAAAGTAAGCGGCAAGTCTTTTGTCATAACAATTCAACGGAGCGTCGTAGAACTATGATTCAAGTTTTGTAATAAAGGTCTTAACCAGGTGAGAAAAATGCCCCGACTCTTAATTATAAGCGATCAGCAGTTCAATTTATAGCATTTGTATTGGACCGTGTTACAGCATATTAGGATAGTTCTTTTTAGTTTACTGAGCCTATTGTACAAGGCCAATACTTTTTAAATCTCATTTGACCCATCGATAAATTTCATTTTAATGTGTGATTGAACACACAATTTTTGTCAGGCAGGGACTTTTTTGCAATAAACGTGTAATCATTGATAATCAATAAATGTACAGTAATTTTAAGTAATTTATTTAAAGTAATTTTGAGTATTTGTTGCAAACCTAACCATTAAATACCAAAGTTCCCTAAAACTCGACAACCCCCAAACTAGACATCCTTAAAGTCCACATTTTGTCGAGTTTGAGGGGTTCTACTGTAATTAATAATTGTTAAAAAAATTAAGTAATATAACAATAACAGCGGTAAAATGTATCTTAATTTATAATTTAACTACAGTATTTAGAATATTTATTTTCTTTTGTATTGCTACAAAGTAAGTTGATAAAATTTATCCCCCTTTACGTGAGCAATAAAGTATCATTCATGGAGCAACACGTGCTTTTGTATAAGGGTGGCTTTCCTTCACGAAGGGGTAGTTAATTATATTAGTGTCAAAACAGATTCATCTCTTCCCTTTCCCCTTGATAGTTTGATTTTATGTACCTAATCGTTTATACCTTTTCAAGTATATATCTATAAATTAATAATAAACAGTGGAGAGGTAGTGAACCTTTTCGTACCCGAACACTATTAATGATTACGTATAATACGTTATTGTTCATCTAATGTGCACTATATTTCGTTAATTCAATTGTATGTTCGCCAGTGATGTAAAATTTATTGATAGCTCTTATCAGTAAATTCAAGTCACAAATAACTTATTCAATATCTTGATGGAATAAAATTTGAATACAAATTCTCACAAATAGTGCGTTTATTCATTTAAACGCCATTCAACGACAAAGTTGCCTCCTTCAGTAATGCACGAGCTACAATAACTAAATTATAACAACTCATGCATCACTGAATATGGGTTTGTCCGTGAAACCCGTTAGTTTAAATAAAAATACCATTTCTGAGTTTTTTTCTAGTATACCATCTCACAAGTCAAACTCAATTTTGTTTTACAGTATATACAATAATTTTATTACTTGGAAATCAGAAATTAAATCTATTCTTATATTTAGAAAATTAAAAAGTTATATTTAGGCTTAATAGAAAATATGAATTCAGGTTGGATATGGAATGCAATCTATATTTCTATATTACTAGGATAGGTCGTTTATATTACTGGTGTTAGATGAAAGTAACAATATCCTCTATAAATAATGTTCTGTCTGCAATGTATAGTATCTAGAGTGACAGTAAAATATGTGCTGGTAAGTTGATCGCCAGATGGTGGTGACGACAGGGAAATAAATCACTGGGATAGGGTAGTGATTTATTCGGCGTCATGCATTGTTTCAAACACATTCTTAAGTTTGCGAGGGAAAATATCAGATTCTTCTAATCAAACAATGGTTTATTTTAGAGTAAAGTTACTTTTTTCGGGCGTAGTGAAAGTGCCCCGATATTTTGCTTCCTTTTGAAACGATGAAACTACCCCGCTTATTAAAGAGGATTAGGAAGGGTCGCCTCGCAAAACTAGAAATGCTGAAATTGTCCCGTGCGCCCAAATAATATTGAAAATTTTATTTTACATGTTATGATACGGGACCTAACCTAACCTAACCTTACAGGCTTATATGCTTGATTGAGGTTAAATTTAAACACATACTACCGAAATTGCGCTCGGGGCAATTTCAGCATTTCTGGACCCTTCTTGATCCTCTTTAATGAGCGGGGCAGTTTAATCATTTCAAACGTACCTGAAATATCGAGGCAGTTTCATAGTCGCCCTTTTTTCATGTCCCTTTTTATGCGAACACAGACTGGAAAAGATTTTATTTTCTTTCATTAACACTAATCTGCATAATATTACCGTTAGAGGCTATTTTTATAAAATAGTTTTTTATGATAGCAGTTACACCCGAATTTTAAGTTATTTGAAATATTTAAAAAGACCTGCAATAGCCAAAATATGCTCTCATAGCGAAATTGATTAAAATCGGTCTACATATTTGTACTGTAGAGCACTGTCCAGACGTCAGACAGACATCATTACAAACAATAATTTTTTGATTCGGGGTACCACAAAACGGATATATCCGCCAAAAAAAAACTACAATTTGGTTATATCTGTTACATAACTTTATTTTGTATTACGTATACGTTGGGAGTGAAAATTGTAGTTCATGGAATATAAATTATCAAAAATTCGAATTCAAAATGAAAAGATTTATTTATTTTTTAGTTTAAAGAATTGTACAATCCAAAGATTTATAATAATAACATTAAAAAAATTTCATCGAAAACCACTACCAAGGAGAATATAACAATACTTATTACACAATAAATCAAACGTTAACAAAATCATAATACACGTGTAATAATTAAAAAATTAAAACTCTTTAAAATCCTGTAAAAAATAAACACACAGAGAGAGAGAGACATATAACAGTTGCGGAAATTAACACACACACACACACACACTCACAGGTACACACCGAACAGACGGACGGACAGTTGTTACTTCTCTAAGTGAATTAGAAAGTAGTAAACCGAGATATGGTGTTAATTATATAAAGTTTTTGTCTTTTTACCTGAGTTGGTGATTAATTATTTTTACAATTGGGGAGTGACAATTGAGTACCTTCTGGACTAACTTTTTTCAAGCCCCCGCCACGTGCAGTAGCTGCCAGTCATGGAAACCCCAGGAACTTCTGACACTTGCGTACACCAAGAAATAGCGTTTATTACGTATAGTTGTTTGTCTTTCAACCTGAGTTGGTGAATAGTTATTTTTACAAGTGGGGAGTGACAATTGCGTACCATCTGGCCTACTTTTTTCATGCCCTCACCAGGTTCGGTTACCACCAATAATGGAAACTCCAGATATGTGTGTGAAAAATGAATCTAATGTTTGCAAAATTCCATAATCTCCTCAATTTATCTTTTGCAGGTGGCTGAGGAATGATGAAGTTACAATTCAAATCTGGATTTTTCATCGCTCAAAGAATTAATTTGAGGATTGGAACAACAGGATTAATATGATTGTCGGAAAACCAAATGCAAGATTCAAAGAATATTTTCAATGGTTGAAAAACGAGACAGAACAAACAACGAATTGATTATGAGGATAGATCATAAAATTAGGGGAATGTGAGGAAATCTAAATATATTAAGTAATCCGATAGGATTGAAAAAAAAACTACATGAAAAGGGGATGAAAGTCAAGGTAGTGCCAGATGACTGAAATTCTGTTCGTATATTTACAAGTTAGTGTAGTTCCTGAAATATGGCCCACAACAACTGACTATTCAAATAATACACCTAAAAACATTACTAGAAAAAACCCCTTGGGAAATACACTTATTCTAAATTCGACAATAGGATTTCAGTATTAATAATTTTGTCTTTCCAAAATCGGGAAAAAAGTGTGATTGGAATCATCACCCCCTCAATTTTCACGCAATTTTCACGAGGTATTTTTTGTATAAAATCACGTAACTTTTAATCTCAACATTATTCAACTTATTTTTTCTTCATTACTGTGGGTTTGTTTAGCGATTTATCATAATTGAAACATATGAAATCAAAATTTCTCATTTTACAGCCAATAATGAATAAAACCCCAGGGGGTGAATACACTGGCGAGGGAAGTATTTTAATATTTAAACTGATATTGCTTAACAGGGATGAAACTCAATATAAACTTCTCCTTATTAACTACTCCCTCCTCCTTTCCCTCACCTCATTGTTTGCAATCAATGTTACACAAAATAACAACATATTACGCTCTCGGTGTTAATATTAAACTTTTTTACAAAAAATAAGTTGATGGGTGATATCATGGTATTTACCCAACTCTAACATAGAGTGTAATAGAAGTTGATCTTTTAAATGTAATACCCCAAACTTGATATATTGAGCCTTGTAGGGAATATTCCATTGTACTATACCCAGTAGATTAAGTTTGTCTAAAACAATTATTACATAGGTTTTCTGAAGCTCGTAATTGTGTACATTACTAGTTTTTTGACGTCGTAGATAAGTATATATTTAAAAGTCTAAACTCGCTTCTCAAGTGGTAGTGTCTCGGTCCTGACGGGTCTCTAAGCTGTACTCGCTACGCTCATGTTAGTAACGCGCTTTGGCAACTACATTAGTACCACTTTTTCTTGAAAAGTCAGGGTTTAAAATTACATTTTAGACAGTAACTTCGCTATTTGTCGTTGAATAGGGGTGCAAAAATCTAATTAAATGAACTATACGTTAATAAAACAACCAACACGATTAAAAACTGTTTAAAATGGCTGGCATTTTGACATTTTCATTTTCATTTTTCTAAATTTCAATATTCTTAAGTATTTTTCTTCTTTTTTAATTTTCTCCTTTTTAAAATATTTAATAAGTATTTACAAAGTGATCTGTTTACAGTGTCTCACTAAAATTAACTAAAATGACCCTGATATCATTTGGAAGGTTTGTTTAATCCTAATTAGTAAGAAATTACTAATATCTTTTCATTACAAGTAAAGTAAACTTGATGTGAACTCAAAGACAAATTACAAATTTATTTCACAATGGTTACCTATATTTATTTTATATTCTACCATGCAGTATGTTAAACTACAACATTACGATATACTATGTTACAGTAATTCCCTCATATGTTCACTATGTGTGCTCTACTTGAATAGTTTAACAATTAACAGAGAGCGAAATTAAGGGACTGTGTTTAACGAATAAATAATTATTCACAAGTGATTAAATTAAAACGGATTTTGTTGGACAAACAGACCAAATGAACGAATTTATATATACACGTTGGGCAAAATGTGTTTTTATTTTATTTGTAAAAAACTTGGTAAATTTTAACTAAAATAACGTTTTAAAGGTTGGTATTAACTTACAAAATTTATTTATGACTGAATTTATTACATCTTCCACCTGTCAATATAATTGCTATTATCTTAATATTGTCATTTTAATGATATATTTATAGATTTTTTATTTTCCTGATCAATATTATGTAAACTATTAAAGTTTACAGAGTTTCGCCTTTTTTTTAGGCTTCATCAGAATATGTAGAACATTTATTACATTACAAGAGGTTAAAATATTTTTTTTTATAACACACGATTATAAATTAAATTTAAACGTTAAAACAAATGTTTTTAACACTATATCAATTTCATTTAACAGCGAGTGATGACCGTCCACTATCATATTGTCTTTTTCTTTAAATTAGTGTTAAAATGTACTTTTCATTAAGATTAAATATAATAGTTTCTAAAAATGTTTGTTTTGACATTATTTTAACATATAGCAATGTGATAAGTAGAAACATGTTCTGATGATGCCTGACAAATAGGCCTAGGCGAAACCGCTGAAAACCTTAATTGGGTACATACAATTGGTCAGACAAATAAAAATCCTTAGATATATTATTTTATAGTAGGAATCAGTTAGGTTATACAAACTTGAATGTCGTTTTAAGTTCAATTATTTTAATTTCTTCAAATGTCTGCTGAGTCAAAAATAATGTTTTATTTATTTATTTTTTTTAATATTGTAAAAACCGACACAATATCATAACATCAAACCCTTTGACTTCATCATGAATAAATAGGCCCAAGAACTGTCTATACAATCACTACGGAATTTACCTGATTTTAAATTCTTTTGTTTTACCTGATTTTGTACAAGCAGCAGATTAGGCCTAAACAGGCGGCATAGTTATTGTAGTTAAACGCAAGTTGTTGAGATTTTCTTAATTATTTCCAAGAACACAATGTTAAAATAAGAGACATTTTTAATTTTGTTGACTGACAAGAATATACCAAAGCACAATTCACGTAATTTACTGGTAAATATTAAGTTTTTTATTAACACCTCATTTCAATTTTACGCCCATTTAATAGTTTAGAATTTTACGCTGATCAAAGACTAACTGAAGTTCAAACAGTATCTTACATTCTAGAATAGCGATGAGAGTGAGAGAGACAGAGAAATACTGACCCTGGACTTTACAGATAACATTTTAATGATTATTACAGATAAGTAATCTGTTTTATAAAAATCCTCTACTAAGGAAGAAAATTAAATTCTTACTTTTGCAATTTCTATACATGAACGTAACAATAATAAACATACTAAAAAAAGGAACTTTTAAATTACAAATTAACTACATTGAAAATCTAAGTGCAAATATAAGCTAATTTTCTACTGTTTTAATATTGGAAAATAAGTTATATTTAAATCATTTTGTATCAAAGTATATTTACTGAGTTTTGTGTTTTTTTTTAGAAGAAAATAAGAAGAGTTAAATTGTATAAAGGCTATTACCCCAACATTAGTCTCAGGATACCCGCCATAACCGTTTACCAAATTTTTTTTTTTTAATTACGTAATTGAAAAATAATTACCTTAAAACCTATGTAACATTTGAACTTAGGATTATATAACATATTATGAATATTTTTACTATAGGCTAATAAATAAACAATTTTTCGAATTGTATATATATTTAGATTTTAGATGAATCTAAAAACTGGGTTAAGTTAGGTTAGGTTGTTGATAAATGGCCGAAATAACAATCTCTTTGACATAAATATTAATTTTTAACTGGTTTTACATTAATCACAATTTTTTATAATTTTATGGTATTCTATTTGACTATGACCAAAACCCATTCAAGTATAGTTGAACTTGTGTTAATGTAATGCTCAATTTAGTTCAGTTCGGATATTCAATCCTTTGATGTACGGTAGTTTAAAAAATGTACGGTATCTGTGTGCTTATGCCTATAAATACTAGTCTTTAAGAAATATTTGTGTTTGTATTAATTAAATGGTTTATACTACACCCATCCTTTCCAGTTTTAAGGAAACGATCTCCTGCTTCTGATATACTTACATATTATTTAAACTTTTAAGGATATTATTTTTAAAACCTACAGATTATTTTTAAATGAATTTATAAATAGTATTTTATTAATAGTAAAAATCAAAATATTATAATTCTAATCAATAGGTTACTAATTTTCAATAAATCTTTTCAGTTTGGTTTTTTTTTTCTTTAATCAGTTGTTTACCTATCTAAAATTAGCCAATTTAGTAAAGAAATTCCATATAAATCAGCTTGTTTAGTTGTTACTGTTGTATCATGTTCAGCAGCTGTAAAGGATTTTGATTTAGGAATTATATGGGTGAAATATGAATATTAGATATTTTTATTTTAATATTTTATTAAGAATTTATTTTCTGTTTATGATCCAAGAAATATTTTTTCTTTTTTGTTAACGACGTAGTTTATTTTAATTTAGTGAATGTAAATTCAAAACAGGTATTACCTCTGGAGTGCTTAGTTTTGCAGGATTTCTATTTTCACGGAAAAAGTGTTTCAGACATGTCTATTTGATCAATGTATATGTTAATTTATTAGTTATTTTAAAAGTAATTATTATTATTTTCTTTCTTTAATGAATTATACTGTCTTGTTGTATATAGTCTTGTAAAATATATAATTTAAAACCCGTATACGGTCATAAACTGTCAATGTAACCCTTGCGTGATGAACATCATTACGAAATAACGGAGTTAATGTACGTGGAGATTAGTTTTACAAATGCGATTTAACATATTTAAAGAAGAATCAACTATTCCTTTCCGAGCTTTATCCTTTCAAGACTTTAACAATTAACGAATAATCCAAACTAATTTTAGTTATAACTGAAAACATTAAGTTAACAACTCTAACTTTTTTCAAAAATTATAGAATGTATAGAAAAGATAAAATTCATCTTCATTGATTTGTTGAATCTTTTCATACTACGTGGAAGATAGAATGAAGGAAAGAAGGTGTGAGAGGATAAGAGAAAGACAAAGTGAATGTGACATTTCAGCCCCGCATGTACAGAAGGAAGATGCTTTAAAGGTGTTGAACTTTATGATAACACCGAGGGGTGTGAGTCACAACAATTAAGTTTTGTCTGAATAGTAATTCAAACAAACACAAGATATCAAGAAACAGATATAATTCATGGGTTACACTTACTAATTTTAAGTATAAACATTAAACTTTACTTGCATTATTTTACATTCTTAATTTTCTTACTAGTTAAAATCATTTATTTTAATAGTTTTGATATGTGCACTCAGTATACATTTATTACAGAGTAATGGGACTTAAGTCGTATATTTTACATACATTAAAACCAATAAAACGTAAGGTAAAGTGGTTACCAAACTTTAAATAAAAATTTCACTACTTTCGAAAATCAACATTTTAAATTTTAGTTACTGTGATTAAATTAACGAGACGCACACAGTCAAATATTTTTAGGTACACACTCTTTCAACAAGGAGCTTAGCAAACAAAATTTAATATTACCTTAGTTTTCAAGTTATTGAGATTACAAAGACAAACCTCTACATTCACCCTCAAATGTTCTCACACAAACACACATATACACATAAACAAACAAACGAAACACAAACACACAAGCATATATCTATTTAAAATTGTAACGACAGATTTTTCAATTCAAACATAAATAATCATTTTATGACCATGGAGTCTATTTCCAGAATATCTGAATATAATAAAATAATCATCTGGATTTGACATCCACTTATGTTATATGAATGGATATGTTGATGTTAAGTTTGAAAATATACTTTTTACTCTAATTTATATATAGGCTTTATCCACAAATGGAAATCATGATAGCGATCGAGTACTAAACTCTTGAAAAAAAATGGGAAGAGGTTTTTTACTAAAATAAACATTTAGAACAACATAGTTATAGCTCCATCTCTTTAACAATCCATCTGCTTGCCATCCATTGTGTAGTGTAGGTCTGTGTGATTTTATCTCATCAAATTATTTGTATTTATTCTTAGCTTTAACTACACAAGTTTAGTTTTATTTATTCAATTTCCGGAGGTCGTAAAACGTGAAGATCAGTCAAAAAATTGATGTCGAAATTTTTACGACTATCAAACTTACTCTATACTTGCGGTTAAGTAAAAGTGTGAAGATATTACTAAATAATACAACAATTAAATACATTTTAAACTGGCACAACTCTTCATCAATAACTTGTGACAGCTTATTTCAAATGACATAATGTAATTTTCCGACGATATAATTTTCTTATATTAATCTCAGTATTGTATTAGTTGAAAATTGTTTACATTGAGCAACATGTACAGAGCACATATTCGGAATGTCTAAGGAAACAGAAAAATAGGAAATATACAGATTTTTTTTAAATATTTTAACTGAGTGCGGATTCTTACCTTATTGGGACCATCAACAATCCTTTCTTTCCTTTTTTTAATAAGAATAATTACTTGTTTCGACGTAGAAACGTCTACTTCAGATAAATATTTCTTTCAGCATTTCTCTTCGTACAATGTTTTATGTTTTTAGATGATTATAAACTATATTTAATGAATTACAGTTTATAACTATATGTAAACACCTAAAACATTGTACAGATCAAAACACAAACTTCACTATGCATTGACCGCTTGAGGTTTCATGGCCTAAACTGCTGTTATATAAAAAAGAAAAGAAAAAATTGTTGAAGGACCTAAGAAGGTATGAATTCACAATAAGTTAATATTGCACAATCAAGGTGGCTAAAAAAACTAAATTAAGTTGAATATTTTGTTAATACAGTACAAAAAGTATTTATGTACTTTTATTGTTGATTAGAAGAAGGGAGAGGGTAAAATTCAAGACCACTCGTTATATTCAAAAATAATATTTATTGGAAAGCAGAAGAAAAGTACTAACAACAATCGCTGACGAATCAACTTTTGTTAGTTTTACCTCAATCTATTAAAAAATGGTATATTTTTGTTTAAATATACTTTAGTGGTGTGTTTTGATACCAAGATAAATTGGACTATAACCATTCCCACTAACCTTAGAAAATACCACTAAACCATTTTTAGATATAAACAATAAACAATGGCCCAAATAGGTGGCAATTTAAATTTTTATTTTTATTTTACTTTAAATACCGGTTCCAACGTAATTTAAAATATAGATTTTTTCTTCTTTTTACTCCAACTACCTCTAACCAAATTTCTTATCACTTGTATTTTTTATACGTTTAAGTCAACGGAGCGGATTTTTTGAACACACGAATATACCGGGTCTTTCAAAAGTGACTTAAGGCTTTAAATGGTTGTGGTTTCGTTATTTGTTATTTAATCCATGAGAGAAACAATTGATTGAATACAGATATAATTTGGGATGTATTAAAACATCAACTGTTTCCATTGCTATGTATTTGTTGCCATAGCAAAAGTTTCGTTACTAATTTCAAACACAAGAATTTAGTAGGTGGTAAAATTGTAGTAGCTTACAATCTTTAACTTATTTATAAAAATTCCATTATTACTTAATCTTTACAATACACATAGATTTGTTTCAGTGTCAGTACGAATGTGGAAGGAGTTTATCACATAATAAATCTCCTCTTTGAAATACAAAACTTGTTATCAGAAAAACACTCTATAATGTAATCCTAAAGTAAGATTTCACAAAGCCTTACTTAAAGCAAGATTTACATTTAATATCACTAGAATGATTTGTCAGGGGAATTCTCACTATCTCCACCGTTAAGCAATCCCTCGTGATTTATCTCAACACTCAGACCCAAAACCTTTATTTAAATAAACTTCTTCCTTTTATAATGTTTGTAAGATTTATCTACTTATTCATGTTCAAATTCAAAAGTTTAAACTTTTATGAAATGGAATATGCAGAAGAAATTATCAAAAAATGTTTATACAATTGTTTATTAATCATTAAATCAGTTGCTTTACAACAGTCTACCCAGTGCTGAATGTCATTTAAACTAACAAACCTACTAAAAACAGAAATAAAGGATGTTCTTATAGATCTGGGTTTATTTTAAACTTATAAATTGTTTGAAATTGTAAGTCAATTGGAAATGGTAAATCCTAAAATAACGAATGATAAAATAAAATAAGTAATGGTAGAGAGAATAAAAAGTATACATTGACTGTTTTATATTTCTTGTAATATTTAACTTTATAGTTTTACAATGTGCTGTAATATTTTATTTATTTGTTGTATTTCTATAGTTTTTTTAGTTAAATCATTATTTAATAACTTATACTATTATCTTGACGTTGCTATGAAGCTAAGCACCAATAAATATTTCATAGATTGATTGATTTAGCATTTAAGATAACTGTATAGCGAAATAGAAGAAAATATGAATTGAAATAAATGATAACCTATGTTCATTAACTTATTACAATGATTCCTCCTAAATTCTGTTTTTATTTTTTAAGTACATTGAAAAACACTTTATATATGTTTGAATAATCTAAGATTTAATTTAAATGCATGAATAAAGTTGTTTTAAATAGTTTTTATTTTATTTTATAATTTGTATTGTTCAAAATGTACTCTTTTATGGTTTTTTTCTCTTTTATCCAAAATTAAATTTGACTGTTTAATTATCTCCAAGAGTTAAAAATTCCCAGAATCCTTTTAAGATTTATTTCCAACTCAGGTCCAAGCAGACGTCAAAAAATAAGTGATATACGTAATTTTTAGGTTCAAAAATTCAAAATACCTGTGTAACAAACTTACCTTATACCACATCTACCAATACAATATAACATTTCCTACAAGGCACAAGAAAACATCTTCTAACAATTACATTTAGTTTGTAATACGATCTACATTTAATCTTAAGATATTTTTTGTATATAATGTAAATCACCTGATAACCAATTTGTGTAAATATATTCATAAAAGTTCATATAGTCTAATAAATTAGAGCTACATAGTGTATACAAGTTGTTCAATATTAATTGACAAATTCCTTGAATATTACTTTGCGTATGAATAAATTTCATGTTTGATTTTACCGCAAGACTGTTAAACAGAATGCAATATTGGCATCCGTTTGAAATTACCATCAGAAAATCGAAGTACAAAGGAAATTTAGTCCATTAATGGTCTCTATGGATAACACAATAACGATGCAAAGGTTTTGTTGATTGCGGTTGGTATTTGCATATCCGGTCAAAGGGATGGGCTTATGTACAATAATGACCACTTGTACATAACAACTTCTAATATATCAGAGAATGTTGGGAACTGCATAGTGCTTTTGAAAATTTAAGGGGGAGTAGTATAAAGTTATAACTATTATTAACTCTTACAAATTAAAATTTCTTTAAATTTGGATCTTTAGTGAAACGACAAAAGAAGTTCAACACATAATATGTAAATTCAGTTGATCTTCATATGATTAGTACGAACATAAGAATTTTTTTATGGGGGAAACTTTTTTTTGCTCTCGCACTGTATGAGATAATTTTGGTCAACACCGTTTTTAAAATGATCTTTACGTTTCATGGCCTCAGCAAACCGAGAGAGTTATTTCCGTCCATCGTCATTGTCGTTATCTGTACGTATATTAACAAGACATTTTGTATAGTGTGTTAACATAGTACTTATGAGTTATTAAAAAACACTAAATTATATAGACTTTTGCATATTTCAATCTGCATTTAAAGGTAACAACCCCCACCTTTCTAGGTTGAGAAATAGCAAAGTTTATTGTCATAAACATAATTTTTAAACCTGACCTTTCAATAATATGTAATAATGATATCATCTATATTATCGAAGAAAACAATATTCTAATTATATCAGACCTTAATAAAACCAACAATTGTAACATATTCTGCGGAGCCATGGTCCTTTTGTGCATATACTATTATATTTTATAAAATATTTAATAGAAGATATTAACCAAAACATATTTTCTTACATTGGTGGGCGGCCAATACGAATCTGCAATTTTATCCGGTTTATTTAGGCTAGAAAATAGTGTTTGGGCCATGTAACAAAACTGTCTGATTTTTGAAGTGGCCTGAAGACCTTTGGATTGAGAAAATTGAGAAGTAAAGCAGCAATTGTATAAAAAGTGTACAATGTTGTCAGGCTCATTACGGATTGTTGTAGTGCTAAGTACTATGATGTTTATCAACTACTTATAATATGTTTTGTTTATTATAAGTGTGTTTTATATTTAACTGACTTTTTATTTAGTGTTAACACCTAAACCTAATAAATATTATCATATAAAAAATATTGTATTTTATTGTTTAAATAAATTAAATCGAAGGTTTATTCGTCTTCTCATTTACAACAAAGTACCTTATTTTACTGTCTTATATCTCCTGATAAGTATTACTTATCTCAACGCACGCTGTTTTTTCTGAACTAATTTATGATTAATATTAAAATAATTAAAATATAATATTGAAAAAGAAAGAATTAAAACAATATTTTATTCGTTTATAGAACCAATATTTAAAGTTGTGAGAGCTATCTGTAACTTATTGTCTTGAATTTACGAAATATTTAATATACAATGCTCGATACATTTTAATTATTTACTTCGTAATACGAATGACGTTTGGAATTAAATTAGTTATATTTATAATTAAGACAATGTTGAACATCTGCATTTATAGATGTTCAATGAGCACTGGTAGTGAATGTGAACACTATAAAACACTGAATCCACCACCTCAAGTTTGATACAATAACACAAACACAAATAAAATATCATAAAATATTTATTTGCCTTATGTTATTATAATTCCCTGATGTACATTTCGGTAACCAAGTTACCATCATCGGAGGGATCTGAAATAATACTGACAATATTTTAAGATAGATTGTTATCTGTAAATCTATAAATTTTTGTTTGTTTTTGGTCTATGCATTATTAATATCGCTAAGTCATATAGTGCTTTTTTAGTACACTAAATCTTTGTTGTTATATTGCACATGTTATGTTTACATTTTAAGTAGTTTTAAGATATTTATTGTTGTCTGTAAAAATTGTTACCGTCATTGCCATATTCAACCTACGGGTTTCCCAATAACAGGATGTGTACCGTTGGCCGCTTTCACCTAGATCATTGACGAGGCCCTACGCTTATAGGCCGAACTACTGGAAGTAGGGTGGAGGGGAGAATATTGCATTTTAGTTTTTAAAATTTCATATATTGTTAGTATTATTTCATATCTCTCCGATGATAGTAACTTGGTTACCGAGATGTACATCAGGCAATTATAATAACAAAAAGGAAAATAATATTTTATTTTATTTTAATTGTGTTTGTGTTTGTGTTATTGTACCAAACTTGTGGTAGGGGATTCAGTGTTTAATAGTGATCTCCATTTATATAATAAAACATAAAATCAATATCATTGTCTTAAGGCTAGTTTGATATAAGAATAGTGATTTCTATCCTAAGTTTGTCAGTAAGGAAGTTTGTGTATATATGTTAGTTATGTATAAAATTTTAATATGAACATACAAGATATATATTATAGGCCCTAACTATTTTGTATGAAAATATAATTAATTGTTAAAATTATGCAATACATAATTAAAAATAGTAATATTTTTTACTGGATATGTGTTTTAAAATCCTTTGTTCTATGTTTTTATTTTATTAACAAAATACGAGTTTTCCGAATATTGATGAACAAATCTAAATTTATATTTAATATGGTTTCATCTGTCGTTTGCCATCATTTTTCTGTAAACTAATACTCGACTTTTCGACAGTATAAATCAACTCTTGTTACCAAGTGTAAAACTTAAAGCATAAAGAGAAAAACAATAATATAGCCTAGCAGCCTAGGTCTCAGTTGGAAACTAAAACTAAATCTATAACCTTAAAAAAGAACTAACTCATGCGTAAAACTGTGCCAGCGCAGTTAACAAGTGTTGATTTATACTCTCGAAACGGCGTCTAATTTGCAATTATTAGTGTATCAACTATTTAGTAAAAACTATGTAGTGATAGCAAATAACCGATGAAACCATATTAGTAATTCCATATAAACATATAAACATTCCATCATTATCAAATAACTTTCAAATCAAAAATGATATTAGGTGGATATTGTGCGTACGTGCGCGTGCGTGTGTGTGTGTGTGTGTGAGGGCGGGGGGGAGTGATAAACATTTAAAAAACTGTAGTAAAAACTGTAGCTGAAGAAAACTTAAAACATAAAACTAGCAGAGCCTGTAGTAATAAAAACAGTATTGCATCAGAAACAAAAAAATAATAAACGAAAGACGAAAGTAAATATTAAAAGTTAATGTTTAAACTTAAAAAGTTTTTAATTGATAATTACTGACAAAGTTTACAAATCATAAACTTAAATCTCCTGAATTTATATTAAAACGTATTACCAATAAAATACTACGTCAATATCAAATCACCAATGTTTATATTTCTGAATTTAAAAAAAGTATCCTACAATTATATAAATAAAAAATATTCTTATTGTTAAGAAAGAGAGGTTATTAGTTTGATTATTTATAATTAGTTTAACTATGTATGAGAGTCTAAGAAAGTTGGTGCAATATTTCTCGTAGATTTTTATTTTTAGTATGTACTAGATGTGAGGAAGTTTGTGCGATATTTCTGCGTTGATTACTAGTTTGACTATGTATGGAGTCTGAAAACGTTATAAAAAAAATAAATAAACATAGAACGTGACGATTACTTGCTGACACGAATTATAGGTTTACTCCCGTGTACCCAGCGCCGCAATAGAAGTGTTCTCTTCAAAAGTAAACAATGTTTAATTTTAATTACTTTATTTTACTTAATAACCAGACAAATAAGTTTGCAGCAATAAAATTTCTCGTACTTCTCTTGTTTTACCAAGGTACTCGGTTTAATATTTACCAGTACCTACTAAGACGTAATCAGTAATTTATTGTTAATTTTGACTAATATCTATTTTATAATATCTCTAGTGTACATTCCATATCATAGACCGACGTCATTAGCGATCTATAGCGTGTATTAAATACTTTACTCCTCAGTTTAGAAATAGGGAGAGAAAACAGTAATCCGCAACACCACTATAAAACGATTAATCACAATCTATTTAACCTATATTTTGTCAGATTTTCAGACAGTTTATCTTCATTAAAAAAATATTTTGATTCATATTGCCACGTGTAATGTTCCTTTACAATTAGGCCGTGACGTAACATTCCAAATACATATATAGTAAGATATTATAAACACTAACACGTTTATTGTTAACGTTTTAAAGAATAGGAGCCCATTTTAGTAAGACCAATTTCAGGAATGAGACAAGCATATGAAAATAATGCAGAGAAGTTTAAATTATTAAACATTTAACATAATATTTTGACGAGTAATATAAGAAAGGGAACAAAGACTGAAGTTAGACCAGTTACTAATATTATATACAAACGTGGTCAGGAAATGTAAACAACCGTTCAACTAACTAATAGTAAGTTGTTGAAATCAACAGAATAGTACCCGAACTGTACATCGAATAGCCTTTTGTCCCTTCTTTAGTGCATGACAGCTGAATTTTCAATTTATATTAACTTAAGCCATATTGATAACCGTACGTACACTGGTTTGCATGATATTCTAACCTTTTTACTTTTGTCAAATTCTGGGTTTTTCACTTGAAAACGGAAGTTGATTTACACTCTTGAAATAAGGTAATTTATTATTTATATATATACACAGATGAGGGGAAACGTCCCATTAAACTAAATAAATAACACGAACAATTCATCATTATCTAATAACTTTCAAACCAAAAAGGAAAAGTGAAACATGATCTACAGTTTTACAAATAACTTGTAACATATTTCTTGTTCTTAGAAATATCAACAAGGACAAAGAAGTAACATCCTGTCTTTTTTCCACACTAGGTAAGTTCCAAGTTGTCTTTTCCAGCTTGTGACACTTTCTTCCTTTCGCTGATCTCTTTTGTGATATTTTCGCACTTTAAAAAAAGTTCGGCTCGTTGAGTGTTGACTTTGAGATCTTGTGTTTGTTAAATCTATTTTTTTTTACTGAGTTATTCTTAATATTCAGCAATTTTAACCACATTGGTGCAATTTAAACCAAAATGGAAATTATAAAATATGCAATACGATAAAATAAGTGACGAATGGATTAAACAGCCTTCAAAGAAGTCGTCCAGTTACACCATTGGTGAAATTTTAGATCAAGATAGTCAGATAAGAGAAGAAGTATCAGGCAGGGAGGAATATATTCAAGATTTAATACAATAGCAATTCAAGAAAATAGAGTTTAAGGCATATTAAAGGAAACCTAATTATGATTCCATTATAGTAATATTTCCTGTTGATATTTTGTTACACTGCTTCATTTTACTGATCAACAGACCATGCAGGAAGAATTACAAGCTTTTTAATATGGTTTAATCGAACGTTTGACATCAATTATATACACATCATTAATAATACATAAAGTTTCGAAGTATAAATGAACTTCCTTTATTAAAGGATAAAAATAGAACATAAAGAGAGAAATCCACCCACATAGCCAAGTAGCCTAGGGCCATATTGGAAACTAAATCCTTAACCTAAGACGCATGTCCAAAGCTAAGGCCTGAACAGTCAAAACTAAGACTAACTTTAACAGTATTGGCAAGTATGAGGTATGTCACACCTGATTACAATGCACAATGTGTAACCTTCTGTTTAAAGATAATCAGTTAATTAGGTTATAAGGCTACAATGTGTCTTTGACTTACTTATAAATAAATTGAATTAAAGCTTATAAATCTAATCAGATTATGGACTATTAGAGTCAGTAAGCATAGCAGTTAGTACAAATATAAGAACTATATGACGATGTAAAACTTATGCACACAAATATTCGTTGATAAGCAGAAGGTGTTATCAATTACTAAATATAACCCTAGCAGAAAATTAGGCATTAGTATCGTCATGGCCAAAATACTTTATAAACAAACCAATGAAAATATTTATTTATAACCAATATAATTATTGTAATTACGTGTAGTAATTTCATTTCACTGTTTTTTCACATGAATTTAAATGAATAAAGAGTATTGAAGAACGGTTAATTATGTTTATATTAATACTGATTATCACCTCAAGAGCCCACTTTAGTGATCACGCGCTTGTCAATTTAAAAGTAACTCAATAATATCATGGTAGTCTTAACATAGTTCACTCTTTTTCATCTTACCTATCAGGTGTCTTTGAAACAAGTCTTGTTCTTTTCCTTCATTGGCGCTATTAAAATATTCAAGTGCGAATTGTCTTTATTATATATACTTTTGTATATTTATTTTTTTTAGAAGGTGATTATGACCGAAAACGTTTTCACATTTATATAAGATAGAAAATGAATTAGACTATGATCTGATTAATATTAGTGTGAAACCACATTACTAAATTTATCGGATGTCGATCTGCTGTTATTAAAAAAACACGTAAAATTTATACTTGTGTTCATTATTGATTAATATAATATGGACAATAAATAAGTATTGTTAGGTACATTTTTGATTATTATATATGGATAATAAATAAGTATTGTTGGTTGCATTGATGATAAATACATATAAATATAAAATAAGTATTGTCGGGTACATTGTTGATTAATAGATATGGAAAATAAATAAGTATTGTTGGGTACATTATTGATTAATATATATGGACAATAAATAACTATTGTTGGTTACATTGATGATAATTGCATATAAATATAAAATAAGTATTATCGGGTAAATTGTTGATTAATAGATATGGCCAATAAATAAGTATAGCATCAAATAAGTAAAAATGTACACTAGAGTTGCAATATTTGTATTTAATGTCTCATTAACTTTTAATTATAACAGCTAAATTCTGTTGTGAATATGTAGCTGAAATGCCTTCTGCTGGTCGAATCTAACATTTTAAGATGATTCATTGCTCAAAGAGAACTTATGATTCCGTTACCCTACCAATTATCTGAGATCTCTTTGAAGTTCCTGTCTCCCTTCTACCATTTTCTGATTAGATCCCATCTAGACGCTTCAACGAAGACACCCTCCAAGTAAAATAAAACGGAATTACAATTTGAAAAACATTTTACAAACAATAGTATTAAATGGTATTGAATTTATATAACCATGTAAGTGTAAGGGTAACTATGAAATTAACCTTTTGTGTTTACGATTTTACGTAATATTGTCATATATTATGTTAATAGTACTATGCACAAAAACTAAATAAGATGACATATTGAAAATCAGCCGTCTATGTTTTATACACCAGAGGTTCTGTTATACGTCACTGTAGCAACAAGCTACCCCTTTGCATCGTCACAATAAATTGTTGTGAATATAATTGAATTCAATTGTAATGTATAACTTGTAAATAAAAGACGCACAGCAGAGAGAGACAGACACACTGGACTGAGCAAGAGGGGAAAATATGCCAGCACAAAACAGACGACATATAAATACCTGACTTCAAAATCATTCTCTTTCACAGTTACCCGCAACACTCCTCTCTCGCTACTCGTGTTACCTAAATACTTTTTTTTCTTTATTGTTCCTTAACTGTCTTTCCTCCCGTGTTCCCGAAGGCACTCAACCTCATTTGTTGTCTGAGAGCTGATCTCCTAGGGACGAACTCCTTTCTAGCTCTTACCACGTCACTTCCTACTCAATACGCATAAAACAAAACCAGATCCGACAGTCATCATTTACTCTTATGGAAAAATATACAAACTGAAGTGCCCCCTTTCATCAATTTTAATATTTATGATTAAAACTAAATTTCAGAGTTCTTAACAAATATAAATATTTATAATGATGACCGACTGTATTTGAACCCAGGTACAATATCCATTATCATGTAACGGGATTTGTGGGTTTGGTCTCAAAGGCGTGTATAATTCTTGTTAGGTTATTTAGTCTTTGTATAAGCCTCGTCAATGCCGTAACTGGCGAAACCATGGTATGCTAAAGCAATAAATTGTAGAATATAACAAATGAATTTGAGTGTGTTTTATTTGCATACTATAAATGTCGTTTAAAAAATTGAAAAAGTACTAACAGTTTCGTATAAATAGATTTCCTTTAATTAAATAGAAAAAAAATATTTACTATAAAATATTTATTTGACTAAAGAAATTTTTTTACAGATATATTGGTTTCTATAATATTCGTGAATACATGATTATGTGTATATTTTGTTTTATATATCTGTAAAAAAATTTCTTAGACAAATAAATATTTTATAGTAAATATTTTTTTCTATTTAATTAAATGGTCTTTTTATACGAAACTGTTCCTACTTTTTAAATTTTTTAAACGCCATTTATAGTAGACAAATATATATATATATATATATATATATATATATATATATATATATATATATATATATATATATAACAGTATAAACATGGTTTAAACAAAAGTGTTTCAATGTCTATGGCGATCAAAACAAATTGATGACCGTCATCAAGCTACTTACTCAATTTCAACATATAATGTAATACAAACAGATTAATGTCTAAAAGTTGACCTCCTGTGCTTTGTATGTAATGTTACATTGTATTGGTAGATCAGGGAGTCTTTTCTATTGGGGTAAGTTTGTTTTAAATCAGTTGTTACACAGGTTTTTCGATCCTGGTACATTACAATTTTCTCCACTTCAGGAACCCTTCTTGAAAACTTTCGTAACCTAACGGGCCTCGTAGTTGTGTAAATATTATGTTAAAATCTCTACTCACTCTCCTACCGTCAGTGTCTCAGCCGAATCTCCAACCTTGTATGACTCTCAATTTTTTTTTATTTTCACTGTTCAAAATTACATTTTTTACAATAACTTTGCTCTTTGGTGTCATCGTAGACATTGATACCATTATATTGCGAATTAAAATTCGCAAATTCGTAATAAATTTAATGAGTTGCGAATTTTTAAACAAAAGAGTTATAAACAAAAAATATGTTTTTAAATTACTGCCAATTTGAAAATTTTAACGGTTTATTCTTTATTTCTGTAATAGGATTCTTTATATGAGCACACTCTAAATCAAATTTAGTTCTCTGTGACAAATTCCATGTTCCTATTTTATTTTTTGTGGCCGGTATCACACAGACGACAACGGACGGAGATATAAGCTTTTTCAGTTTCCTGAGGAGATACCTGAATATCAATCAAAAAATAGAGGTCAACATTTTAATGATTACAAAACCTATGCTTTCCTATAATTCGTATACTGGGTGATGTACAAAGGGAGTGTCCACATTAAAAAAAAATTAAAATTAAAAAAAAATTAATAAAAAAAAACTCATTATTAATTAAAATATAAGTATCAGTATGGTTTTATCTCATTTGACTAATAGTCAGAAAGGAATAATCCTTATAATGTATGGTTAAATATGTTTTATTTATAAGTTATCCCAAAGGCAAAAAGTTGTAAATTCAGAATTACTATGATTATTCTGTAGTTCTGTTTATGACAATAAAATTTGTATATTTAAAAAAAAACTATTGTATACTACTAAATAGTGTGTCTTGCATATTCTTTTGGATAGTAAGCGATCTTGAGTATTGCTTTAGAATTGGCAAATTATCAATATTTAATTATTCTGAAGAGTTTAATTGCTTCGGGGCTAAACGCTTAATATATTACTTGATAATACAAATTGTACCATATGTTTTTAATCAGACAGTTTTTCTTGTAAAATGATTTTTAAAACATATTTTTATATTTATTAAATATTTTTTACAAAAACGTAAACTAGATAAAATGAACCATCGGTAAAAAAAAAAAAAGAGTTAGCAATAATAATTTCAGTGGGGAATTACCAGAAAAATCATTTAACGTATATATTATTCATCTCTTATATTATTTAAAAAAATTACAATTGGACTCCAAAATATATAGCCTAATTATTGTGAGAAGTATATTTTACATCGATAATGATTACAAATTAAAAATAATTCTATGGTTATCCTTTTTTATCTTCATCGTTAAAGTTATTCTGTATAAAATAAATCTAAGGGCAACATTCAAAACACAATTCATAACTCATATATGCTTTACTTAAAGATCTAATCATTCTGGGATGCCTCTCTCCAAGCTTCATACGTTTAAGGGTATAAAATTGCGTTCACTTTAGAAAACTTGAATTATTTGTTCCGCTTTCTATATAGTTTCTAAGGAATCCCCTTCTTGTATCAACTTTTTGATTCAAGGAATTATTGAGATACTGTGACGTAAATATTTTACAGACTTGTAGAAATCTTAAAATTAGGCATTTCCAGTTGTCAATGCAAAAAAAGAAAATATTTATGTACCATCACCATACTTTTACACTGAAAAATAAAAGTTTTGGATATGCTTTAATTTAACAACTCTAAACTATTTTATTAATACATAAATGATTTTGAATTTATTAATTATCCCAGTTTATATGAAATAACTTTTGTTTCAAAGTATAAATTTCTTCTATTGGCCATAAGTAATTTTTTTGTTGTAAATATCGCTTTTTTGAGGAACAATAATCAGGTAATTACTCTGATATATCTCGCTACAGTGAATGTATTGTATGTACAAGCACGACTAATATCTTGAGTTGATATGACAGGGGATAATCCTTCAGTAGGGTACAATTGGGATTACAGATCTGCAGGGAGTACAAAGGTTCTGACACTAACGTCTATATTTAGATCTTAGGTAGGACATAAAATGCAACGTGTTTTAAGAGGACATTTTTTTATGTAAACTTATATAATATTTAACTGATAATTATTGTAACAGGGCTTTGACATACCAAGACCTATGACCGATCAAATGATCCATGTTCATCTCGTCATTATTAATTATCACAAGTTTGTATGTGATTCGCAATGCTTTATACACTATACAGTATATAGGGCTCTAGGATGTATACAACTTCCCGGTACAGTTCAATTATTTTCAAACTAGAAGAGGTGAAACTTTAGAAATATTTTTAGAAATACTTTCACTCCGTGTGAATGGAACGACAACTGCCATCACACCTTAGGGTTGGGTTGCCTCCTCCGCTGATATTCACCGTTGAGGACTTCACCGTAACCCTGGCAAGGGGCCCTTACATGTATATACCATCCGGAGCCAGATGAACCAAGGTTTTTTTAAGAGGTGTTACTCCTCTATCCCTCCTCCTTCCCATAAATGATGGGCTCCGGGCTTGGGACCGGTATAGCGGAGTTAGATTTTCTTCCTGATGTTAGTTTGTTTAAATTTCTTAATTAATTCAAAATTTAATCTACTTTTAAGCCACAAAACCCTCTTTTAAAGATTATTTTAACGCTAAGTTTCCAAATTTATAATTTTAATTTTGAAAATCTTAAAAATTTTATTTTGGATTCTTGATCCTCCTATTCCAAAAGTTTTAAAACACTTCCCCTCTTCTTCCTGGCTTCTTTGATTCCCGAGTTATGACACTTTCTTCCTATTTGGTATTCTTTCTCCTATTTATTTTATTAAGTTTAATTAATTATTAATTTTGGTTAGTTATTATTATTTATTGGTCTTTTGACCACATTAATTGTTATTACTTTTTGATTAATTTTGATTTACAAAGGGTTTTCGTTTTACTCCTCTTTCTTCTAACTATAACTATTTAATTATTGATTTTACAGTTTTGGTTTATTATTATTTTTTATTATATTTTAATTACTCTACAAAATGGCATTACTGTTATATCTAAATTCGAATTTTGAAAATTTAACATGTACTCTTATGGAGCTTTGCAAGTCGTGACCTGAAATCTCGGATTTTACTGTCCTTACAATCTTTCTTTGCTGGTAGCCTTCATCTAATTGGTTATTTGGTTGAATTTTTAGAATTTTGGATTTTTTACAACATTCTTCCTTGAGTTCGGTTTTTAGACCGTCTCAGTACGTGTGTGCGTTTGTAATTCCGTGCGTGCGTGTGTGCGTGCGTGCGTGCGTGTGTGGGTGAGTGCAAGTGTGTGTGGGTGGGTGGTTTGGTGTGTGGGTATGTGTGTTGAGATGGTCAAAAATCCGACCTCAAGGAAGAATTTTGAAAAAATTCATAGTTCCAAAAAATCAACCAAAATAACCCAAAAGTAGTAGTACAGAATGTTATAGAAATTTATGGACTATAGGTAGTTGTAAGAGCTACATAATGTTGTAGAATGGTACGTGCTATAGGACACTTTAGAATGTTATCAACTTACAAATATTATATAATTTTTCGGGTTATAAATAGTTGTAGAATGTAGTTGCCTAAATGACATTGAAGAATAGTAATGGGCCACAGAACGTTACAGAAAGTGTATGGGCGTATTTGCATCAGATTAAATTCTTACAATGTAGCAAAATATAATTAGTAACTTGTTACTGTATAGAATGGACCTTACACACGAAGGTCTGCATTTGACTTATTTTGTTTTTATTATCTACAAAATAGCGTAAATCGATTAATTGACTGAATATGTATTTTATATTGTTTATGTAAGTTAAATTCTATGGTTTGTTTTTTGTTAGTTCCGTATGTCTATTTTAAAACATAATTAGTTATGAACTATTTCACAAATGTTGAAGAAATCGTCGTGTCCTTTTAAAATAAAGTTTCCCTTTCAGCACAAAAACCTAAAGACTATGCTCTTTAAGAAACTACAAACCAAATGATAAAGAGCCTGGGATTATCAGCCATGTATTCACTATAATTGAGACCATAAGGGATGGAGTTGTTTTCAATTTTGTTGGTTTTTAAATGTTTGATTTTTTCGACTTGTGGTCATCTATGTAATTTGATTTTAACGTTAAAAATAATAATTTTTTATCTGTTTGTGTAGTAAATAGAGAAAACAATTTCGTTTGGCCAAATCAGTCTTACACTGCAGACTGTGTATGCATATTGAAGATATTCCTTAATGAGAATTTCATGACAATAGTTTGTTATGAAATTAAACCAGTAAACCTTTTATAAAATATAATAAAACCATACGAGGGATGGTTAACCATCCTGTGTAAAAATGTAGTATTATTGTATAAATACATGTCTGAAGTTATTGAACGGTTGAAGAGTGTGCACCTAATGTTATGACTGGAGCAGATTTGCAGTTGGTGCAAAGGTCTATGAAAAAGTTGATTGTGTACCAACTCGGAACGGAAAAAGTTTTGAATATGAATAAAACTGATGTCTGAACTTAAATTTAAAAGTGTATTTTTTAAGGAAATCATTACTCGTCAAGATAGAAATCGAAATATATGATTCTTATTTTTAATAAAACCCACAAATAATTATAATTTGTTAAACAAAGTATACGTAATTTTGCTATTTTTACCGTCGATAACTCCAAAACTTGAATTTTCAAAATAAATTTTTAATAAAATTTGATATTTTTAATAGTGATTGACATCTGTTTTTATTTACGTTTAAACATAACCAAGACCTCGGTAAAAGTAATGAGAGCCTAATTAATTACCTACGAAACGGGAAATTTCCCGCAAAAATAAGAACTAAGACACAATACCATTCTATATTAAATTACCTTCAGGTAACACTATAGGGAGTACGAGCATAGCAATCAGGATGGACCCTAGTGTTATCTGGCCCTATTTTTATAACTATTTCAAACTCTTCTAGCCGTCAACACTTGTTTGACATTTTATAGGTTCAGATATAAATATTTAAACTGTATTATAAAACATTGCTGAAAATATATAGTTTGAATCAGTATTTTATCTAAATTGAAATTTGAATATAAATTCCTTTATTCGTTATTCTTTAAAAAAAATTCAAATATTCCACGTCTCATCCCCTCCTTTTAAAATAAAACAATTTTAACATATTGCTGTGTGATTTTTAACCACAAATATTGTATTTAAATATGATTAAATAATTAAAAATAATATATGCACAAAACACAAAGACATTTCTAACTCGAGAGACAGATAGACAATATAAATAATATTCCAAGATACACATCACAATTTGTTTGGCAGATAATTGTTAAGTTGTTTGTTTTTATAACTGTTAAGAAGAATTTCAATAAGACTAACGATTAAATACGGTTTGATGATAAGAGTATATGTGACATAAGGATATCCATAGGGTTCAAGGCTGGGCCTTTTGTTTTGGAAATTGGTATTAAATACTTTATAGAGTTGAATTTGATAGTTTTTGGATAGTCATTGCAGGACGGAGTGAGAATCATCAGCTTCGCCGATTATACCATCTTAATTGTCGAGACAGAGTAGGAAGAATAGCTTAAAATGACAACATGATTGATTATAGACAATGTAAGAGAATGGTTTCAGAGTAGAAACGTAGAGATGGCGATACATAAAAATCGATGCAATCTTAGTCAGAAAACAAATAAAATATAGAACATCACAACCATTACAAGATGGGGTGGAGATAGGCTGGCATAAATTGCTGAGATACGAATCGAAATTGACAGAAATTTGTCCTTCACTTAGAAAATACGACGCCTAGAGAAATGAAAACAGAGGGATTCAAACAGAGGGATTTGACGACAATACTTACGTCAAATATCAAAAGAAATATTTTGATGTTTGACGTAAAACCTCAAAACTATGTAAAACCTCAAAACTATGTCGTTACAGTCTGGTCGTTATAAATATATATAAGCATAAAATAAACACCCTTATCCCTCAAATAATCTAGTAGCGTCAAGGTCGGAAAATAATTACATTTGAAACAAAGCAAAGATGAAAGTGAAGGAAATTAACCCAAGAAAACAATAGGATAGGTGTAGATGCAGTTGTGTCCCGCGGGATTGCCAAGCCCGTACTCACTAAAGTTGATATATTTAATCCAATACAGGAATATCTAGGTTCTAATTTTTGCTTGATGTGATTTCTTGATTTATCCATTGAATTGTTTTCATCCATTGTTTTCTTAATCTTTGATCATTTTGTTCCCTATTTATCTACATTCGTCCTCAGTCTCCTTTTTTACATCGCGCTTAAGGTCGTTTCAAACTTTTCATACAATTAATTTATTATTATTTATTCATGTTTATATTACAATGGCTAACGATACTTATGTTTACATTCAATATTTTAAATAAGGGAAGAGTTGCAACTGAACAAATATATTTGTTTTAAAAAAAAATGCTATTTTCCTACTAACCCAACTGAAATCATTAAATGATCAAAGTAGATGTTGTTTTAAAAATTTTGATGAAAACAATAAATAGGTTACACTTCCAATCTAACAAATATACATCTTGGAGAATAAATAAATTTAACTATCATTTTCATTAGTAAAAATAAAAAACAAAAAATCATAGTACCGTGGTAAAATGAATTTAACTGAGAGTCATTACGGAGGGTATATTTTTGATACAATACGAAAATGCGTAGTTACTTGCATTTGCTTAAGCTTTGCATTTTATTTTATGTACGACTTTTTTTGTTACCAAATTTTATTATTTTTCCTTTTTTTGTAATGTAAGACGTCAATCAACATACATTACAATATGAAAAATACATTATATAGACATTTCATTTCAGCTATGACAAGTTTGTCTCTTTCTAGATTCGTCGGGATTCAATCAGTGAACATGAGTGGGATATGAGAGATTTACGCTTTTCCCAATCAATTTGGTTCTCTAAAGGTTTTAAGTATCTGTTGTTTTATTTATTTACGTAATCACTTCAAAATGACAAAACTAAATTTTAATTTATTTCCCAAACATTATAATCACTCTCTATTATACTTCCACCAATAACCATATAAAATAATTCTTATTTTAAAATGTATATCAACTAGGTATTTACTTTAAATTTATTTTACTCTTGAATTATACATTTTTGTAGATTATAAAATAAAAACTTTATATACAGAATGTTCAAGTAAATATTTTTCCAAACTTCGTCAGGTGATAATAGATGTCAAAACAAACAAAAACTTTTATATGTCCTAAAATATATAACCTATAAATATATGTCCTAAAAACAAACATCGTGAAAACATATATTCTAAAAACATATGTCCTAAAACATCTATTCTAAAAGCATATATCCTAAACCATATATAATAAAAGCTTATACTGTAACCTAAAAACATATAACCTGAAAAC
Organism: Aphrophora alni; assembly: GCA_963513935.1. Lineage (NCBI taxonomy): Eukaryota > Metazoa > Arthropoda > Insecta > Hemiptera > Aphrophoridae > Aphrophora > Aphrophora alni. Next base: position 133,400,836 of record OY740768.1, on the reverse strand, counting down.
ATATATTCTAAAAACTTATGTCCTTAAACATCTAACCTGAAAACATGTTCTAAAAACGTATGTCCTAAAACACTACGTACTCCGTCTGGCCACCATTTTATGTTTTTCTAATAACAAGATATTTGTGTACATAATACTTTCACAGTACGACTATTTCACATTTGCTCAAAATGTATAATATTTTGACTATTTATGTAAAAAATTTAATGCTGAATAAGTATACGAAAGAAATTTCTAAACATGGATTACAATTAGGAGGTAAAGAAATTAATATTTGGAGTATTGTATTTAAATTCTCGATATACGCGTCCTTTTCATGGTTACTTAATTTATGCATCAAAGTTTACCAGCGATGTAAAACATATTTTTTTAAATATAAATCATCCTATTATTGAAAAATTTAATGCTGAATAAGTATATGAAAGAAATTTCTAAACATGGATTACAATTAGGAGGTAAAGATATTAATATTTGGAGTATTGTATTTAAATTCCACATTCCTTTATATGCAAGTACTCAGCAGTAATTTTTTTCTCAGTTTGATCATTAGTCACACTTTAGTTAAAATTGGATTACTTTTGTATTAAACATTTTTTTTTTCTTGGTCATTATTCCCTTATAATAAAAAAGAATAAAAGAGGATAAAATTATTATTCGGAAAGCTTCGGTGTCGGAAGAGAACAAAAGAGACTTGATAGAAAAAACAAAAGAAAGAATTATAACTCAAGGCTACATGAAAAAGTTGTCGATACATCTATGACCGCTCTCAGTTTCCACGCCTCTACTTACTGCATGTAAAGCACTAATGGTTAATTCTATTCCAAACTAATCTAGACAATAATTCGGTTTAGTGTAAGATTTTAGCATAATCTTAAAATTTTACCACAGTTCAATTTGTCACCAAATTTTGATTCAATATCCTAACTCTCACCAGAAGGTATTTAACTTTTATGGGAAAATGCAAACTTACAGAATAGCTTAAAAATAACGTTCGCAGATTGTGTTTAGTAGATGTTTTGATTTATTTTACACCCATACTTAAGTTTATTGTCCTTTTCGTTTGCACTACCACCTATATCATTTTATCGTGGGCAGTATTGATATCTAGTGAACTATTGGTTCCGTGATAAACTTTAAATGGAAACTTTCAGTAACTTCTACATGAAATTTTAAAACCTGTTTTGCAAACTTTTAAAAATGCAGCCTTTTCAAAGATAATTTCTAGTTTCTACCTTCAAATTTATTATATAAACCTCTATTTAATGGTATTTTTGAATTTTAAACCAAACTGTTAACCTTTATTCTAGGGTATTTTTCATAAACCCGAGAGTTAAAGGCGCTTGAACCTTTCTAAAATATGAAGTTTGTTGGATATTTTATAAAACGAATTTCCGTACTTATTATTGTTGTATCAAGTTAAAATTTTAATTAAGCATCGTGTAGGAAGTGTAAATACCAATTTAGGATTAAAATAAAAATATAGAATTGGTGGAACCTAATTCAAATCTACTGTAATTAAAAGCTTAAGTCAGGAATTAAGTATTGAAAAAAATAAAAATAAAGCTGGTTCAAAAAATAATTTAAAACAGCCGTTAAAGAAGTTCTAAACAATCAATTTCCAAATAAATGGACAGGCACAAAGGAGCCCGGTGTTTGGCAAATTATTATTTCCTATTAGAGGAAATATGAAATTGTAAATTAGCTAAATTAAATAATAATAAATAAATAAATTAATTAATTGGTATTTAATAGCGGCCATTTTTTAAAATTGGCAACACGGGTTTTACATTTCTTGAAAAGTAAGATGGTCTCCCAACTTGAAGTTTTTCATAGCATTTATCACCAGATACCAATAATGCCCGTAATAAATTATCACTGTGTATATAGAGGCAACATATTTACAATAAGTAATGGAATATTTGATGTAAAATATTTTTTATCATCTACTCATGTAACCTTTGTCGTAAATTATTTTTGGTTAAGCTACAAAAAATGAGTAAAATAAGAATATATAATTAGTCAATGATCACTAAATATAAAACGCTTCAATTTCAAACTAGGCTCAATCGCCAATATGAAGTTAGCTACATATTTTAAAAAATGGACAACTAAAAGACCGGAGATCAACTTAAGTCAGTCGATGTCTTAGATAAATAGATCAAATCTTTGAAGGGTTATATTAGTCTAGTTTTGCGGAAAGAAGAAATACTAAGTAGTAAAAATGAATACCACGTACATAAAGAATGGAAAAATAACTTAATTCAAATTACGTTATTCAATGTTTATATCAATTGCGGCCAATAACATTTGTATACAATATCGTTTTAATTTTTACAAAACCAGAATACTTGAGAAAATAGTGCATTTCCTAAGGTTTTGAATATCTTAATATATTCTCTTAGAATTTATAGAAGGGCCATGACTTGTCTGAATAGCGGCATCATAAATATTTCAAGGAATTTAATATCGTATGCAAACGATAGAAGGGGAAAGTAAATCTTAAGAACTTATGAACCATTCAAATATCTATGGAGATATTATAGACTTATTGTTTTTATAATTAATTTTTCTTGAACGGAACAAAACAAACTAATTAAAACTCACACAAGTTTCCACGTCAAGTAGCCTACACAAATGTTTGCATGAATTTCTTACTAGTTGTCGAATACTATAACAAATAAGAGGTGCAAGAAATTCCACAAACTATGTCAATCATCCATTCTCATACAATTTTTTTTAAAAAAAAACCACAAGTTGTTGATCAAAAGATGAATGAATCGTGGAGGCAGTTTTTGAAAACATATTTAAATAAGGGCCTAAACTGTATTCAATTGTGTCTTAAACTCGTGCTCATCCTAAATAGTATTTAATCAATTCGAGCTTTTAATGACGAAGTTCAAGGTGAACTTTTTTTAATATTTCTAAATCATAACTATTTACTTGTGACTTTACACACGGGTTTCAGTAGGTTAACTTTACATTTATCTAAAATTTCAAATTATCACGTACAATTAATTTTGAAAAATTACGAATACAATAACAAGGCAGATTTTTTATTGTTTTACTGTCAGTTCTGCAGAGATAGCAACCAATATATTTTGTTTGGGTCCTTAAAGGATACCCTTGAGCGAACTTTTATAAAAAAAATTTAAAACCAATATATAAAATAGTAACATGAAGTGGTTTATCTTTTGGGGAGGTACTTTAAATAATTAGAAACACTTTCCGAGATATGGCAAAAATATACACGGTATACAAAATGTTATTAATATTAGTTGACTCATTCGGGCTGTAGAAGACATAGAGACAGTAATTCATCAAAAATTCACTTATTTTGAACCCAGGTGACCTCAGAACGGACTTGTACACACAAAAAAAAATGTAGTCGTCGATTTGTTGACCCATCACATTACTTTCCCCTTAAAACTTTCACTTTATCATAAACAAAATGTTTGGAAATTATCCATTAATATAAATATAAATGTATAAATGCAAATGCGCGCCCGCGCGTACGCACAAAAACGTATATATTACTACATTTGGAAAAAAAATTTCTTAAACAATTACTTTATAAGGATATATTCCAGATTCATACTGCTACAATAAGTTTACTGCTGTTCCATAAGCTCTGTAATACAAGGGTTTGTAATTAAAAGCTAATTACTATGACAAACAGGACATTTGGTGCACCTGGGTGAGTTTGCTGGGATTTATTTAAAAAATAATAACAGAATATATATCTTTCATTTGTAGCAAGACAAAAAAATGAATTATTCAATGGTTTAAAAAACTCATTTAAAAAGGCAGTGAATCCCAAACCCTTTACACAAATTACATATGTGACAGTCAGCTATTAAATGTATCATTTATGGCTCTAATATAAAATAATTACATTTAAAATTAAGTTTATTAAATCCAGTGTATACTGTTGGTCCAATATTATTAATATCAGATTATACAAAGTATAGGGTAATGTTGGTTATCGCAAAACATTTCCACTTTCGTTTCATGGTCTATTGTTTTCGTCGTAGTTAGCGTACTTGTATTTAGCCCGATAGCGGCCACAAATAGAACCCTATTGAAGTTTAGAAAAATGCAATTAAAAATTTCAAAGTGACGGCTATTGTAAACAGGATATTCATAACTCGTGTGCTATTCAATTTATAAATACTAAATAAGATATAAATTTTCACACAAATATGTAACTTTAAAGTTTCATATTCATTATACTACATAAGCCATATTTATCATTGAAATCAAAAAGACTTTATCTGTACGACACTGGTACTTCCCATAGTTTGCTGAAACAACTGCTCCTAGAACAATAATAAAAAAATGTTCTCACTTACAACTTCTTTAATTCTCCTTCATATGATCGCAACTGGAACTTTATTGTAACTTATTATGTCAATATATCTTAAGTGTTTCTCAATTGTAAAACCGCATCATCCATAAAGGCCTCGAAAATAATTTACGTTTAATAAACTGTAGCAGATATTTCAAAAGTAACTTTTAAGTAACTTTATATTTTTCTCTGTATCAGAATAATTAACAAGGGAAATTTTTCAACAGAATAATTGCAATTGTTAATATAATGAGCTAAAAGCCTGTGGACTTCTTGAAGGAATTCATTTTTTTGAGGAAGATGTGTGAGTTTTTTATAAACATAACATATCACTTCATGTCAGCTCTAACAGGGTGATGTGCGTCATCATGGTGCTTAGCCAGTAATCATACAAAGTAATACAAGCAGATCTTCTAAATGAAATGCCCAAAAGTTGTTTTTTGGGCCTTTGTAGGAAGTGATTGGTCTTATTAAACTTTATAATTGTGTATATAACTGCTTTCATGACCCCGGCTAGGTGTGTGTATATATTAAAAAGTCTCCACTGGCTTCGCTAGTGTCAACAACTCGGCCCTAGCGGATCTCAAAATTGTAAATATGTGGGCCTTTATTGACTATGCACATATCGTGACTCGGCCCTAGCGGATCTCAAAATGTACATATGTGGGCCTTTAATGGCTATGCACATATCGTGACTCGGCCCTAGCGGATCTCAAAAATGTACATATGTGGGCCTTTAATGGCTATGCACATATCGTGACTCGGCCCTAGCGGATCTCAAAAATGTACATATGTGGGCCTTTATTGGCTATGCACATATCGTAACTCGGCCCTAGCGGATCTCAAAGCTGTTCATATGTGGGCCTTTAATGGCTATGCACATATCGTGACTCGGCCCTAGCGGATCTCAAAAATGTACATATGTGGGCCTTTAATGGCTATGCACATATCGTGACTCGGCCCTAGCGGATCTCAAAAATGTACATATGTGGGCCTTTAATGGCTATGCACATATCGTGACTCGGCCCTAGCGGATCTCAAAAATGTACATATGTGGGCCTTAATGGCTATGCACATATCGTGACTCGGCCCTAGCGGATCTCAAAAATGTACATATGTGGGCCTTTATTGGCTATGCACATATCGTAACTCGGCCCTAGCGGATCTCAAAAATGTACATATGTGGGCCTTTATTGGCTATGCACATATCGTAACTCGGCCCTAGCGGATCTCAAAGCTGTTCATATGTGGGCCTTTAATGGCTATGCACATATCGTGACTCGGCCCTAGCGGATCTCAAAAATGTACATATGTGGGCCTTTAATGGCTATGCACATATCGTGACTCGGCCCTAGCGGATCTCAAAAATGTACATATGTGGGCCTTTAATGGCTATGCACATATCGTGACTCGGCCCTAGCGGATCTCAAAAATGTACATATGTGGGCCTTAATGGCTATGCACATATCGTGACTCTCACTTGGAATAATTCTCACACTTGGAAAGTGAATTTCAGTCATTTGTAATTAGTTAATATATTTTTGACACACTCTATATATATATATATATATATATACACTTACATTCATAAAAGTTGTAGCGTTTGATTGATGCGGATTTATTGATTGACAACTACGACTGACAGCTTCAGTTGATTGAAGTCATTTCTCCACAATTTATCCGTTTACCATATGACCCAAACAAGTTCTAGAATGAAGGATGACCTAATTTATTGCACTGCAGTGAATTTAGTAGCTATATTAATAATTGTATAGGTTTTACTAAAATTATATTGCTGATTTAATTATATAAATAAATTAAATATGGCGGGAGGTGTTCTATCAAACGGGTTTTAGGAATGTAAAAAGTATTAAAATTTAATGTTATTGTTTTTTTTATTAAAAATAAGTGTAATCATTTTGTAAAGTAAATTAGGTATTAATATTTAGTATGTTTTAAAACTTTATGCTTCATAAGAGATATAGCTATAAAGCCACCTACTATTAGATCTCTATTTTCCACCATTTCTATTTAGTTATTTTTAATTTTAATTTGTGGAGAAAAACCGCGTATTTGTTTAAATTTTTTTCCATATATTTTATGAGGGGAAAATAAAAATATATCAAAATAAAAAATTTTAGCACAACATTTTACTATTCTGGTATTTTTGAACCATCTTTAAATTTTTATATTATAAATTTTGTATTTCTACCTTAAAGAATAGTTGATGGCCATAAGAACATAACACAAACTCTCAAAATAATATCAGTGTAGATAGTTTAAATATCCATTCTGTAAATATTTCTTATTTTTAACAAGTATAATAAACACATAATCGTCATTTTCCACAGACGATAACATTCATTTAAACTTGTGACATGCTTATTATATCAGATTATTTAGTGTCATAAACTATTTTGAACTAAATACTGTCAACCATATAATAAATAAATGTGATTTGTCCGAAGAATCTGCACTATGAAGTACTCGCCATGCATTCCAGATGCATATGGCGTACCTACATCAATTAATATTTAGAGGTAATAGGGTTACTAACAGGAAGGAAGGCGATTTTAGTGAGTAATATTCTCACAATATTTACAGTAGTGGATTCCCTTTGTATCTGTAACATTTTCCACCTTTCAAAAGAAAAAAAGGAGAAGCCAGTTAACAGTTTACCTTTCTCTTACACTCATTTTTCCCACTCATTTGTACTTCTCTGATAACTATCTTTTCTTCCTTAAACACTACGTTTCATTCCTTGTCTTAGGGATGATCCCCTAGGGTTGACCTTCCTACTTTTGCTCCCATGGTGTATCAGCTGAACCAACACGGCACTCCGGTTTTTGTGTGACGGCTGAACTCTCAGAGCATTCCATCTCCATAATCTACTGGGTGATCTCGACAGTACAGATCCTTACCTATCACCAACACTCATTTAAAACTTTTATTTGTTCCACTCACGCTTCTCTTAAACTTCCGTACTCCGGACCTATCTCGGCGGAAGAATTGGACACTCATTGTTGGTCTCCTTCTGAGCGAAACACGTACAATTTACCAGTATTAAACAAATAAATAACACATATCACCATATCAATCGCAACTAAGTAATCGCAACTGTTTGGAATCTCCCACAGTTTTGTTGTATAGATATGAGCTTTACATAATTTGTGTTCATAATAAATGTATAATCTTTATTACAGTATTAAAGGATTCTATGGGTCATTATATATATATAATTAGTGAACAATAACAATAAGGAATGTTTAAAAGTGTGCAATAAAGAGGAAGTTGAGGTGATATTATCCGTTTGGTAAGATATATTGTGATCATATTACCAAAATTGTTTTAACTGCTTTTTTTACTGAGAGATTTTATAAACTTATCTTTAATCGAAACGTAATTGTAACGCCAGCATTATTACTGTTATAAACGTGTATAACAAATCATATTAGCACTCTCTACATATTTAAGATGATTCATCAGAAGAGGAGAGTTTGTGTTGAAGCCGATGTCAATTATCAGACATCTGTACCATTTCTTCCCCCTCAACAATTTACTCACTAGGTCTCAATCAGAGTGAAATTATTCACTAGGGGATGAAGGCCCCTAAGGAGCAATAAAATACTTCCACTAGATGTTATTTGATTTCTGAAAGGAACAATTCAGTTTTATTCTTAAATTAGCATTTATATTCCAACAGAAATTGGATTGAGTATAATGTTTCAATAGCCTGAATATGAATCTGTATTTCTAGTAATAATAAAAACTACAATTTATAGATACAATTAGTGTCTTGTTTGGAATAACAGAACACTACCTATATAATAAACTGACAAAACAAAATGGTTTTATTTTGCTTTTGTGATGGAGTGTAAAGAAGAACGTTGTGGATAATTACATATTTATGCACCTATGTAGATGAAGGGTCAGGGTCCCCTTTATTTAGAGATCTTTATTTTATTTGATTTTTCATTAGGCGATGATGACCGTGAGGTTTTTCGCCTTAAACACTAAAAAACACAAGAAAGGTTTTAACTTTGTTTATAATGACTTTCTAACTTTTATATTATGTCACTTTTTTCAAGACACATTTTTCCAAATGGTTCAATCTTTAGAAATTGAATAGAATTATAAGTGGGGGGGAGGTAAAAATCGGACTGTTAAATATGAACAAGCTACGTAAAAGAACTGTACCCCATAGAAGTTACGGTAGATTTGTTGCATATCATAAGTAAAATGAAACTTAGTTAAATAGGTAATGGTAGTTTTTCTAATTGGATAAAAATTCAAGTAGACGATTTTGATTTTTCTTTGTAAAACGCGACAAAAACTACCCGGTGATCATAGCTTTATGTAAAATGAAGAAGAGAACATAAATAAATACCCCTAGCCCTTGAATATTCTAATATCGTCAACGTCAGAAGGGAACAAGAGACACCTTATAGGAAAATTGAAAGAGAGGATTCTATACAAAGACTATATGAAATAGGTGTAGATCCGGCTCAGGTCTCTGGGGATAAGGAGTTGCCTTGTTTGTATCAATACATATAAACAATAATAAATATTTGTCAGAGTCTCTACAGTGTCACAGTGACATAAAATTTGTGTAAGGGAATAAAGAAATCAAAGTTAGTCGTAATTATTAACTAGCATAATAAAGACACATCATATTGTATATTTTTTACAGTTACTGAAACTGTCTTGTTGTTTAAAGGCGGAAAACCATCATCGCCTGATCAAAAAAGGAAGAAAATATAAAATAAAAAATCTTAGCCTTCAAATACTTTAACAGTGTCAGGGTGGAAAGAGAACAAGACTTTGTCAATAGAGACCTGATAATAAATTTAAAGAAAATTGTCTAAACCGAGACTACATGAAAAAAGTTGTAGATCAAGCTAGGTACTTCGGGATTGCTACCGTCGTACTCACTATAGGTATGGCACTCACAGGCGTCTTCATTTTAGCAAAAGGTGAAATACAATGTTTAAGAGCCTCTTCAACACATTTCATAAAATATCAAGATTTCAAAACGATTCTAGAAGCTTAACAGTCAAAAGTAGTTCATATTTTCATATTTTAATCTCTCCAATGTTAATATAAAAGAACCCAACTATGCAAACAGAAACATCTCTCCCCCACATCCTATCTCAGCTCTACTGTTGCCCCTTCTAAACTAGAATGCAGACCGTTCGACTCCCGAGCCTTGCAAAACACATAACTAAACTTAGCATGTATTTCAATAGTTAAAGTGTGTCATGTGTACGGACTTCGCACACTCATCTCAGAAACAAAAATAAATGTATTTTTTTCACACAGAAAATACTACTCGGTGGCATATAAAATTCAATATTGCACTAACCGGGTACAAATATAGCTGAAATTTGGTTTGGGTCCTCTATTATTGCGTAGACACGTAATCTGTTAAAATTGGAAGTAATTCAAAATTGATTTTGGGAAATATATAAAAGTTTCGATACTTGTAATACGATTTATTTTTGGAAGAACGAAGTTAAAAATTAATTTGAATAAAATTTGTAAATACCTAATGGTTCAACTTTGGGAGGCAGACGCATATACAAATATTCAGCACATCACACTCTGTAGGGTGTTTAATTAAACTTTTTTTTTTTTTAGTTTTAAGCCAATTTAAATGTTCTTTATACTAATCTGTAAACCGTTCCAATTATATTTTGTTAAAATTTAAATGAATTTAACGAAAAAGTTTAATAGGAAATAAATTGTAATTTTTCTTCGGTTAACTTGTTGTTAATAAATAAATAAATATGTATATATATATATATATATATATATATATATATATATATAATAAAAATTACGCCTTTTGATATGTATCTTGTGTTTACAAATTTTCTTTAATATTTTATGTCTAATAATTTGTACAGAAGTATCTCAAATTGTTTTGCAGCTCTCCTGGTTCGTAAGTTTTTTAGAGTGTGTTATACAAATTGTTTGTCTTCATGTGAGGTGACGCAAAGATAGATTCTCGATTCATGAGCGTTGCTTCTGTTGTTGTTCGCCTCACCAATATCAACAGTTACAAATTATTACACGTTTGGAGTTTACATTACATTTCATTACAAAACAATACTGTTGAGTTCACCTGTCAATTTTCACTTGGGAATTATCATTTCCCCTGTTTAACTAAGCGTTACCATGACAACGTAAATCCTACCAAACAACAGACTCTCCATGAACACCGTACACTAATAGATGGAGTACTTTTCCGATTCCTGCATATATAGATTGCAACCAGTAAAATATATGTCTGATCTAGCAATACTAGTTTGTTTTGTTTTTGTTATGTTATTTTCTGACAATCATCTTACAAAAAAGAATTAGAAAAATAAAGACCCTCTTGGTCTCGAATACTCTAATAATAGGAAGTATAGCCAGTACCGGAAGATAACTAATAAGAAAAAGACAAGTGTTGGTTAAAAGAGATCTAATAGGAAAACTATAAGCGATTGATCAAACCTTATACTAGTTGAAGAAAGGACTAGGAAGCCTCAAGCTTGTCACACCCCTAGCATTGATTAATATTACTAGTTTCCCTATACCTAGTATTGACCAAATTTCACCCGACATTGCACTATTGTCTCTCTGCTCTCTCTCAGTATTATCACTCTAACTGCATCGACTTGTGTAAACATTGTTCATATTTGTATGTCCGATAATATAAATAATTCGGAAACATGTAGTACCACTTTAATCCGCGAAGTCTACAACAGTCACAATATCTGATATGATACACAAATTAAAACCAATTTCATATTCATCTATACATATTATTTAATAGAATAAATCACAAATATAATTGTTGATAACACGTGAATTAAGTTTAATGGGATTATGTAAACTGCCAAAAGTGTGAGTGAAATGCTCCAAAATGTATATATTAGAACATCCTGTATATTTTACGATACACTAAATATGTGGTACTCTCAAGGATTCACTTATCGTCCTTTTCCTGTAGCCTTGGGTTAGATCTCTCCCTTTCATTTTTCTTATCAAATTTCTTTTCACTATCTCTTGTTCTTTTCCGGCCCTGATACTATTGAAATATTGGACAGTCTTTATTTTGTTCTTATCTTCCTTTTTTATAATGCCATAATGACCCGAGAGGTTTTTCGCTTTTAAACAATAAGGAGGGAAATACAAAAATTATTAAACTTATCCAAAATCCATATACACACCAGATAGTAAACCATCAACTTTTTAGTGCTATTCACTAACGTATGCCGCTGAGGATCTTTTCCTCCCAAACACATACTTACAATATCCAGTTCACTATCTTTCTCATAATTAAACGTTCACATACTCTTTCAGATTTTCTTTCATTCATATACAAATATTGTCTCATTGTCTCATCTTTATATTTCACAAACACTCTCTTTAGAACAGAATATCGAATTCATTGACAATTGATTAATATAAAGATGTACAATGCAGAAAATATACCTAAGGGTGTTCAGGGAGAGGATTGATTTATAATTATTCAATACAAGCCTATCTACATGCAGATGTAGCTTGTTGAACAGACAATTATCCTTTCCTAAACGTAACGCTATGTTTAACAGACTGTGGAGAATACAGTTAAGTACAACCCTCTGTGTGATTACTAGTTGTAAGGGTAGAATTACAATTACATGATTTCACGCTAAGGTTAGCTTTGTCAATCACACCATTCCATTTAAACTTGTACTTAGGAATACATTATATATTTAGTATGTAAAGATAATTTGAGTTATTTAGATCTATTTTCCTAAATTGAAATATTATCTTTCGTCAAAACACGACATCGTCTAATTACTTATTTGTATATTTTCTATCATTTGTACATACAAAAACAATTACACGACCTTTTGAGGATATAAATCAACTGAGGATATTAAAAACAGAATTATCTAGTGAATTATATCAATCGTGAATTATTTATTATCAGATCTTCATCCGTTTATACGTTTTTAAGTGTATATACATAAATATTTGGTTATAAATTTACTTAAACTAAATTAAAAACATTTTTTTAAACACAAAAAAAATATAATTACTTTTGATGTTGATTATTAACTTAATTTCTATTTATTATTTTATTTTATTTTTTTATTAATTTTGCGTAGAGTGCTGTTCAAAACATTTTTATTGTGAGATTATTTTATTCCATTGCTCAAATAGTTATTACTGACCTCAAAAAACTGACTACTATAAAGAATTTTAAATTGTCAATAGAGTAATTTAATCTTTGCAAAATTTTAATGAGCATTCACTTTTTATACAAAAGCGAATATAAAAAAATGCATACTAAATATTTATTTCTTATTGAAATGAAATGAATGTACATCAGTGAATTTACCGCATACTGGCGATTTTCTCAAGAAAAACTAAAAATGTATTCTGTAGATATTCACAAATGTTATAATTTTTGAAGTTTGATACAATGTTCACGACGATTTATTTAAATAATAATAAGAGTATTCATTGTTTAACTTATAATAAAAACTAGTAATAAAATATTATTTGAATTTTGTAAAAAAATAAATTGTCTTTAAATAATAAAGGTGGGAAATGTTTTAAAGTTTTAAGAAGTAGTCTTGCGATGTCTTGAAAATAGAAGCAGCACTACAACAAAATACACCAAAAAGAGCGATATTGCAAGTAATAAAAACAGTATTTAAACGTTATCAGGAAAAAAAGGAAAACTGTATAAAATATTTATGGTGAAAGTACTATGTTAACACTGAAAAATATTTAACTTTATTTGTTTATTACTGACTTAATTTTTTTGAAAAGAAAATCCATTATAAAAATACAACATAATATCTACAATTCATTATATCGTAGCTTTAATTATAGATTTTTTAATTTACGGTACAGTTTAATTTTTATTCTTAAAATGTACATACAGTAATAATATAATATTAAAAGTATATTAAATGATAATATTCATGCTGAATAACGCAAATAAAAAAAGCGATCAAAACTTGTTATTTATATTATGATTAGTACTAATTCTTTCACAGCTATTATGACAGACTATGGAGTAAATAATATGGCGTATTATGCATCAAGAAATGACTTTCAGTAAATGTATTTGTTGGGTTGGCAAGATTTAGTGATGAAAAACTACATTTAATTTTTTTCTCTAACTTCAATTAACTATATATTTTGCGTTTATTCAATTGCTTTCCAAATATTAATATTGCATGATTCTCAGATTTCTCAATAATAAAAGTTTGTTTTAATATTAGAACAATTTTACTGGTAATTTAATGAAAAACACCTATATTAACGCCAGTATACATTCATTAATCCCATATCGCAGACACCGACCCCATTATAGATGTATAGCCTGTATTAAATACTTAACTCATCAGTTTAGAAAATAGGGAGAGAGAAAGCGGTAATCTTTAGCAATAACATGAAACGATTAAACACATTTTTTGTTCGGTTTGCAAGCAATTTACCTTTATTAAAATATCTTTTTAATTATTTAAATTACACCATAAATTCAGTTTTCTTTTCTTGTTTTGTAGAGGTGAAAAACCTCATCAGTCATCATCGTGTTATTTAAAAAAATGAAAGATAGAACGTAATATAAAACGACTAAATCTCGAATACTCTAATAGCATCAGAGTCAGAAAAGGTCAAGGTATGCATGCCAAATAGAAGAGACGAAATGAAATCTAAAACAAGTTTCATAAAAGAAGAAGGAGAGAGAGATAGAGAGAGGGAGAGAGAGAGAGAGAGAGAGAGAGAGAGAGAGAGAGAGAGAGAGAGAGAGAGAGAGAGAGAGAGAGAGAGAGAGAGAGAGAGAGAGAGAGAGAGAGAGAGAGAGAGAGAGAGAGAGAGAGAGAGAGAGAGAGAGAGAGAGAGGAGAGAGAGAGAGAGAGAGAGAGAGAGAGAGAGAGAGAGAGAGAGAGAGAGAGAGAGAGAGAGAGAGAGAGAGAGAGAGAGAGAGAGAGAGAGAGAGAGAGAGAGAGAGAGGTTTAAATTTACCTAAGTCCCTAGAGGGATATCCAAGCTATACTCAATTCTATTGAGATGGACTAGTTCATCATAATTTCATAGTACATGGTGCAATAAGGGCAATTATAGAACAAAGAGGACTATATAACATAATAATTGTTATATAAATTGTTAAAAATTGTTAACGTTTTAAACAACAAAAACATCATTTAAATAATAACGTTTGGAATAACTAAATTATGAATAATACGAACTTATATCGTTTGTAAAATTTAAGTTAATTTTGTTTTTGTTTTTCCTTGTTGTTTTAGAAGCGAAAAGTTTATCGATTATTATCGCCTTATAAAAAGAAGAAAACATAAAAAAGACCCCTAGCCCTTAAATGCTCTAGTATCGTCAGGGTCGGGAAACAACAAGAGATGGTCAAGAGAGAAATGATAAGCAAGATGAAAATCGGGATCTTATCAAGACTCACGATAAGGAATGTAAATCCAGCTAGGATACCTCAAGAGTGCACGCCTGTAGTCACTATAATTGAGCCCCTGAGAGTAACACGAATGTAGTGTATCTAACCCGTAAAATAAATGAGTCAAATCTGTGCTATAACTACACGACTTGCACAGTTTGTTTTATAAACTCAAAATCATTTAAGCGGTTTAACATCAGCATATTAATTTATTCGTCAAATTAATCAACATAAACATTTGTAATCAGAATAACTTTTAGTTTTATTTGATACCCACCATAATATTTTCAATTTTTTTTTTTCAACTAGACAGACACGCGGGTGAAATTATAAGGATCCTTAGCTTTACTTATGCACCCCAATAAAGATAAATCATTGAATATGCATCCATTGTCTTAATAGCTATTGAATTGTTTGTCTTACATCTCACAATACTCCTTTTTAAACATATATGCTACGAATTATTCATTGTGTGGTGAAATTATGTTTTGTTCGTCATACAAAAACTATAATATATGATTTCACACTTCAATTAAATTTGAAATCCTTTTTTTTCTTTTTTTTTCCTTTTCATATTTGTATGTCGTACCTTGTTTAAGATAAAAGGGGGACATGATACTTCAAATTTGGCTGTGGCAACGCATATTATTATTTATTTATTTCAAATTAACATACACATTCGTAATCGGCATAACTTTTACTTTTATTTGATAGTAAAATTGTTTTTAAAAAATTCATCTAGATAGTTTTGGTGGCTTCATTTTCCACAACATTCTCCTATAAGTAAATAGAGCTTCAAACAATAATACAAATCGCATCAGTTGCACAAACTAATCCTTTTCTAACAATGTTATTATATCGTGCAGCCATCTGTATCTTATCGAGATTTACACCCTACTTGAAACACTGTGTACCCAAAGCTATTGTTTCCATTCAAAATAAAATCCCAGCCGTGCGTACACTGTGATAACATCATTTCATTTCAAAATGGTATTGTTTAGAAAAGTTTAATTTAAGTTTTATTTGTAAAGTTAATAGTAGTAATAAACCAATAATCTGGTGTTAATAATTTTAACTTACTTTTAATTTTCTTGCAAAATATAATTTTGTTAAAACAAAACTTTGCATTAAAATAAAACAATAGTGTCGGTAGTTTACAAAGTTGTATTGATAGATTCATATCAATACAGTTGATAAGTTCCAAGATAAACTACATTACAAACCCGTTGATAAACTTCAATACAACTTAGTTGATAGACTGCACTACCACTCAGTTGATAGACTCAAATACAAACCAGTTGATATACTGCAATACAACACAGTTTATAGGCTGCAATACAACACAGTTAATAGACTGTAATACCACACAGTTGATAGACTAAGATACAACACAGTTGATAGATTGTAATACCACACAGTGTTGATAGATTGCGATACAACACAGTTTATAGGCTGCAATACAACACAGTTATTGGAGTGCAGTACCACACAGTTGATAGACTGAGATACCACACAGTTTGATAGGCTGCAATACAACGTGTTACGCAATACAATTTGTTTTCCTTAAATTGAAATAATTTGTTTCCCTTGCTGTTTAAAACGTAAAATCTGTCTATGATCATCTTTTTATAAAAAATAGGAATAAAATAATTTAAAATAAAGACCACTAGCTCTCGAATAATCTAATAGAGTCAGGAAAGTATAAGAGTTAGTGAATAGAGACATGATAGGAAAACAGAATCTTACCATGGACTAGAGACTAGATGAAAAAAGGTGTAGATCCAGCTAGGCGCTCCCAGTAATGCTACATAAATGAGCCCAGACAACTCAAGACCTTATAATACACAGTCATAAAAAGTGAAAAATATTATTCAAACTTTCCCAATCCAAAACCAAACAAAAAAGGAAATAAATTAATCGTTACGAAAATATAATTTCCGCAATTGACAAACAAAAAATGAAAATTAATTTTGAAATTTTGTCCTACAGCTGTTTGTTAGACACCGGAAGAACTTTAGTTTGTGGTGTTGAAAAATTAGGGGATCACCGGAAGTCTAAGACGTAGGAGTCAAGTAAATGTTTTTATTAATAAGAGGGTCGTGTGATATGTAATTTAACACCGCCTTTTGACGCTATAAAAGATGTTGTAATTGGAATTTTAAAAGGATCAGTAGTTAACACCACAAATGGTAGTTCTTTCAGAAAGAGCTTGTAGGAAAATTCTAGGGTAAACTTAGGTCGGTAAAAAGCGGTTCCAGCACGTTCTCATTTGTAAATTTTAAAACTCCGTCGTTTTCGATAGGTTGAACATTTTGAGAAATGGTTTGCAGCAATGTGCTCTACTAAAAAAGACCTTTAATTTGACGTGCATATTGATCTATGATCTCATTATTTAATATTTTCTTTTGTCCCCATTGGAGTTGGACAAGTCAGTGAGCGCATCAAAACATAAGCCTACTATGGATATGCGAAGTTTCAATTTTTTACCTTAAATCATATAAAAAAGATAGGAGGGGCAGGGACATAAAACTAACCTTGTATTAGAATAGAATAATGTATTATATTTGTTCCAGCATTTAATTTTTTTTCATAATGAAGGAAATAAATATACCTTTCTACTTAACAGTTGATTTCTGTGTGCCAGTTGGAGTAAGATAATTTATAGAAGCTCATTCCACAAAGATAATTTTATCTAGGAACAAGCAATACTATTTACCTAAAAACAAAGTGTATAACTTAATCAATGTTTTAAAATTCCTCTTGTATGATATTAAAGTACTGGACTTTATTGTACATTTTTGTATCTATGCAGTACAAAATAAATATTCGTTAACAAATTTCCTTTATTGTCCCATTTCAAAGATTTCCTATTTTCAGATTTTTCTTCTTCATTAATTATATTATTGCACATTGCAATAACTTTCTTAGATACCTGTCTACAAGATCAAAAATAATATTTTTCATTTTTTTCGCAAATTTTTTCTACTCTACTTATATTTGTAAATGTAAAATTGTTATTTATTTTATTAGAAAGTTTTTTCTCCACACATTTCTTATGGGAATAAATTTTATGTAAGTGCTCATTTCATCAACTAATAGTCTAGGAGAAAATAAAGCAATAAAGCTTAAAGTTTCAAAATATTTAAAGTTTTAATATAATATATATATATAAAATATTTTGAAACTTTAAACTTTATTGCTTTGTTTTATCCTCCAATATGGAGTTTCAACAAGAAATATCTGCTGTTACATTAAAATTAGTAGTCTAAGTTTTTTTGTTTTGAACCATATCATGTATTTTAACCGCAATTTAATTCTTTTTCTTTCATCATAAACTCGTCATAATTGCATATAGTAACCTGTTTAATTCATATGTAATTACTGACCTCAACGTGTGTGATGTTTTAATATTACAACAAAACTTGAAAACTATTACTCACAAATAATACGTTATATTATAGACATTCAAACGATAATGGAGCTACCTTCATTTTAGATTTTATTATTTAAACTCTTGCATCACTGAAGATAGAGACATAGTCGTTTAAACGCATTTGATTTAATAAACATTATGTGTTAGAAATTGTTTTTAAGTATTATTTTAATTTGAGTATATAATTAAATTCGAGTTGGTTAAGGAATACTTTCGCTATAATTTCTGACCCGTATTACTAGTTTACTTTGCAATTTAGCAAACAATTTAGGTAATTTACATGATTATTAAATCAACTTATATTTAAAGAATATAGAGCTGTTTTGAGAAATAACTATTTTGATATCAGATAAACGGATGATATTTTTGCTTTTCAATAGTTTAAAAAATGATATTTTTAGAAGAGGCGACCAGTAAGTTTTGTTGGCTGTTTAGAGTGTGAATGCACTTCGTCATACCCTCTTTGAGTAAATTTGAGCTTTTGTCATATGGCAGCTTTCCAAACTTTTTAGTTATCTAAAATTAGGTGAGAACTATACAGTCATCAAAAAGTCAATAAATCTAAAACAGGAACTGTTTTTGTACTCGGGAACCTCAAAACGGATTCGATTTTTTACCCTTGAATTAATATTCGTTATAATTCTTACACGGAAGTAGGTAGAAAAGATTTTGTAGGTTGGGTATATTAATAGTATTGTATAAATATATCATATGATGTAATATGAATTGCTATTCCTAGAGTAAAAAACTACATAAATAAGGTTAATATATGAATGTATAAAAAGTTTCATAATGAATGACTATACAAACCATTTATTTTTTCTACCCCGTGATATCAATTGATTTACTTTTATTAATCGTTCATTTTAGTTTCAATTCTAATTAGATTTCCATAAATTACACCAATATATCTGCAATTATATACCAATTGTTAATGTGGCAAATCAAACTATATGAAAACACTGAAGTTTATATTCCTATTTAATCTTAAAACCCAAATGATCTAATATCCTTTATAAATACCTCCATTGACTCATTTTCCCAAGGGACGAAGAGGGAAGATCCAATCGTCATAATGTTTGTTTTGAATTATTTATGCTGTCCCACAGGGGACGATATTGTCTGTGAACCTTGGCGTCGCTTAAAACGTCACTAGATAACAAAATTTTACTAGAATTTGTCGTTAAAAACAAATATAAAAAAACTTGTCAAATTATAAGACTCATCGTACACTTCATGGAACAACTTACAATGGTTTACAATTCAATATAAATGTATACTTCTTTTTTAAGATTGTATGCATGGATTTATATTAACTTTACATCCTAAACGTAGGTTTGCACAGAATGATATCTTTTATCTACTAGTTACTATCATCGTCTTAAAAGAAGGTATTTTAGGGTTTAGGTTTTTAGTTACGTGAATTAGTCCTTGAAGGTTTTTCTTGATTAATTTGATTTTTCCTTATTTTTAAAAGACTAGAAACCTCTCGGTCACTATAGCCTCCTAGTGAAAAAAAAAATATATATATATAAGGAAAAAATAACAGGCCATTAGCCCGTGAATTCTCTAATAGAACCAGGTTAAAAAGAAAACACAAAGTGATCAAGAGAGATCTGACAGAATCAATAATCGTAAGGGATCTACCCAAAGACTACTTGAAACTTGTTGTAATTCCAACTAGATTCCCCTTCAGATTGTCCAGTCTTACTCAATAAAGTGGTCCTCTGAGGGTACTAGCGTTTATAACAAAATGGCCTTTAAAAGCAAAACTCCCCCCATCTTCTGCAATAGTGTGCTTTTGTAGTTAACCTAATTGACTATGACGTCATAACATGAAACGGACCTAACGAGCCACCGTTTTATATGTGTATTAAAACAGTCTCCACCCACATCTCATGTGTCAAGTACTCGGACCTGCCTTAACTCAAAGGTGTATAGAAACCTCCATTCTCTATGTTCGTGATGTTTGAAGGAGAAAAGGTAATTTAGTAGAAAAAACAAGAAGAGCCCTGAGCACTCGAACACTCTAATAGAGTCAGAAAGGCCTGGTAGGAAAGATGAATAAAAGGGATCTACCCGAAAGGTCTAGATACAAATAGGATCCTTTGGCACTGCAGCGCACGAACATTCAAAAAACACAAAACCTTATATTACTATTTATTGAATAGTAATAAATAAGGACATTGTTTAAGAACTTTAGTTTTTAATTTGTGTTGTTATTTTTTTACTGTATTAAGTAACAAGTACTAAAATATAAGTTGTTTTGTTAGCTTTAAACGTTGTTCTAAGCCAATATGTGTGTCTGTTATTACACAATATGAATGTTAATTTAGTTTTAGATAGAACCTTGCCAGTTTATTTTTTAATATTGTTTTTTATTCTTTTCCTTGAACTTACTCTAAGTTAGTTAAGATTAGGGTATTTAAATGTCCAAAATCTTATTGTAATTGTTGATACGATAATTAAAAATTAAGCATTCATTTAATCAGATTACCAAAGTCTTAGTTAGAAAATGGCAGAAAACTAATTTCATTTACTACAAGTTATTTTGTTTTATATATTACAAACTCAAAAGAACCAATGTTGTGTCTTCACATTACAATACTGTCGAGGAATCCCACTTCGACGCAAATGTCTGTTGCTAAGAGATAGCGAAATGCAATCATTGTCTTCAGTTTGTATTGAATCACAAAATATTCTATTCACTTATTATCTTCAACAGCAGCTGTGTGAAAACATTGATAAAGTTGTTTCATTTCACGGAAGACTTGTTTTAGATGAGGGAAATCACAATGAGATGTTTCTTCATTATTCTACTGATAGTGCATTTCTGTTTCAATACAAACTTGAAATTGCAAACTTGTACAGACAATGAAATCCAATGCGGCAAAACGTTTGCAATGGAAAACGTACGATGGTTATAATAAACATTCTATACAAATAATATTTCGTTTTTTTGTTTCATACAACAACTATTAATAATAATAATAATAATATAGTGCTAAATTTGAATGATTTTAACAAATTAAATAATATAAACCTGATTAACAATAAATGATTCCCTAAAAATATTCAAAAATTTATGAAAAAAAAAATATTTGGAATTTGTTCATTTATATTTTCAAAATTACATTATTTTATTTGACTTATGGAACATGTTGTTGCGCTCCACATGTTCATTATCAAGCCCGACAGTACAATGTAATACAGATCCCTTAAATGTTATACACAAAAGTTGGTTTCTTGGGCCTTGTAGGAAATGTTAAATTGATATAGTATATCAAGCAGTCTCACTCAGTATTATAAGTTCCTTATACTGGTTTTTTTGAACCTCGTAATTTTATTTTTCACTGCTTCCTTGACGTTGGATAGGCCTTATGAACCTGGTAGATGTGTATATTAAAAAGTCACCTTTTGTGTCGCTAGTGTCTAGTGTCTCGGCCCTAGCCGAATTTGGAAGCTGTTTAATTGTCAAGGATAACCTATTCGCTACACTAGAATCGATAATTTGGCCTTGCCATATGTCTTACATATACGTATATCACATTTTTTGTGGAGTTGCTACCTTTACCCATATGCAAATTAATACTTAATTTATTATTTTATGAGTTGAATAACACATGATTAATGTACCTGTTTCAAATTACTGCCATTTTGACAATTTTGATTCCATTATTCTAAATTGTAATAGGGTTCACTATGAGCACACTACAGTTCCATTTAACAAATTTAATTTTTCCTAGTTTTTTTATAGTCCTTATCGTGCTTACGTAGAGACTTCGACGTTCATCGGAAGTATTGCATGTCGAAAAACACGTTTTCGGTTTCCTGAGACCATTAAACATAAGGAGCAGTTCAAAATTAGAGATTCTAATTATTTTAATGTGATTACCAAACTTACCCTATACTTCGTATACTGAGATCGTAATATATGAAGTATATACATTGAATATAGTACGTCAACTTCATTATTTACAACAATGTTATATCAGACCTTCTGCCGGGTTGCATTTCTTTATGTTATAGTTATGTAACATAACAGAAACTAAACTAAACAAATATTTGTATTTGACTATTATATTTTTGTTAAATAAATAAAAATGTAACTTTAGATAATTAAAGAAAATGTTGTGTAAAAAAATAAAGTAGCCTGTACATTAATTTTGTTTATGAATTAAGTTTACCGATTAAATATTTATTAGAAACTACTTAAACTACACTGCCTCTACATATATTTTGCAATGCGTAACTTATCTCTCTACTTTAAATAAATTTCGAAATATGTTCTATTTAATTTGATGTTTATTTGTCATTTAAAGAGGCATAGGCAATTATTTTAATCTTATTTACAACAAAACAAGTTATACTATTTTATGTTGTCCCTACGCAGAACACAAATATTATTCTTCAATATTTCATGACTTATTATTTAAATGCTTCAAGTTCTATTGTAGTCTTAAATATCATATTGTTTCTAACTTGCCTAAATC
Source organism: Aphrophora alni (assembly GCA_963513935.1). Taxonomy (NCBI): domain Eukaryota; kingdom Metazoa; phylum Arthropoda; class Insecta; order Hemiptera; family Aphrophoridae; genus Aphrophora; species Aphrophora alni. The sequence continues at coordinate 133,378,109 of OY740768.1, read as the reverse complement.
TCATTTTATGCATAGAGAACATAATATACTTTGGAAAACTACATCGTATACCAACGATAAACATAAATTTTGGTATGCATTTGTAATAAATTTAATAAAAGTAAATATGAACCCATGTTAAAAAAACTGATGCAGTAATCTGGCAATACCGGAAGTTTTTTCTCTCCCTTCTTCTTCCTCCGGGACTAATGGTGCCATCTTCTTCTCGGACTTCCTCTCCTTCTGTGCCCATCCGTTATCCTTTTATACATTCTCCCCGTCTTCTATGCGAATTACATGCCACAGCCACCTCATGGGCTTGGGATATCTTACTATATCTTCGCCTTTTATGAATTCATCTATTTCCCTTTTACTTCTTATCTTCTACTCGTCTCCTATTCTCACAAGCCCAAAAAATTCTGCTGAATATTCTTCACTCGAATACCTTTAGCAAGTTTAAGTTGTGTTTGTTTTGTTCTCTTTATTTGCATCGAAAACAAATCGTAATTAACCTATTAAAAAATAAATATTAAGAGAATATAGGAAATTAAATTTTAATTTCACTTATATGTTATTATAAGACAGTTTGCGATAGCTATAACAATGTAAATTTAATTTGATATTTGCAATTGCTATGCATCCATTGCTAGAATTATATTCATAACCAACACAAGTAATTATTCAGTTGCACGAAACGATGTGCAAATATCACCATGGCAACCAAACTATTTGTAGCTTCTGGTGTTAACATTTTAAAACCGTTGTATTGTTTATGATTTAATATTATTCATATTCTATTATTTAATTTATTTTCCTTATAAACATAAATTTTAATTTATTATTTAGATTTAAACAGGGACCAAGCTTTTTCGTTTAATTTTATGTTCATTTTTTTATCAAAATAAAAATAATCATATTACTTCAACTTTAGTATGTATGTATGTGTGTATGTATTTGTTTAAGTATACAAAGTAAATACGGATAGCTTGCTTGAGATTATTAACCAGCATAATACGGTATAATTAGCCATTTTAACTCAGGCCGTAATTCTTACTTTTTGAAAATTGTACGGCGCAATATGTGCAAATATCATTTTTCGTGTTCACTGGACAAGTGGAGAAATAATTATAAACAAATTGGAGTTTTTAGATATTTATTTATAGCAAAAGAAATAATTGAGATATAGATGTTGTAAAATGTGTATAGCCACACTTTCATCAGCTTCTATACTTTATATTGTAACCAAATATAATCAGTAGGGGCTAAAAGGAATGAGACTGGTAATTTTCACACATGTAAAATTAACTGTGACCTTTTCAATAAAACGAATTTTCAATTCGCCTATTACATATCCATTTTTAAACTCATTTTTAAAGTGTTAGTAATAAAAAAATTTAAAAATTGAAAAAAACAATAAACGAATTATATAATGTTTTATAAAATCAAATGTAGATTAGTCAAAGAATAAAAGAGATTCTCAACTTCAATAAAAATCGATAGTAGGCATGAGTCACCATTTTTATTACTATTATAGTCAAATTAAGAGACTTTTAAGCTGTAATCAAAATGCCCAGCTCAATATTTCATATTCAAGAAAGAACAATACTAAAGTTTTGCTACAAAAAGTAACCCAAGCGTCACACGAAGACGCTCTATGATTTCATCGCCGTCAATTTGAATAATTGTTTTTTGTTCACTTCCTTTATATTGCATGAGCGTTATCAGAAAACTTGAGAAGGAAATAAAATGACCTCAAAGGAGTGATAAATTACTAAGTATCACATAATCCACGTACAAAGAAAATCCACTACAACTAACTTTAAGCAGTGCAAAATACTTATTCGTACAATTCAGCTTATGGTTTGTTGAGTTAGTTTTGATCATAAACCAAACACATATTTTTAAAAGAAGATCAAATTTCACTAACGGTTTCCACATAATAATCTCGTAAGTCTGAGTTATGTTTAAATTGGTGTTTAAATTGTCACCTCTTGGTAATAATGAATCATGCCAGTTTACTATATTATATATTTTTGTGTTTAAATTTTTAAAGTAAAATTTGGAATATTCTGATTCACTCAAAGTATATTACTAACTTTAAAAGGATTAGGATAAATATATTGTCAAATTGAGTTCGTGTCCAAAAGGATATATGTTTATGAAATCTTACGCATATATATGAACACGCTCACCGACACAATCGAAACGAGTTGAGACTTTATAATATATATGCATATCTTGCCACCGTCAACAAAAAAGTGACACACACATTTATAGGTTCAGAAAACGATTGTAACATAAACAAAAACTTCCTTCATACTACGCAATACTATGTAAGACCCTTGATTTACCAATAAAATTAAACATTTCCTACAATACAAAGTGTTCAACTTTTGAGGGTTACATAACGAAGATCTGCTTGTACATTATTACAATAAATGATGAGGTTGGCTAACCCCATCAACTTGTTTGTAAACCAACGACATTCTTCAATATTTGGATATTAAAAACATATTTATATAACTTAAATATTTATGTAATATATGAAAAATGTATAAATTTTTAAGTAAATAGAGGATTCGCATCTGCTGATAAAACCTAATAATCCTTGTTATTGATAAAGTCTTTCTGAGTTACATAAGATGTTGAATAATATATTCAGATTGTTTTAATGCTGCTATTAACACAAAGTAACAAAGTGTAAACTCAATGATTTAATCCCCCTATATGAAATTCTCAACTTATTAATTAGCCAAAACGTTTATTCGAGGTAACTTTATAAGATACCTTCTCCTTTGCTCAGCAGACTACGCTCACTTTGAACAACTGAACTGCTTTCCTGAGAGTAATATTATAATTCAACAACCAAAATTGGTGTTCAGTGTAAATTGTTTAATTAAAGTTATTGGTAAATTATAAGTAACTAATTAAATTTGTAAATTTGATTAATATATAATTAAACAGAATTACGTATACAAGTTATAGGTAATACTGGTGAATAACAACACCTCTTTCAGTTTAGAAATTTAAATTACTAATAACAAATCAAAAATAATTATAATGTGTGTTGTTCTTAAACGAAACTAGTTAAAGAAATTGTATTTAATTAATTGAAACAATACAAAATTTCACGAATTGCTCAATTTGTTCAAAATTACGTATTTTGCTGCATTTATACAAATTTATAAATATATTCAATACTTTAGAGAAACATTAAATAACACGTTTAAATAAAATTGAAGTTAAAATATGAGGCATTATTTTACATATGCACATATTTGAAGTGTTGTAATATCACGTAAATTTCAAAATTAAAAATATTTTCAAAATTAATCTAAGCCTCTAAAGTGGGTGAGTAGATAGGTCACATTTGCTTTAAAAAAAACATTGAATTGTACACTATTTTATACAACTTACTTTTTCTTTCAAACGATTTTTAAAACTGACAGCGTTTCTTCACACCCAGTCTACACTACCTGCAAGTCTCAAATTTCTATAATACAATACTGCTTCAATGTTATCTCACCCACTGCTTCCAGTAATACTATGATTACTTAGCAATTCTTGATTGTTTTCCTTCCTAACACTACAGAGCTCACTGGCAAATTCGTCACGTATAAAACATGTAAAAATCTCAAATATTAATATAGCAAATTTACATAAAGTCGAACTTTGAGGTTTGCACAAGTATTTTAAAATACACTTAATAACACTATTTTAATATATAAGTGATAATAAAACTTATATCCTTTGCGTTAAAAGCCATTGTAGGCCTACGATACGGATTTCATTAGATGAGGTGTGGTCAGCAGATCGAGTTCCCGTCGTCGTAATGAGTCACAAAAAGAAGAGGAGAAATAAAAAAAGTGAAAATTAAAAAATTGAGAAAAAATGAATTATCACAATTAGAAGAGAAAAGGTTTACAATGAGAAAAAGGAAGCTAGGAAATAAAAATGATAAATACCATCATACGAGAATTTAGCTCAAATGAACAATATTATAGGGACTAACTTATATGGTAATAAACGTTGGATAACTTAGTCTTTTGCACTTCCCTTATTAGCTAAGAGTAATATGGTAAGTTTATTCATCGTCATAAATTGCTAACTCTGTTTTTGACTGAGTTGCGTGTTTCCTCCTCAAGAAACCGAAAAAGTGATTTTAAACTTGCGTTCTACCGTCCGTCGTTGTATTATTTGTCGTCAACATCGTTTCGTCGTAATTAAGCACGATCGCGGCCACAAAAAAATATGGGAGTCGGCCCCTCTCCTATGTTAATCAAATGGGAGTAAATACTTTCCTTAAGTGCCATTATTTCTGAAAGCATTAGTGCTACAGACTTGAAATTTTTGGTACCTATTTAATAAATGTGAATTTACTTACTGCAGAATAATTATAACAATAAAGTGAAAAAATATAAAATTTAGAATTTTTATTAATTTTAGTTTTTTAACCACTATTAAAGTTTTGACTTTTATTGATTATAATAGGTTTCAACTATCTTACCACATTAAATCTGGTTGGGTAGTGTCAACTATTTGTATAAGTGATATGTTTAAATTTTCAGACTTGTAGTTGCAATACTTTTTGAAATATGTTTACCTAAAGTTTAAAAAACACAATTTACGTAAAAACGACTTTAACATTTAAACAACTTTAACGTAATAGCAGATATTTCTTGTTGAAACTCCATATTCAAGGATAAAATAAAGCAAAATCTTAAAGTTTCAAATATTTTAATAATATAAATGAGCTACAATTGTTTCGCCTTGCGGCATCATCAACTGCCCGATGATGCCGCAAGGCGAAACATTTGTAGCTCATTTATATTATTAAATATTTGAAACTTTAAGCTTTTGCTTTATTTTATCCTTTAAAATTTAAGTCACACTTTGATCACACTAAGATCAAGACTGTAAAAAATGAATTCAGTTTCTTCAAAAAACTTACATTTAATGTGTGACTGAATTAAATTTGTAGATAAACAATAAAATTTACCTGGTTATCAGTATAATTCCAATCCTTAGGGAGTTTTCAACTAAGTAACTTTCTAGAACTAGATGAATTCTTATAGTTAGATTCATCAGTAGATGTAGGACTAACTAGATTTAAAGAGCCAGATGAATATCGGTTACCTGAAGCTCTTTTTTTATTAAATTTTCTGATTCTACGCATTACTACAGAATTAAAAACAACACACAACTATACAAAAATATTACTGAGTTTGTTTCTAATAAATCTAATAAACACAAATAAATAAATCGCTAAACTCAATACTCATATGTTTAGAAACTGGAAATTAACTATATACAAAATAAAACAGCTGATATCATACAGTGTAAACAACGTAAACAATGTTACCAACCTCTCAAAATTAAAAATAAAGATGAAGTATACAATATAACAAATCAAGAAATATATAACTAGCATGTAATGTCTTACATTCCTATTACATCTAAACCCAGAATACTCTGTAACATAAAGATATGCGTTTTAAATAATTATTTATATACATATAAATTATTATTCTTATATAGTGGTATATATTTTATTAAACAGGATAAAATAGAGATTGTTATAGGAAAATTTGAACCAAAAAAGGTGCCGACTCCCCTTTTAACAAAGAAAAACATGATATTTTGTATAGGGAATAACGCTCATAGAAACTCCTATTAAATTCACAAAATCGAATATAAAATGTAAACATTTTGGCCAATTAAATAGTTTTCTGTTCATGTCAATTTTATTATTTAACTTTAGCACACTAAATTATATAAAAATTCGCATTTTTCAATTATGAATGTAATGGTAACACCCACGCCTTTCCACGATGACAAATAACGAATTTATTGTCGAAAATATTATTTCTAAAAGTGACCTTGAATAATATGTAATATTTATGCATTTACGGAATCCGGCAAGGTCACTGACTCAACCATAGCGAGTGGAAGATCCTTTATATATGTACAGCTTCGTACCCTGTTTGAGTAGAGACACTAACACGAACGAAATGAGTGGATATTTTTAATATCTACACATCTACGTTGCCCGTTTAAGGCCTAACAAGAAAGTAGTGATATACACAATTAAGAGATCCAACTGTTTTAAAAGACCTATTAATCTACCAACACTAATTAACATTTAATGCACGGCCCAAGAAACCAACTTTTGGGCATTCAATTTAGAGAATCTATTTGTATTATATTATATAATGAGGCTGGGTAGTTACCATGATAGCCCACATCAACTTGTTCGATTTTATAAACGTAATAATTTATTATTACAAAATGTCCCAAAATAAACTCCGATAGGATTTTTTTTTTTTTTTACTAAATGGTTTGTTATCATATTCAGACACCATTTAATAAAGGTATTGAATTACTATTTAACAAAGGATCAACTTAATTAGTTTCTATTTATAACAAAAACAGGAAAGGGTAACGTTGAAATAATTAAGATCAGTAGATAGCATAAGATTGATTCTTGCGCAAACGTGAGAAGTTGATGGTAATTAGTTAATGTTTTATAAAGTACTAGCAGTGTGCATACAGCGTACCTCGAGTCAATATTTGCTTGCCTAAGATCGTTAGTGAAGCGCTAATGTATTCTATTTAGATTACAACATTTATTATGTAAGCTTTTTGTGACTTTATGTCTTTCCTTCATCGTCTATCATTTGTAACATGGTTCACATAAATCCGTTTAGCATCGTTAAGTCTGTAGGTATTCCGTGTTTTGGGATATTTCACTCTATTGCTTTTGTATTTTTATTGTTTGACGTATTTTCCTGAACAAGTTTGCTAACTGTTAACACAAATATCATGAATAGGTCAACGAACTAAAAATAATAATAAAGTTTGATTATAATCTAAAGCAAACTGGATATTCTTATTTAATAACTGTTTATTACTGTAACCGCCAGAAATCCTTTTGAAGTTTTCTTCAAATTAAATTATCATTACACAATACGTGTTTCTGACATTTCCTCCATCCTCAGGTGATTATATAAACACTCAATCAAAAACATTCAATATGAAAAAATAACAATATAAGAGCATTCATATGCACTCGCCAACAATTAATAATGTAACAGCAAGTACGGAGAAATGTATAGAATAAACATTATTAACTCTGCGCGAGTACATATGAATGCTGTTATTTTGTTTATTTTTTTCATATTTAATGTTTTAATTTCGTTTTTAATTACCTGACGATGGACGAATAATATCCGAAACGAGTGTGTGTAAAAAGAATTTAAGTTTAAGAAAACTTCAAAAGAATTGCCGAGGGTAAGTGGCAGTAATAAAGAATTATTTATGTTTGATAATCGCAAAAAAGTTTCAACCTCTGTTTTTTACCTAACACTCATGTTTTATTGACCCTGGAATCTGAAAAAATTATTTTTGATGATACCTTCATCGTCGTTGTTGTACGATCTTAGACAAGTAAGAATAACTAACTTTTAGTTGCCGTTATCATCTGTACGTAAGCACGATAGTGACTACAAATATTAAGATAGAAACACGCAATTTACCATAAGAGACTATGTTTTGGCCTTTTGAAATTCAGAAATATAAGATTAAAATGTCATAGTGGCAGCCATTTTAAATAGTTTTTGTTGATATCTCGTTCATTTAACCGATAACACACTAGATTAGATAAACATTTAGAGATTTAAATTCTGCGTGTTACCAACTCCTCCTTTCTACGATGACAAATACCTAATTTTTAAAATGTAATGTCGAACTTTCACCTCCTAAGATACTAAGCTGGTCGTATTGTTACGAGAGTCTAATATGCTCATCTAGCCAGAAATGATAAAAGACACAATTACCAACTGTTTTAAACAAACTTACCCTATACTAAGAATCTTGTATAAGACTCCTTTCACCTACCAATATAATTTACCATTTGTTACAAGGCCAAAGAGATAAACTTATTTACACTAGTTTTAGAAGTACTGCTTGTATAATAGGATTATGTATCTTCCACTTATTTTTATTCATTTTGAAAATACTCTCTCTCCCTCTCTCACCTCCCTCCCTCTCTCTCTCTCTCTCTCTCTCTCTCTCTCTCTCTCTCTCTCTCTCTCTCTCTCTCTCTCTCTCTCTCTCTCTCTCTCTCTCTCTCTCTCTCTCTCTCTCTCTCTCTCTCTCTCTCTCTCTCTCTCTCTCTCTCTCTCTCTCTCTCTCTCTCTCTCTCTCTCTCTCTCTCTCTCTCTCTCTCTCTCTCTCTCTCTCTCTCTCTCTCTCTCTCTCTCTTACCATAAACTATTTTTGTATAAATTTCAAGTTATTCACCAAGACAATCAACCCACGCAATAAAACTCCCCCTTTATATTCCCGCCCTAACCCTTAGGCGATTTCATCGAATATCTAATAATTTTTTAAAGACATCTACCCTGAAACAAACTACAAATTGTTTAGTTGAGCCAATAAACCGTTATTTGGATAGTGAATGACAATCACTTTTGATTCTCCCTCTACTTTCACCCCGAACCGTTAGTTAAAAATGAACGTATAGCGGGTACGGGCGAAGAAACCTTGTGGGATACTAGCTATATCTACATCTTTTGTAGTATAGTCTTTGGTCTTAGAACCCTCTCTTTCATCTTTCCTTTCATGTCTCTATTGACCAATTCTTTTTCTCTTCCGACCCTGGCGCTATTAAAGTATTGGATGGGCTAGACTCCTTTTTATATAAGTCAATGATGACCGATAGGTTATTCGCCTTTAAACAAGAAAAATGGCCGACAGAGTCATAACGAAACTTTTTGGAAATAATAGAAAATGTTTACTTTTTCCAACAATATGAATCACTTTCCGATGTTAGGTCACGTATTTTTTAATAAACTCTCTATACAGTTGCATAAAATCAATCTTTAAATGTTATTTATACAGCCATAGGTCAATATAAAATCAATGGATTACGAACACTGCAAATTGTTACAATAACTCTATCATACACTGAAAAATACAAAATATAAATAATAAATGGAACAAAAATAATATGCTACATTTTATTTGGCCAAATAGAAAGCAATCGTCAAGACGTATTACACTTCAGACGTTGTTGAGAGAGAAAAGTAATTGTCGAAGGGAAGTAACAACGACGGAGAAGGGGAATGGTAATTGGCCTTGAAAGAGTGAAAATTACCACAGCACGTGTTCCACTTTTGAGCCGAATAAAGAATACTGATAATAGTAAGTGATCTATTAATAATTTTAATTTATATTATTTTGTAATTGGAATGAATTTTAAAACAAAATATCCAAAATAAGGACTTAAATTTAATAATGGTCAAATATAGTTAAAATCTAAAGAAATGTATCGTTCCAAAAATGCCGGTACGTTATAGGTAAAACACAAAAAATCTGTCATGAGACTCTTATAAGAGACATAATTTTTCATAATCTGATCTACCAATTTTGATGAAATTATAATGAAATTTTAAGATAATTGACTCAAATCCATGTGCAAAATGTCAAGTAAAATAAATTAAGGTTTACCAATCCAAAAACCACAAATGAAACTTGACCACATTATTAGGGTTTATACGATTTACTGTGGAGACGAAACTTTGGCAAGGTTAGTCCGTATTCGTTCATATCATGAGTTTCCTCATTTTGACTTTTTGACTGAACTGACAGTTTTGATTATCATATAACGATAAGAAGATATTTTTATATAGTGGATTTTTATTTAGTTATTTTTCACCCACAAAATCCTAAAGTAGTTCCATTAGAGAGATTTATATTAAGGGTGTTTAAAAACTACGTTGCAATGCAACAGGAGACTGGTTTTAGAGGTAAAATAAGGAAAACATTTCATGTAAACATAAAATATCCAAATAATATCGTTTCTGAGTTAGTGAAATATTTCGCCTTGACCTGTGCTCTTAGAATTAAATAAACCCATACTGTAATCTTGGGACCCGAGTTCTGGAGATAATTGATACTTTTATATGTCTTCTGATCTAAAAATTGAATAATATACGCTCCAGACCTGTATCTCAAGTTATGTTTAAGTAAAATGGAAAAAAGTAGAAAATGGAAAAACGTACTACTTATGTTGGGGGGTGGGTAAATAATTATTGTTAGATGGTTAGTAAACGCAATGAACCTTCGAAAGAAAACATAATTGTGAGAAAATTTATATAAATAAAACAAATACAAGTTACAGATATTCGATTTTTATTAAGAAAACAAAACGGAAAAATTGTGGCACAAACACGTTATAAACGTTAAAAAAAAATCACCTTCACAACGCTTCATAAAAATAAATAAATAAAAAAAAACGTTATTTCGGTAAATTGCTTATTGTACTGATTGTATTTACATCAATTTTCTCAGATTTAAATAAATAATTGTGCAATGATTTCACGCGTTTATTAATAATTTAACAAACTATAAAAAGTGAGTTTTCTACACCTATTTCATGTATTCTAAATTTTTTTCTGGAGATACAGTTCTGGGATCTATTTTACTCAATTTCAAAGATCACGAAATATATAAAAACACCAACTTTGTTCCTGAATCTGTGTACATTTAACTTTAGAAGCAGTTATCATATGGTAATATATTACTTACCTAACCTAACCTAACCTAACCTAACCTAACCTAACTCAAAAACGAAGAGTTTCCTAACACATTGTCATGTTTACATTAAGTGTCATCATCTTTTTACCTATAGAATAAGTCCCGGTTTTATTTCTGTTGAATTTAGAATCTCTCAGTATATTAAAGCGTCCCGACTATGGACTAAGATATAGGGAACGTTATTATTATTTAAATAGGTATAACTTCACAGTGAAGAAAGTCAAAGGAAAGGATAATATTACAGGGTAACTGGAGCGTGTCGCACGAGGATATATTGCTGTAGAATTACAACATGTCTGCAATTTAATCCAGCTTATTTCGCTCCCCGATTGGGTATTTGTATTGGTCGCAGATTTACAAGAGTGAAGGGTCGCCCTCTACGGCCAGATAACAAATGTTGTGTTTGATGTAGAATTTACTCCAAACAATAAAAGGGAAAACCACTCTGTAGTTGACATGAATTATTGGGAATAATCAGTGTTATGGATTGCAATATGTTCCAAAACAGTTTGTCTTCAATTTAAAAGAAAATAAATGGTGCTACCTAATTACGCAAATATTGAAAGCTCATCCATCCTAGAAAACAAATGGAAATTAATCTAGTTAATAAAGTTCATTTCTTTTGTTGATAATTAAAAAATGAAAATGGACCATTGACATCATCTTTTATTATAAAATGTATGCATTTAATTAAGAGCCAATTCTTGCTTTTAATGAGCCTTAAACACCTATTCAGTGTAAATCCTATCTTATTAAATTGAAGCTTTTAATAAATAAATATTGATCTTGCATTGTGAGACATTTTAAAATTAAAATTAAACTTGAACGCCGTTTCTTACAAATACTTTTATTAACTCAAACTTTTAACGGCGACGTTCAGTTATGTATAAGTTTCAATAATTAAAATATAACAAACTGATTGTAGCTTTAAATGACATATGATATGGTTCATTTTGGTTTATTTACAAAATACAACTTCTGAGCCGTATTATTATAGTAGGGACCGCTATTAGCCATGGAATACTCTAATAGCGGTCATGATTGGAAGAGAACAAGAGTAGATCAAATAAGTCGCAATATGAAAGACAAAAGAAAGGGATCTAACTCAGGAGTACATAGAAAAGTTGTAAATCCAGCTTAGGCCAGACCGTACTCGCTATAGTAAGCCCCTGAGGGTGTATGTAACTAAAGTATAATTATTAATAATTTTAATTTGCATTAATTTAGGACGGGTAACAATAAATTGCAGCTACAAGATTTTTGTCATATTTTTCATACATTTTCCCACATTTTTTTTTTTAGAAAAGAGAAAATACCCAGATTGTACAAATTAATTTTGTTGTGCTGAATACAAAAAACTAAATAATATAACGTTGGAGCCTGTCATAGGGGAGATTACAATAGGGTATTTTCTTTTATACAATTTAAAAAAGAAGAAAACATTTATTAAAGGACATTGTAGTCTGAAACGTCTTATTTTGAAGAAAAAGTATTTCATTAACCATCTCACGCTTTCTCGGCTTCTTGTCAATTTCTCAGCGAGTTCAATATCCAACAAGAATCTAATATTCTGGCTTTTCAGTGGAACATAAATTAATCTCTGTATTTTTAACAGTTGTTATCGAATTTAAAAATAAGGTAGCGTTTATAGATGATGTAATCGGTAGGTTGTCTATTTATTAGTAAACTCAAGGTTTTTCGTAATATTTGTAAAATTAAAGGAACAATCTACAATATTTAATCTGTATCGTTTATTTTTTATCTTTTTTTACTTCTAATTTTGTAAACTCGGGTGTGAGTTATTAATCTTCACAATTCGCTTAAATTTGAACGAAATCAGTACAGATGATTTTAATAAATTACGTAATTTAAAACAGGTCCACACTCTATTTTTCCTTTGTTTACCGATAATTCAAGTTTTATTTTGGTCCTTAGATGCTTCGCTTTAGAAAAATTTAAAAACTATTTTACGACAATTTTTTTTTTTTTTTTTATTGCAGACACCCCTAAATTTTGAATTATACAAAAAAAATAAAAACCTCTGACATGTGGACAAAATATGCCCACAAACTAAATTTTATTAAAATCGGCCAACCCGTTTGTGCTGTAACGCACTTCACCTATGAAAGACAGAGTTCAGTTATGTTTTACTCAAGATGCATGAAAACTTCACCCCTTACACAAATTACTCTACGCCACATGTTTATGAGAATGTAAAAACATCTCTCACAGTTTGTGTTTGATATATTACCGAATTGTATTTCAATGTATGGTAGTTACTTCTACATTGCTTAAACACTATAGACATTTTTAGATTATTTTCTTGAAGAAAAATTCTTTCTAACGTTGAAATACTAATATTGCTTGTTGCATGCGTGCACGCGCTGTAGGAAATATAGCTCATTGTTTTAAGGCCAATTACTTAACTCACCCCCTCACAGCAACCCCTCTGGAACAATTTTCCCCCACCCTTTTCTTAAGAATGACTAACAAGAAATTCTTCCTCTTCTTCTAGCTGCAATATATTTGAATACTTGAAATCGTACTAACTTAAATTATATAGCTTACTTCATATTCACTATAACAAGCACCACTTTTTAAAACTTGATATAAAATAAAACACAATCTTTCACATTGTGTACTTTATTTGCACAATACAATACAAGTTGACGTATCAGAAACTAATTCATCATCCTCAGTTATTAATCCACAAAATCATTCCAATGCATCACTTAGATAAAAACAGGTAAGCAATTTAACGACGCCTGCAAGTCCAATACCATCACTACTTAGTCAATGGTGTAAAGATTAATTTTTTATTACCAATGATTAGTATAAGATATATATATATACATAAAGCGTTGCACATATTGTATATCATTGATATTAATATTTTGCTGTTAGTTTCGTAGTGAAACCATTGTAATAAATATGTACTTACCAGAGTTTTCTAATAAATTGGATAAAGTTACTCGATTTTTACCCGAAAAAAACTTTCTCCAAGTTTAGTGCTGTAGCGTAAACGAGTTTCGTTACTAAATATAATACCCAAAAGTTGGCTTTTTGACGTTGTACAAAATGTTAAATTGTTTTGCTTGATCAAGAGGTTGGCTTACACGGGGTTTCTGAACCTTGTAATTGTGTTTATCTTTATGTTTTAAAACGTATTCACTAGCTACGCTCTTGTCGGTGACTCAGTCCTATCACATTTTTTGGACTATAGGCCTACATTTTCTGAGTTTACACTTCAACAGTAACTTCGGCATTGTCGTCGAGGTTGGTACAATTATTTGCTGAATTAAAATTTAAGAACACCAACGCACATTGGTGGCAGGAAAGGTAAATTAATTATGAAACTAATTATGTTAGAAATTGAGTACATAAAATTGCTTCACTAGTTTGATGGTCTATTTATTAACTTCCTGCTGTTAAAAGATTGCTTTTAATACCAATATCGAAAGATTTACTCGAAAACTTTGAGGTAAGCAAGAAGGGTGGAGTTAAACGAAACACTGCTCTCAAATTAAATTACTTTTTGGCGATTTAAAAATAGTTTTTAATTTTATAAATACTGTGAACTAGACAAATTTACATCATGTATTATTTGTAATGTAGGATCACATCACAGACGGTGAAAAGGGTTAATTGTTGGAAATAATCTTTTTATATATTCTGGTTTTAAAGTTATATGATAATGACGGATTATTCTATTAGTAATCTGAAATTTGCCATCATTTGTGTTTACTAAAATTAACACTCGACGTTTCTGGAGTATAAATTAAGTCCCGTTATCAAGTGATAAACCTAGAGCATAAAAACTAAAAACAACAACACAGCCTAATAACTAGGGCCATGATCAAAATTGAAACTAAATCAATATAACTAAGACTAAAGATTGCGTTTGTATTTGTGAACCATATTAATAATATAAATTTGAAAGTCATGCAAATGGCCTTAAACTTGCTTTAAAAACGATTACTCTTAATATAATAATAAATAAATATAATAAAAAAGGTAGACCCAACCCTGTCATTAGAAAAAATAAGTTATATAAAAAAAATTCACAAATTCGAAAATAGTTTTTCTTTCTATATTCCAATCTGCATTATTTTACTTACACACTATAAGAAAACCATCCTTACCGGCATTAATTAGTGAGGGAAATGGCAGTTATAATTAGGTACACCCTGTATCTTATGTGAACTTTCAGACAGTAAAATTACAGTATAATTCTTATTATCAATTGTATTTTTTTCTGGTTGTTTAAAGGTAAAATTTTTCCCTAATCACCCCCTTATAAAAAAATAACATAAAATAAAGACCCTTAGCCCTGGAATACTCTAATAGCAGTCAGGATTGGAAGAGAACAAGAGTAGATCATATGAAAGACGAAAGAGAGGGATCTAACTGAGGAGTACATAGAAAAGTTGTAAATCCAGCTAAGGCCAGACCGTACTCGCTATAGTAAGCCCCTGAGGGTATTATGAAATATGTAACTAAAGTATAATTATTAATGATTTTAATTTGTATCAATTTAAGACGGGTAACGAGAAATTGCAGCTACACGATTTTTGTCATAATTTTCATACATTTTCCCTCATTTTTTTTTTTAGAAAAGAGAAAATACCCAGATTGTACAAATTAATTTTGTTGTGCTGACGGCAAAAAACTAAATAATATAACGTTGGAGCCTGTCATAGGGGAGATTACAATAGGGTATTTTCTTTTATACAATTTAAAAAAGAAGAAAACATTTATTAAAGGACATTGTAGTCTGGAACGTCTTATTTTGAAGAAAAAGTATTTCATTAACCATCTCACGCTTTCTCGGCTTCTTGTCAATTTCTCAGCGAGTTCAATATCCACCAAGAATCTAATATTCTGGTTTTTCAGTGGAACATAAATTACTATCTGTATTTTTAACAGTTTTTATGGAATTTAAGAATAAGGTAGCGTTTATAGAGGTAATCGGTAGGTTGTCTATTTATTAGTAAACTCAAGATTTTTCGTAATATTTGTAAAATTAAAAGAACAATCGACAATATTTAGTGAGAATATAATTAAAATATTTATTAGCTTAATAACCTAAACGTGGTTTTCTAATTATTTATAAGAGACTGTATGTAATTAAAACTGAGGAAATAAGGAATACTTGTGCAACTATCATAAATTATATGATTATTCCTCATTTATATCTCCGCCCATAGGATGATGTTATTTTGTAAACAGAGTTGATTCTCTTATTTATTTAATGTAGGAATGGCACCTACTCTGTTTTAAAATTTAAAATGTGTTAAGATTATGCGTATCAATCATTGTTTGTCATTTGTCAAATTTGTATAGTTATTATTATTAGATTAATAAAACATTATCGTTATATTAGAAAAACTATGCTAATTTCGAGTCAAGTTTGTAGGCTTTATTAAAGTGAAGCGTGATTATATGATTTACGGAAATAACTATACAGTAGATAATTCTTGAAACTTTGTACAAATAAACTCCATACGCGGGTAACCCATGTGAGATCCTGATTTATTGTTATGTCCATATTTACCTTCATTTAGTTTATTTATACATAACTTATTGTTAGAAAAACATATATGCTGTGCCTCCAAATATTCTGAATTGTTGAATAAAACTTATGTTATCCTTCAGATATTTACATAACTTTGGTAATTAGTAATTTGTATCGACTTTGTTTCATTTCAATATGCCTACCTGTGAATGTTCTGGAAAACTACTACTGTCAACTCTGTTCTAATTGAAGCTTCAAAGGGGGTTTATTAGTTTTTCACTTTATAGACACAATAAATAATTTTTCACTATTTCTACCAGCAGAACATGTCTTGAAAGTTTCTCCGTTCCTTCATAAATAACCTTGTAATAAGAAAGAAAGAAGAAAAAAAAAAAAAAAAAAAAAAAAAAAAAAAAAAAAAAAAAAGAAGAAAAAAAAAGTTATATTGTGACTCGTTTAGGTACTAAATTATTTCATCCAAAATAGCAGTTTATTAAATTTGGATAATATTTAGTTCTGAATTATATACTTGTTATATATATATATATATATACATATATAAGTGTGTTTGTGTGTAAATATACATATATATTGGCTAAAAAGTAATATAATTAAGGAATAATTAATTATCAAAAGCACTATTTTATTTTCATATTCAAGAACCGTTTTCTGTCGACGGATATAGTGACTTGAATATTTTTATTTTTAACACACTTTTGTAGTAAATAATCATATACAAACTACTTTACAAACGTCTAACTCTCCAATGAAGTGTCACTACCATCTTCCTGTCAATTACCCAACATCTGTACTACCCTCCAACACCCTAAGGATATAAGGGACGGGCTTGTGATTGCTTGGCAATGACATGGAAAACCCCTAAGTAAGGGCACTTCAACCCCCCAAGCGTAGATGCGATATTTGTTCGAATTATAATACATTTTGATTTTGTTCTTACTTTTTGGTGATATACAATATGAACTTGAAGGCTAATTGTTAGAAAAATGTTTATAATTCAAAATCTTTTTATTTTTACATACCACAAAAAAAAAATCTTAAGTCAAATTACTCTATTACTGTATATTTTGGATACGAAATATATTTTAAAAGCTCAAAATATATATTATAATAGTTATGACAATTTTTAATAATGATATAATAAAAGAATTAACAAATTCCAATATTTAAGTTATTAGCATGAGATATAAACATAATCGCATTTCAGTATTGTTAAATAACTGAACGTTTCGTGTTCACAGAGCAATTGAATTCAGTTAAATGTGACAACTAAATTGTTGAAATGAATATCAGGATAATATACAACGTGAGTGTAGTTGACAGCACTTATTCATTACACACCCACCCTTCCAACCGCAATATATCCCGTCGCCCTCCCAACTTGTGTGGGCAACATTCCTAGTGTATAACCGCTTCATAAATAAAATAAAATATTTGTGATACTCCAACATCGAATTGTACCACATTTTCCAGTTACAAGTTTATATTTGAGAATTGATAATATTTTATAAAAACGTTTAGTAATAAATGTGACTACGATAACAAAAAGTTTGTGATTAAAGAAAACAAATAAATGAGGTACAATCATGGTACTGACACAACCCTAACATACGACGTAATACAATCTAATCGTCTAAATGTAATACCCTAAATTTGGCTTCTTAGGCCTTGTAGGATAAGTTATATTGTATTGGAAAATCGAGAAGTCTCACTTAACAGGGTACGTTTGTTTAAAACAATTGATATACAGGTGTTCTGAAGCATGTAGTTGTGTGTATCACTAATTTCTTGACGTTGTTTAGGTCTTAACAGTCGTCGTAGATGTGTGTGTATTAAAAAGGTATCCACTCGCTGACAGTATCTCGGCTATTGTAAGCCTCGAAACTTAATTAACATATGTCAAAGAGAATCCACTCCCTACCGCGGACTCTGTAACTATACGAACAGATTTTTCTTGGAAGTCATTGTTCAACACAACATTTTTACAATAACAATCATCGTAAAGAGCATCATCGACGGACAGCATGTTGAAAATTGCATTTTTGGTTACCTGAAGTCAAGAACAGTGAAAGGCAGCAAAAAGACGCAAGCCAGTATTTTTATCTTGATATTATAGTATACTTGCTGTACTTGGTAAGTAAAAAGATAACACTATTTTATAATAATATTCTCTGAAATAATAATAAATACAGTTAAATATATAAATATATGGATTTTAATGTTACTTAATAACATACCTCATAGTTATAATAAAATATGGCATTTGGAAAACGAAATGTTCCGTAGAAATCGAATCAGAAATTATGTATCTTTATAAAAAATCGAGAGTTAAGTAGGATGTCCTAAAGGTAAATGAAGATGGAGCTAACCAAAAGATGTAAGTGTGTGTGAAAGAACACTGTCGATTCCATCTGCGTGTATGACAGAAAAAACTGGAAGTTTGTGTAAGTGAGAAAGAAGTATTTTTGTTAGTATAAAGAAAGAAAGAGTGTATAGCTAGAGAGAACATAGAATTAGTGCGTAAATAAGAGAGAGAGAGAGAGAGAGAGAGAGAGAGAGAGAGAGAGAGAGAGAGAGAGAGAGAGAGAGAGAGAGAGAGAGAGAGAGAGAGAGAGAGAGAGAGAGAGAGAGAGAGAGAGAGAGAGAGAGAGAGAGAGAGAGAGAGAGAGAGGGGGGGTGTTATAAAACGAAAGAGATGGAATCAGAACTTACAAAGGATAGGGAGTTATCGTGAGAGAGAACGGCTAGATGGGTTAAACACAAAATTTGTAATTGATTTTAAGTGGAAGTTTTGTGAGTATGAGGATAGAGAAAAATATATATGTATAAAAATATATTCAAAGAGTAAGAGACACTATAGAAGTAATAAAATATCATGAAAGAAAATAATTTCCAACCGCTAACTTGGCGAAGACTTAATTTTTCGTCAATTGCATGCTAAATGTAACCTAAAAGCCTGCCCTACTCTCGCTTTTTCTACATTTAGGGATTTTATAATTTTACTTTAATGACATAGAAGGCATAGACATAGCGTATTAATAATTTTCTGTACAAACATATATCACACCATGTATATACATTATTTTTATTCACTTGAACAACCGTTTTTTGTAAACAATACGTGGCAAATATATCACAGAAATATATTGAATATGATCTTGATTTTAAAAACAAAAATAAAAAGTTTGCAACGAAATTTAACCTAAAATAATTTATTTTCATCTGTGCATCAAAATGTTTGTTAAATTTTACAAATTGAAAATTTCTTAGAAATTAAACCACGCATAAAAGAAAATTTGTGTTTATAAATATTAACTATTGCGTCTAACATTCTCCCGCAAAAATTTCACTTTTATCGTTGATTATCTCAAAATATGAGAATCTCTCGAGTGTTTATATAGAAAAAAAAACTATTATATGAAATATCATAATGACTATTTTGAAATAGTCCAACTAATATTTTGATTTATCAAATATGTTTATTTTAACAAAATTAAATTGTTTTTTATAAAGAGTCTTTTAAATGTTCATTGTTTACATTATTTATTAATAATTGTAATCAATTGACGTCATTAATATTCATAAGATATTTGATTTGCGTTTAACCAGTTCTCTATGTTTTCACTAAAATTGTTTAAACATTCTACAGTTTATAATAAACATTAACATACACCATACATTTATGAATAAATTAAAATAATATAAATTATAAATATTTAATCACCATTAATATTAGTTTTATATAGAGAATGTTAAAATTTAAAAACACTAGAAATTGCATCCCCATATGATACTCATGATATTTATAACTAGACATAAACTCTTTTAAGATATTGTACATCTCCTTTGATTTAAGAAACTTATTAGGGAACTCTATCATCAAATACTGGATACAAGGGGGCTTGTCTTTGTGTACATATCTACTAAACGCTAATTACAAAATGTTCTCAAGTACACCTCAGTGAACTTGATAATAAATTACTATCAAACGATGAATTATTACGCTTGAGAAACTCGTGACAAGGCGGGGTGAAGTGTAGTAACTTTTTATTAGTTATTAACAAGAGTCTTTGTCTTTGTCTTGCATGAAGACGGAGTTTGGAAGACAAATACTAAGTTTTCGACTGTAAAACGAAAACCGATTGTACACGATAAAGACAACTTTTGCTATTGGAAGACAATATCCGTTATTTATACAATCTGTATGTTGCGTATAAACAATACTACACAAGATAGGCCGATATCAATTTGAAATGTTGACCGAGTGTGCAAGACCAAGACTAGTTTTGCGACTGTAGAACGAAGACCTAGTGTGCAAGACCATGACTAATTCTGTGACTGCAAAACTAAGACCGATTGTACATAATTAAGAAAACTTTTGCGACTACAAGAGAAAGACTGAATATCCAAGACCAAGACCAAAATCAAGACTAAGAAAGTGATTCAATAGATCTATATCCTGCATTTCCTATCCGGCTACTTCTATAGAATTACAGTTTAGTTTTCCCACCTATTGCTTATCTAATTCTATTTCCCATGCTCTAAAGCCGCTGGAAATGTTTTGCGTTTGAAATACTACACGTCGCTTCCAACTTTTAATGTAGAACTTTTAAATTGGAGGAAATAAAGATAGTTATTGGCTTTTTAAGTTTAGAAGTGAAGACTATAGGAGTTAGTTGGTCAAATAACAATTTTACTTTTTAATATATTTATTATCTTCTAAATTCTTTATATTTAATTCCATGATTAAACTACTACGGGTCTTAATTTAATAATTTTAGTCAATAATTAAAAATATATATTTCTTTTAATTGCGTGTTTTCTTAAATTTTTGAAGAAGACATCTGTTGATGTTTCAGAAAGTTATGTTTCGGTAGTTGTACAAAAACCATAAATTCAAATTCAAAAAGTTAATTTAAATGGAAATAATAAACAAACAAATAAACCTATAAATTTTACTACAAATCCCAAAATAAAAAGCGGAAATATAGAAGGAAAATTGCATTTTTTTGCCAATCTTATTAAATGTGTAATAATAATAATAAATTAATCTGTTTAAATTTAACATAATTACAACATGACGTGCATTTTATGTGAAATTTGACTCTAATTTCTTTTGTATATAATTAAGTCTGGGATTTTTTTTTAACATCACATTATATCTCTTATAGAATCAATAAAATTCCTTTTTTTAATTATAAACCATTGCTTTTAAATTAAAAAACACACTAATAATTATGAGAATGATATAGACTACGTATTAATGATTTTAATATTCTGATAAAAGTGATAATTTAATTTAAGAACTATTTTGACTATTTATAAAAGGATATTTCTAATATTTAGCTATACAGGAGCGAAAAACTGGGGGGAAAAATCCTGCCCCCCCCCCCTATACCGATGGGATGAAGTTATCGGCAGAGAGGATTCAGTCCTGTGTTGGGTAGAATTTTAGACTAGGTCTTTATTACTTAAACCCAAAACAGTTATTAAACCAAACATGTTATATTTGAAGTCTGATTTGTTGAAACAATTGCTTATTACAATCTATAAATGTAGGAGTTGGAAAAATACAACATTGATTAGTGTACAGTGTACATTCAGAGGCTGTTGTTTGATAAGATTACGTTGCCATGGTTACGCTTAATTTTATAACAGGGGAATCAATCCCATGTGAAAATTGACATGTGAACTAAACAGTATTGTTTTGTAATGAAATGTAATGTAAAATCCAAACTTGTAATTATTTGTAACTGTTGATAGTCGAGCTGAGCTCATGTGGGAGAAATGTTCCTACCCACTTCGCTTTCACACTCGTTGTAAATCTATTAAAAGTTGGTTTATAGAAAACCCTATGATACAAAGAAAGTATCAGAATCGCTAATGTACAGTCATAAAAACATACATTTGACTTACCCATAACTTGTCACAATCGTGGCTTTTCGAAATGCGGTCTATCTGATGTAGTTGTAGTTTGTATGTAAGCACAACTATAGCCACAATACTAATTAAAGAATTATGATTTTTGTCATAGAGGACTATAGTGTGCTTATATAGACACTTAATATCTACTAGGCTAATGAGGGTAAGTCGACATCAATTCAGTTGTTTGTTTATTCAGAAACCTATGTAACAACTTTTTTTAAATACTTACCTCAACTGGGTCTACTCTTTCACCTACAAATACAGTTTAACATTTCCTACAAGGCCCAAGAGTCCAACTTTTGGACATTACATTAATATTATTTGCTTGAATTACATTGCTTATGTGGCTGGGTATATACCGTGATCCCACCCATCAACTGTTTTTTTTTTCGGGATAACCTATGAGACATTGACATTGACAGGTAAATAATAGAAGTTTTCATTTTATAAAAACCTATTAAGAAACTTCCTTTGTAATGATATTAAAGGAGGGATTTCATCTCAGTTTCATATTACTGCGATTTGCTTTATTTATGCTGTAATTGCGGTGCTAGGGTTACCATGAATGGAGTGAGTGACCAGTGCGGCGCCAGTCTTGTGTAATAACTTCCGGTTATAGAAATGTCAATTGTTTACTGGTATTTTAGTAACATAGCTTCACAAAGGACGTGTGAACAACGAACAAGAAAAATGTTTAAACAATATTCCGTACATTTTAAATGAAACTGAAGTACTTCGAGATAATACTTTTTAAAGTATAATTTAAAATAATACAAGAAATAAATTATAGTAAAATTAAGAAACATAAGTATGCATTTATTATTTAAAAAGAAATAAATTAGATATTTACAAATAAGACAAAGGACTCATTGTGCCCAATACTTGAGAATGACTGACTAGTCGAAACGGCATTCTTTACACGGATCAATAACACTATTGAATAGGGTAAAGCATATAATTAATTATAAAGGAATGAAAACTAGATAAAAATATAAAATATAAATTGTATTATAATATGAGGTTAGATGTTTTTAAAAACTACAATTTCTTCTTTTTTTTATGATTTTACACCATTATTATGAAAAAATCGTTTTTGAACCATAAGAATAAATGTGTCACTTATTTTAAAAGAAAAAGAGAGGATAGAATGTGATACGTTTATTTTTAACTGTAAAAAAAATATTTGGCAGACATACATACAGTGAGAACGATATGTACACAATCTTCAAATTACGAGTGAATACAAAATCTGTTCTGGAAATATTGAAAGAGAAGAATGTCATGACCGGTTTAGAAATACTAAACCCAAAATGATCTAAATGTTATCATATTTGCTTAAAAGAATGTCACACATCAAAATGTGCTAGCAAACTTTTCAAATACCACAATACGTCGATTACTATCAAGATAGGAAATCAAAATTGTGAGCACATCATTCAATGTAATAGAAATGGATCCTATAAATGTAAAATGAACATCCATTGTTTGCTTGGGGCTTATAGGAAATGTTTAATTCTATTGATAGAGTAGGTTAAGTTTGTTCAAAGCAGTTGTTACACAGATTTTCTGAACATAGTAATTGTGTATATATCATTACTTTCTTGATATTATTCTTTACCCTCACAGATGTCCTCGTGTGCATATAAATATATACAATAGTCTCTACTCACTTCCCTCGTAGCAGTGACTTGGCCTTGTTGTATCTCGTAACTAAAAGAATAACATATTTTCTTTGAAAATCATTGTTCAAAATTGCATTATTTATATCTATCATATTTTTTTAATAATAGAAAGGAGAGGTTGGCATCATTACATGCAGAATTGAAATATACAATTTTTTAGTTAATTTATTCTGTATTACGTACAATAACACGCGAGATATTAATACAAATATGTTTAAAATGGCCGCATTTCAACATTTTCAATTCGATTTGTCTTATTTTCACTAGACTTCTGAATGAGCACACTCTAGAGTCTCTATACCAATTTCTTGTTCCTATCCTAATTTTTGTAGCTGTTATTGTGTTGACCACAACGACGGACGGCTTGTGAAAATCACTTATTCGGTTTTCTGAGGCTATGAAACGTGATCCGTCCAAAAACTGAGGTCGAAATATTATTCGATTACCAAACTGACCCTATACTTCGTATACTAGGTAAGTAACAATAATGAAATCAACTTTTGTTATGGTACTGAATAAATGTGATTTGAAACTAAAAAGTCATAAATTATTTATTTAATTCTTAAAATCACTTAATTTATTTATTGGCTGCCACGTATGTTAAGCCAGACATAAACAAGGGTTTTGGATTCAGTGCCCTTTAAAAAACCATTTAAAAACGACAGGATAATTACATTCCATATTTCACTACAAATGAAAGCATTTTCTTCTGTAATTACTCTTTAAATACGTCCAAGCAAGCTCGCACAGGTGCACCAAACGTCCTGTTTGTCATAGGTATTAGCTTTTTATTACTAAACGTTATTTTAAATAGCTTAGATCGCAACCACCGGTCTATATATATATATATATATATATATATATATATATATATATATATATATATATATATATATATATATATAGCAGTATGAATATTAAATATATGTTTGTGGGGTGATATCTTTAAAAGTTTAGCTCTTTCCAAAGGTTAGTGTAGATGTGTATTTTGTATAATTATATATAGCTATAGATATACTTAGAGTGTTTATAAAATGTGTTTCCAAATTTCAGTAGGTAATAGGAGACATAAAAATAAACAAGAATGTTTATTTTAACGTATATCCTAAAACACTTCCTTTTCTATCTGTTAATCCTTTTGTGTATGTGTGTGTGTGTGTGTTTTTTTTAATAACTCAGAGCTAATAGATTTTTGTTATTTAAAGGAGGGAAACATCATCGTGTAACAAAAGAAAAAAAGAAAAGAACTTGAAATAAAGATCCCTAGCCCTTGAATACTCTCATAGTGTCAAGGCGGGAAAAAAACAAACGTTGGCCAAAAGCGACCCAATAGGACAGATGAATAGTGAGATCTAATCCAAAACTACATGAATCAAATTTATAGATCCAGCTAGAATCGTCGGGATTGGCACTCGAATATAGGGATCAATAACAAATTTTGTAAAACGTGTAATACTATTTTTTTTAATGTTAAAAAATCATATACAACTTCATTTGACGTTTTAAAAATGACGGTCCTTTAATTTTTTTTTTTTTTAATTTAATTACAAAGATGCAAAATATTTAATAACTGATATTTTTAAACCATTAGATGTCAATAAAAATAAATTGAAATAAACATAAAATAAAAAAATAAAAAAGTACATTATCTATTACCCTATATAAGAATAAATGAAGAAATCTATTATCTAGTCACACCTTAGTAATAAAAAGCAATAACTAGGAAAATCGTTTTACTGCCTACATTACTAGCAACATGTCATCTGAAGAGGGTATTGATTTCGATCAGTTTTTTTTTCTGATAACTTATAGGCTACGACCAAAATATAAAATTCTAATTTCCTCAATTTTTGACCACGTTTCTAATCTCTACCTCTAAAGATATAAAAAATACCAATTGGTCCCTCTTTGTCTAAAATTTTGGTATTATCAGTAAAAAGCAAAATTTTATCCTTGAAGTCAATAAAATAGTCAATTTGTCAAAATTAATTTTGGTTAAAAGTGAAGTTTTAAGACCGAAGGTGGTACAAAATCGCAATTAAAAGACAATTAGATTTTTCGGAGTAATTTATAAGGAATGAAAACTAACATTAACACTTAAGATGAGTTTATATCACTAGCGAAGATAATTTAGTGTAATTTACATATAAATATTTTGTTTACACGTAAGACGACGTTAGGTAATTTTAACTTTTTTATTAAAACTACTGACATAACATTTTAGAATATGAATTGTTCTGTTTTATCGTTATGTTATGAACTGGTCTGTGAGAAAGTTTGCGCAATGTATTTGTCACATGCCACATATACAAATGAGTGCTTAGGTAATTTGTTATTTACAATCCCGGCAAGAAGTAATACATTATAAATTTATAATGACAATATAAATTTGTGTGTAGTAAAATATAGTGTTGTGTGATAATAGCTTTTTAAGAGTTATTATAATTGGTTTTGATCTCACAAAGATGAAATAAATGTTTAATAAATTCTAAAGGCAGTAAGTCTATAATTTGCCCATACATATTTAGACATTTCATGGGTGCTTTAGATTGGCTCTTCCCTTCTATTCTTTGCATATTAAATTCTTTAAAATATTTATGATGGCGCTATTTTAGCCAAGTTGATAGCCCTTCTATAAATCATGTGAAAAAATAGCAAGGTTTTTAATAGTAAGAATTTTCATCTTTGGCAGGATATAAAGATTGTTTCATGAATAAACGGGGTAGGGGAGGAGACGAAGAATTTCAATTTGCAAGTGATATAAAAATGCAATACCTTAATGTACTGTATAATAAGTTGATGTACTGTCTTTTTCTTTAACTAGTATTCGAAGTATAGGGTAGAAGTAAGTTTGATAATCACACAAAATTTCAACTACAGTTTTTAGAGTGATCTTCACGTTAATCGGCCGAAAAGTTAAATCCGAAAAAGTGGTATTCGTCATGCGTCCGTCCGTCGTCGACAACGTTGTCATCGTTGTCGTCTACATTTAACAACCATAACAGACCCAAAAATTAGATAGGAAAGTGAAATTTGTTATATGGAACCTGTAGTGGGGACATTTAAAATTCAATTGAAATGACGGGACTTTTAAGCAGATTTTTATTCATATCTCGTGTTATATTCAACTTAAAGCATTGTAAATTAGCTAATAATTTGCAAATTGCAATGCTGCATGTAATGGTACCAACACCTCTGCTCTACGATGACAAATAGCTAAGTGATTGTTAACGTAATTTTGTAACCTGACCTATCAAAAAAATCGTATGGTTACTAGATTCGAGAGGACCAAGTCACAGACACGAGCATAGCTAGTGGAGACACCTTGACGTACTGTATACAGCTTTGAGTTCCGCAAGAGAAGAGACACTGCGAGCGAAATTAATAAAGTGTTCAATATATACACATCTACGTCGTCAAGAAAGTAGTAATATAGACAACCACAAGGTTACAAAACCCAGTTTAACAGTTCTAAACAAAGTTACCACACTGCATATTCCCCCTAATCTACCACTAATGAGGTTTAACATTTCCTACAAGGCCAAAGAGACCATCTCTTTAGATATTATATTTATAGGATCTGCTTGTATAAAATTGTATGATGGAGCTGAGTAAGTACCATGATACCGCCCTTCAACTTTTTTTGTTTATAAACAATGATATATAATATTTTCCTTTCATTCTAGACCATTATGTGTGAATTTATGTTTAAATTTTAAAATGTTGAAAATATAGCTGTTAGAGCTTTTATCAGCTGATAGTTTATAATTGTTGGCAATTTGGGTTCACAAAGTAAAGTGTGGAAAATCCTAAATGAATTTATAATTTAATTCATACATAACGTGTACGGTGATGGGTGAAGATATATTTTTCGAGGTTATATAAAGGAAAATTATTCGTGTTATTCGATTACAAATAAAGGAAAAGCTATACTTTGGAAAATCCAATTGGTTGTGAAATGGATCAATCTGTCCCACTTCAACATTTCAACTAATTGAGTTTCAACGATTCTAGAATTAAACAGAACTAAAATGTAATTTTTTTTTTATGAGGGATAAATATCTTTTGTATCGTGTAATGTAAGCTTATTTCGGTTTGTCATTAGGTACTATTGGAAAAAAATAACCACAATATATGAATAAAGAAAAAAAGTTTGGTAACACAAACGAAACTGATTACATACGGCATTCAATATATGAGCAAATAAATAAATGCCTTTTGTTCGTATAGTAGTCATCATTGGTGTATATAAAACTAATATATGACATTGTCCTTGAAACGCGATTATTTTATTAAACGTTTTTGCGATAAAATTTGTTCAAATTTTATTTTAAGTAGTTGTAGTTTTATTATTGTAGCTCAGTCATCACTTGAGATGACGACATTGTCATCGAAAAGCATTAATTTCAATAAAGTATTTGTGAGAAAACGTGTTCAAGTTTGATTTTAAATAATTATAGTTTTATTATTGTAGCTCAATCATCACTCAAGATGAGGACACTGTCGTTGAAACGCGCTTGTTTTATTAAACCTGTTTTTGATAAATTGTGTTCATGTTTTATTTTAATTTGACATCAAACGAGTTCAATTTGATTACCATAACAACAGCCTGCACTGTTTCGAAAAAACTTTTTTCTTTTTTTTTTTGTTTTACTTGTTCGAAAATAAAAAATAAGAAAAGAAGATAAAATAAAGTATCCTCGTTCCCATAATATCTAGCGTCGGGGTCGGTAGAGGACAAAAGTTGGTTAAAAGAAGCCTAATTGGAAAGATGAAAGAGTGACCTAACTAGTAACATGAAAAAAGTGAGGATCCAGCTAGTATCCCTAAGGGTCATCTCTCTCGTACTCTCTATTTGTGCAATTTTAAATATTTGGGATCATGGTAGAGGGGGAATCAAAAGTGATTGCCATGACTATCCAAAGAACGGCTGATTGGCTTCTAAATGTAGCTCACGTTAGGATGCATTTAAATCACCCCCCCCCCCCTAGTGTCTTTTCGTAAATTGTTAAATGCATCGATAATAGTAAGGAATTATTCATCATTTCCCCCAAAGCTTTAAATTTGAATAACACAAAATATTATATATGAAATGATAAAGGAAACCATCTACTTCGATCAGTTTCTACTCAATAATCACTACAGATTATTAAACTAGCCCGTCGTTGAACACCTTAGAAATCGCTGTTAACAATGACGGTGTTTGTCTAATTATATATCACCACCCCCCACCCTACCCTGAGTGCGCCAACTCTGTGTAAATTTACATGGTTGCTGTAAATTATTACAAAAAGTTTTATCCCGTGCTCTTGGTTGTCAGTTTCTTAGGGAAGTGGTTTTATAATAAGTTCAAAATTTTAAAAGTAACACTTAAAAACCCTAAATATTATTTTTATACCTACATATTAATACAGGTTATGCTACTAAAGGTAAAAGAGCTTAAATTTTTTAAAATAATTTGGGAAGTTATTTGCTTCTTTTTATATTATATATATATATTCTAAATATATGCAATATCTTTTTTAATTGCACATTTCAAACATATCTCTATTTAAATCCCATTATTCTCTTCTTGTTTAGTGGGAAAATCCCTCTCTCTATCGTTTTCCATTCAAGACTCTCTTTTTATTTTTATACGAACCTGAGTATTCGACAGCCAGGTGTCTTTATTTTATACTCTTTACAAAAATAAGAAGTATATAAAGGAAGGAAGTAATGTCTGCGCTTGTGTGTGTTTTTGAATGAACAATTTCTTCCACAATCCGGAAATTTTCACCCATTTTGTAAATTCTCTCACTTTAGTAATAAAATTCCGCACTAAGAAGTCTGAGATTAGTGCAGTTTTAATTTGAACTTTTCGTGTTAAAGTGAAATATTATACTTATAGAGTACATTCTCTATACACAGTTTTTTCATGTACTGCTATTGGTTTTAAATGGAGTTGCACATATTTTCAGTATAACATACTTTGAAATATGGTAATGTTACAACTATTCCATTTTACTGCTATGGTATTTCAATAAAATTACAGAGTTCTTATATAAAACAAAAGCGAACGTATTATTTCACTTTTTGTTTTTTATGTTCAGAATTTTTTGAACACAGATTTTGAATATTTTTGAAACGTTCACGGTTTTGTAATTATCAAAATCTACCAGTCTTATCAACTAGTAACAATTTTTACTAGTTAGAAAAAATAAAAGTTCAAAATCGGAAGTTTTTACTTTTAATTTTCAATATTATACCGATTTTTGCTTAAATTCAACTAATTTCTGTCAACATAGAAACTCATATGTTTTACTTATTTTAATTTAATCAAAATTAAACTTATTAAATGGCGCACTGGTTATTTTGAATTATGCTATTATTATTTTCTCTCTCTTTGTATAATAACAGTTAACCAATGTTTATTATAAAATAAAACATGAATAAATAGTAATAAATATAAATATTTTGATGTATTTAAAGGGATAAAAAAGTCCATTTTAATATAAAGTACTATTGCTATGTTTTAATCGGTCCCTGGCATCATTTGTGTATATAAAAGAAATACACGAAATTTCAAAAGTTTGTTATTATTCTAGGCTCGTCACTTGAAAACGGGATTTGCAAATTAATGTTCAATTAAATCATTCTTAAATAACAATCTATCATTATTAAATATATTTAAAACCGAAATGTGCAGTATGTTGTCAACTGCAGTCAGCTTGTGGTTAAACTAAAATAATTAAGCGGATTGTTTAGATTGATGCAGTTATGCAGAGAAGAATCTACTGTAGTAATATGACCTCACTTATTCAAACACTTTTTATTAATTAGAAGTTCCAAAGATCTCGACATTTAACTATTTTCATACTCATTAATATTCATCTAATTAAGCTGATGCTTTATACAACATAAGTCTAGAATAAGAAAGACTTGTATAATATAAATGACATCTTTTCTTTATGAAATTGAGTACCATTGTAATGAGAGAACAGCATAGATTATTTAGCAGATGTAATGCAAGCTGTTCCTTTGCTTTATACAAAACGTTTGACCCTATAATACTTATTGTAGTTGGAAGAGGGCTTTTGTAAAATTAGATCAATATATTTCTTGAAGAGGTAATGGACAATCTTTTGTCACCATAGGAGTTGTGAACCTGTCAGGTTATTTGAATCTTACACGTTGGCGCTTGCTTTTCATCAATACTAATTTCTGAAAAAAAGCATCATTTAAATCTAGCATATAAAACGTAAGGATGTTTTGCAAAATATATAATCACATCTTTTATTGTTCATACGATATCAAAAATCTCGTTATCACCATAGATCCAGGTGCCCAGTTTAGGTTATTCGAATGTTGTACTGAAGTCTTTTTTTAATAAAGCACTTGTTGACGAAATATTTCTTGAGGAATGAAGTGTAGGTAAAATCATCATTTGAATAATTTCTGATGATACATTCGTAGAAAATTATTGGTTATTTTGTTTTCATATTAACATTACATTGAGGTTATTAATGTTAACACTGTGGAAGCCAAAATATATTTTAACTATGTTGTTCAATTGCTTTGAAACTAGATTAATTCACACTTTTGAAAACGTATGAAATCTTTTACAATTTAAAAACAATATTTATTGTATTTGATTTGATTTTAATTCTTGTTTTATTAGCACACAATTTAAATAGTTAACAATAAAACCAAAATATTAATTATTTCATAAATACCTTCGCCTATGTTGATGTTTTTACAGTTATCAGTTGAAACTGATTTACATTTTCAGATAGTTACTTTATTAAATTATAAATTCTTTTTTCAGACTAATATATTATTATGTTGTAAAGTAGTGTAAGAGTGGAAAGATTAGGATTATTATAAATGTTTTAGTTTGTTACATATTTTGAATCGAAGAGAGTACATAAAATTTAAACGCTATACTAACATAATGAGTATATGTTAACATATAATTTTGTGTTCAATAGGGTAGTATAGATGCCGTATATTGGGTAAGAGACGACTCATGAAAAATACACAGAGAAAACGACTGTAATTATATACAAATTTAGTACTTTACTTCATAGTATATTGAACAAGCTAAACATTTTATAGAATTTCGTGAGCCGATATAAATTAATAACATGTAATGGTAATGATTTAAAACCTACAATAGTTAAATTTTTACTTTGTACAAAAAAAAACGATAAAATGTATGAATTTTATTTTTAGTTCGCAAGAAATAGAGAAGTTTATATTTAACTTTCTTTTTCCACAACATAGAAATTGGGATGAATAGAACAAATTTAATATCGTGCAGCCATTTACTGGGCAGCTTTTAAAACATTGAAACTAATTCCGATTTAGATAGTTTCAAATACAACTTCTCCACTTTATTTTAAGTTTGGTTTTATCAATGTAATGTCTTTCCTATACGAACTCCATTGAATCAGAAACGTATATACCGGAGTTGTTGTTAAATTAATCTAAACTTAGACATTAACGTATCTGTTCGGTTAACAAGATTCGTGTTCAAGTGTCGCGAACATGCAAGTACTAGTGATTAGGAACTACAGCCTCATTAAATGTATATACCTCAGTTGCACTTAATCCTGGAATTCCTAGTTAGAGAGTTCAATCTATTTCCTCATTCTGTTTGACGAAATAATTAATTATTTTTATAGTAAGCGTCCTTAATTTAATATAATACGGCTTAGAACTAAAATAATATAGTTCCATATTTAGCACACTATATTACATTTTAATTATACAAATATACATTTCTTAATGTAGGTCAAAATAATAAATTAATTACAGCACAAAGGAACACATACAAAACATTAAACC
Source organism: Aphrophora alni (assembly GCA_963513935.1). Taxonomy (NCBI): domain Eukaryota; kingdom Metazoa; phylum Arthropoda; class Insecta; order Hemiptera; family Aphrophoridae; genus Aphrophora; species Aphrophora alni. Next base: position 133,345,565 of record OY740768.1, on the reverse strand, counting down.
AACATACAGGTAACAACTTGATAAAGTCGTTTGAAAAATTATTAGACATATAAACAAGATATAATAAATATGTTTAAATGATTTGTTGTTACCATAACTTGAAGTCAACCACAGAATAACTCTATTAAACAGTAAGAACAGTCTTTTTCTTCTCACAATGTCTCTTCAAGAAGCCTTTTATACTTTGCCCCTTTTTTCTTCCTGCTTATTGTGAATGACACTAAAATTTTGCCAATAACTGAGATTATATGAAAGAAAAATACTAACTTTATTTAGATTATTATGTTTTTGATGACAAATAAAATACACTCATAATTATTACCAGGAAATATAAAATATTGATCTTGCTAAAAAGCAACATACCAGGATATTACTTACCCTTGCCACTCGTCATCCGTAAGCTCTTTTGTAGTTATTACATGATTTAGGTTAGGTTAGGTTAGGTTGTGTAAGTGAAGGCGCCTCCGGATAGGTAACTCAACCGTACCGGATCTATACGACTTGGGGAGTCATGATTCTAAATTATAATTTTGACATAAACCACGCTATTTTTCATCATAGATATAGAGGATTGTTACCATTACATGCTGAGTTGAAATGTTCATATTTTTTATTTCATTTGGTTTTTTCTAGATTAAATATCAATATAAATGTAAAACCAAAACCGCCATTGACATTTTCGATTCGATTCTTCTGAATTTCAATAAGGTCCTACAATAGTACCACGTTTCATGTTCATATTTTTGTGAACGCTATCGTATTATCGTACAGACGAGTACGACAAAGACAAAGACAATAACAACGATGGACGGATGACATATGAAAATAACTTTTTCGATTTCCTGGGGTTACGAAACGTAATCAGTTACAAAACAAAGTCGACATTTTTTACGATTACCAAACTCACCCTATACTTCGTATAGTGGCTCAGTGATATGTAAACATACTTATTTTAACAAAATAATTGTTATTAAAAAGGATATTCTTAAAAAGATATACTTAAACATGTACAGATGCATAGTACGTGAAAATGATCTTTGGCAATTTAAAATACTAATATCACATTCGATCATTCTCACTACAGCTTCAGTTACTTGCCCTCTTAAAGTAACTCTAAACCAACATTATGGTAATTAATAAGTCTGCGAGACAGAATAATGGACTTGGATCAAACGGCTTAGTTCAGAGGGGAGTCATAATTTAAGCTGTGAAGACTTAATATCCCATTATCTCGTTGTAATAGAGATAACAAAGCAATTTTCGTTGTTTTACGTCAATTCTTCTAGTTTAACATTTCATTACATTAACGATCACTTAAAAACACATTTTAGGTTCAATATATTTTTTAACTTTTCCACTCTGAATTCCTTGAAATGTGTAAACTCGTTTGTTTACACCTTTCATTGTTAAGAACATTTAGGAAATATATATCTGTATTATGAATACATTTAAAACAAATAAGTGTAGGGACTACATTGAACAATCATACAACAAAAAAACAACTCCTCGGGGGTAACCTATAGTGACTCTAGCATGTAGTATTGGGATATATCCCTCTCTCTTGAATACTCCTAGTTCTCTACTAACTCTATCTGAAGCTCTTAGAGTATTAGAAAGCTAGGGGCCTTACTAACCTATCGTTTTTACAAAAAACCCCATTATCATTTACTACAAAACCCAGTAAACCTACTTTTGAGCATTGATAAGTTGCACGTATAATATTCGTTGAATGGGCTGAGTAAGTACCTTGATGGCATCCATCAACTTGTTTAAATTGAAAATTAAGAAAAAAGATCCCTTTACACCAATTTAGTTTCAATTTAAATTGTTTTAATTAATATTATTATTATTTATTTTAAAAAACTACTTGTGTTATAATTTTAAAATGTTCTAAAGAATGCAAATTTTATTAAAATAAGTGAAGCTTGAATGGAAAGAATACAACAGAATGTATGTAATAAAGCAGAGTGCCCCCACGGGGGAACGTTCCACACTCTTGTGACGTAAGTAATGCAGCCACTGTTTTGTTAAGGGTAACACAGTCAGCACTTTAATTATAACGCAATGCAGAATGATGTCACATTACATAATCATTCTTGTCTAAGCAATGACAATAACACATTATTGTAATTATTTTGAAATAAATATGAAAATTGTTGATTAAATATATAAGTATATTCGTGTTTATTATGCTGACTTCTTTATTTACTACCTTCAATCATACATATATTGTTTTCTTTATTATTTATTCCATCTCTTCTTGTCTAAGCAATGATAATAACACGTTATTGCAATTATTTAAAAATAAACATATAAATTAGATATTAAATATATATATATATATATATATATATATATACAGTATATATATATATATATATATATATATAAGTATAATCGTGTTTATTTTACTTTTTCTATTATTTATTACCAAAAATCATACATATGTTATTTATTTAATATTTATTCCATGTGTTCTTGTCTTAGCAATGACCATAATACGTTACTGTAAATATTTTAAAATAAATATGTCAGTATAGATTAAATATATAAGTATAATTTGTGTTTATTTTACTGACTTATTTATTTACTACCTAAAATCAAACAAATATTGTTTACTTTATTGAAGGTAAACAATAATATTTATTCTATGTATTTTTGTTTAAGCAATGACAATAACAATTTATTATAATAATAATTATTATTTTTATTTAATAAATATTATTATTTTTAAATAAATATGTCAATAACGGAATAAAATATATTTACAATCGTGTTTAATTGATTGACTTTCTTATTTACTACCTAAAATGAAAGATATGTTGTTTTCTTTATACTTATTCAATGTATTCCTGTGTAATAATACGTTATTGTAAGTATTTTAAAATAAATATCTCAATTACAGATTAAATATATAAGTATAATTGTGTTTATTTTACTAACTTCTTTATTTACTAATTAAAATTAACGTATTTTATTTTATTTCTCATTTATTCCATACATTCTAGTCTAAGCAATAGCAATAACAGATTATTGTATTATTTTAAAATCAGTATGAATATTGCACAATAAATATAATTTTAAAGAATATATAAGCAGCAGTCAAATTAGTTCATTGTACTGCTCATTCAGTTCCTATTTGAGTTATTAGTAAAATAACCAATGTTTAAGTGAATAAAAAAAAATTAGTAACTAGTATCTTTTATTGAGATGTTGAATTTACAATACAAGACTTAACTCTTTTACACTTATTCTAGACACATCTGCGAGAGCCTTCTACGTAATGAACAATGTGCAAGTTATTGTAGCTTCTTTCAGTTCGTTGACTTTTTAAGCAATTATTTGTGCAACAAAACTTTCACTCTTCTCAGAACAAGAAATCTGCCATTGTCAAATCCTGCAATATTGATTGAAAATTCACATTCTAAATGTTCATTCTCTCCATACGTCTTGGAGTAACAATATGAAGGGTATGTGTGCATCTCCATCTTGTTAAAAATATATTTTTTTTAATTTACCTTCTTCGAATTCGTTTGAATGAGATGTATACTCCTTGTTTGAGCAATACTTCTCCGAGTTAATGATATCTTATTATTATCGTATATATAATTTTCATTGCCTTTACGGAGAGAACTAATAATAGCAAATGTAGTAATATCTACACGCACCACGCACGATCAAAGACAAAGAGGTCAGTGTAAAAGGACTTTTTGAATACACGGTAGATATTGTCAATGATTAATAAGATTTAGTTTCTTCAATATTCTTCTTTCATCTTCCAACGACGGTCATTTTGGTTATTCATCCATGCCCAAGATGAGCAGAATGTATTACTTTGTTATTTAATACTTTCTGTACATTAAAATAACACTTTATACACATGTACTCAAATAATAAATTTAATTTTAAAATCAGTTCATTCATTGTTATCGGAATAGTTAGGCATAGAATAATGCAGTAGATCTTGTTTTACATTTAATTGAAGCTAGGATTAAACAAGGGGCTTTTAAGAAATAGTAGTATTCGGAATGTAATCATTTTACACAAAATTTTAATTCAATTTAAAAAATATATTTTCAAACCGATTAATATTAGAAAATGTTGTTCATTTGATATTTACATTCTTTTTTTTCGCACTCCAAAATATTATTATATGGTCTGTAGTAATATCTGCCAATATCTTAGGTTATTACAGAATATATTGATGTTAAAATTGATTCTACTTTTAAAATCAAATGCAATAAAACTTAGTATAGTCTACAGTATTGACAGTTTGTACGATATTTCTTTTATATTCTATTCTGTATTAGGGCAGGGTATACGCCCTGGTAGTTAGGTCTCAAGGAACCACTCAAGTTCAGCAGATTAGAACATCCATCTCTCGAAGCTCCACACCTATTATTGGAGGAGACTTTATTGAAGCCATTTAATCGTAGAGTTTCGACAGTAGCTATCGTTGAAAGATAAATATTCAATAGAAGTATTTGGTGGCGCACAATGGCCATTAAGGGAAACATACCTTTATTGAAAAATACCTTACATTTTCTTTATAAGGTGTACATTAAATGGCTCCATTATTTTTTCACAGTAATTAATTATTGTTTTCCCCTTTATAATATAAATAATGTAGACTGTTGTGTTAAATGAACATTTGTTTATAAACATTTTGTAACGGTAATTTGGTTATATAGCCTATTTATGTCTTGTTTGTTTAAATTTTTATTTTAACTTTTTGAATATGTCCACGAAAATTTGACATTGTAAGTCAGTTAATAAAGTTAAATTTCTGGGTGGCATTGCTAGTAAGTGACAGATTTTTCAAACAGCTGCGAGCGGATGTAAGTCACAGTGTATAGAGTGAGTCAAAAATATAGAAAATTGTATTGTTAATTAGAATAACTTACATTGTTTTAATATAGACATTTCAGTTTGATGGAATTTGAACTATATTTATTTCTATTATTTTAATCTATATTACTTTATAAACATCATGGCGCATTACAATATTGTCTTACAAAATAGAATATTATATTTCCCTCTGAAAAGCAGAGGAACTAAACCTTAAACTTTATAAACTTTCGTAGACTAATTTAACTTTTAAAACCCCCATTTTGTTTTGTTTAACGACTCAGGAACAACTTTAATTTACAAAAACTAATTTAACTCTTAAAATAAGGGGCTTATTAAAAAATTTTAAAAATAACCTCAATTTTAACTTTACGAAAATGTCTTCTTTATTTTCCCTTAACACAATCATGCAATAAAACGTCCTTCCACAGCATCTTTGTATAAACCAAGATGCTCATATGATACTTTTCACGAGTAATAATAGGAAAAAGGTTACAACAATTTTTTTCCTAAATCGTTATATGGCAATTATTTACGAAAATTGTTATATTTAATAGATATTTACGTTACAAGTGAGTTAACTGCTTCTTTACATCACTCGAAAAAGGGCGTTTGTAAAACGAGGCAAAGGCTGAGTGGTGTAAAGAAGCAGTTATCACGTGTAAAGTACAATATTTTATCTAATCCCACATCGTACAGGGTGTTCTATAACTTCGAACAATAAATAAAATGGATGCCACATTTTAACTCTTATATTATTTTATTATTACCCAACATTGCACTAATATTATTAATCAAACGTTGAAATTAGCAACTAAAACAAATTGTTTTTTGGTGTAAATGTTAAATACGAAGTTGTTGCATTTCCCAAAGTATAGATTTGATGCAGTAAATGTAGTTGAAGTTGACGGCTACAGAGAACTTTGGCTTGTCGATCTTAAGACAGCTACTTGCTCCTCTGTGGTGTCATCGATCACACTAGTTGTGGACTCCATTGTGTTTTTTTTTTTTTTTTTTTTCAGAAAAGATTTTTTGTTTTCACCATTTCCAAAAATTTGTGTTGAAATCTTATGCTTGTTTTGGACTGAGAAATCAATGTATATCTATATACATTGGTCTATATATCTAGCTATATCTTTCTTGATCTTGGGGTCTTTTCTGTAACCTGGACTACTTCCCAATTTCCTGCAGGTATATATTCCTTGATCTTGAGGTCTTGTCTGTAACCTGGACTACTTCCCACTTTCCTGCAGGTACATCTCTCTTGATCTTAAGGTGTTTTCTGTAACCTAGACTACTTCCCACTTTCCTGCAGGTATATCTTTCTTAATCTTGTGGTCTTTTCTGTAACCTGGACTACTTCCCACTTCCATGCATGTATATTTTTCTTGATCTTGGGGTCTTTTCTGTAACCTGGACTACTTCCCACTTTCCTGCAGGTATATCTTTCTTGATCTTGAAATCTTTTCTGTAACCTGGACTACTTCCCACTTTCCTGCAGGTATATCTTTCTTGATCTTGGGGTATTTTCTGTAACCTGGACTACTTCCCATTTCCCTGTAGTTATATCTTTCTTGACCTTGGGGTCTTTTCTGTAACCTGGACTACTTCCCACTTCCCTGCAGGTATATTTTTCTTGATCTTGGGCTATATTCTGTAAACTGGACTACAACCACTTTCCTGCAGGTATATCTTTCTTGATCTTGCGGTCTTTTCTGTAACCTGGACTACTTCCCACTTCCCTGCAGGTATATCTTTCTTGATCTTGTGGTCTTTTCTGTAACCTGGACTACTTCCCACTTCCCTGCAGGTATATCTTTCTTGATCTTGGGGTCTTTTCTGAAACCTGGACTAATTCCCAATTCCCTGCAGGTATTTCTTTCTTGATCTATTCTGTCAGCCTAACCTTATCCTTTTTCATCTTAACTAACACTACTTCATCGTCCCCTTTTTATTCTTTTTCCACCCGTATAATTAAATACGGGTATAATAAAAAAATTATGTTTTCTCAAAATAAATTGACCCGTGTTGATGGGGTGACTAGCACAGAGCAAAAGGTAACGCATACGGAGCCTGAAGAATACCGCAATGGGAATCCACCACTTCGTCAAGATTTCCTCTACAACGTGAAGATGATAAACCTAAAACAGTTAAGCCTTGTTAAATTGTATTCATAGATCAAGGTGTCTTATCCAGTTACTCAAAGTAAGTATAGGGTAAATTTGTTTAAATCAGTTGTTACATATATCTTAGACTCTCGTAAATGTGTAACTACTTATTTTTTCTAATAGCACATTTTTGCTTGTTAAACTTACTCTATAGGTCTACTTCATATTCTATCTATGTACGTAAAGTAAGCCATTTATCCCAATCGGAGATGTATTAATTCGTCAATTTTCAAGTTTATTTTGGTTTAAAATAGACTTAATATACTAGTGACAAAATGATATTTATCTTCTCCAAAAATAAGAATTACTTGAGTTCCACCAAATTGGTTTATGCGAGTAAAATTGTTAAAGTTAAATGTCATGCGATCACAATGCTTAAATTTTACTTTCACATGAGTACTAGTAATCAAAATCTTGTCTAGGATTTCAATCAAAATTCATAACTTAGTTTAATTAGATCAGTACATAATCAAATAAGGTGATTCACCATTTTGAGTTTTATGAATGAAAATTGCATAATTCTTCACTATTGAAATTATTAATACTGAACTAACATAGTTGTTACGGTTATTAAGTATATTAAACGATTAAATATATATAAATCAATATAAATATGTGGATTTGACGACAAATATTGGATTTAAAGAATGGAATATTGAAGTTTAAAATTTAGTTTTCGTTGTCCAAAACGACACTAACTGGAGAAAAATAATCATCTAAAAGATAATAACAATCAGTGTAGCAGTTTGGTCCACAAATACGGCTGAAGATTTGTAGCCCTAGTAATTTAATTTTCCAATCAATCGTCGTTTCACAGAAATTTTCTTAGAACGGCTATAACAAAAAGTGCTAAATGATATTTGACAATTTTAAATGTATACGATAACTTTCCTAAACAACTTCAAGTAGTAAAACATATGCAACTAAAAACTTTAAACCAAAAATCTAAGGTTTTAATGTCTACATATTTCACTTTGTTCATTTATGTAACGATAATGTAATTTATATGATATAACATATTTCATATTTTCTGAGTGAAATGGGGGTGGGACTAGAATATTGTTTTCCATATTTTAGTTCTTGTACTAAACACAATACTACTACATAATACTTAACACAATATTCAAGATTAATAAAAGTATTGTTCTCTTATTCCTGAATATTGTGTTTAGTTTTATCTCTATTGACCATTAAATTAATATGGAGAACACGTTATGTTTACACCCGTTACAACAAAACAACCATTTTCATAAAAACAAAACCCAGTATGATTTAACTGCTGTATCATTATAAAACAACACATATCGCTGCCTTGTTATTTAAGCATTTTGAGGGACACACCCTTGTAACTTTAATAGTAATGATGGAAGACTTTTACGCGTTAATATGAGTTTTGTTATTAAGATGCAGTACATTTTTTTTTATTTAGTGTACTGTATGATAATATATGCCTAATTATTGTTCCTTCTTTATTTCTGTGTGATTAACTGTTGAAACCTTTTATAATTTGTAAAAAAATCCAAATAGACAATTGCTGGAAATTCCTATGACCACGATACTATTTATATATGTAAATAGCGCAATACAGTGTACAAATTTAACAAATATTTTACTAGTTTATTGAAATGTAAATGTTTAATATTGAATTAAATTTTAAGAAACAAATTCGAATTAAATTTATTGGGTAATACTTGATACATTTTCGTCTTATATTTTTAAAATATAACTTTATTTTTAATTATAATATTCTTAAACTAGGTAATGAATAAATATTTATGCCTTCAAGTACCTAGGAGAGAATATTACCCCGAATAACAAACAAAACATGGCCATAGAAGAAACAACTTGAAAGCTTGAGAGAAACTTCAGAATGAAGTTTCAACTTCATTCTGACATGACATGACATGACAAGTGTCATGTCATTGTAAAACCACGCAAAACTTAATAACTACAAGACAATAGTCAATCGGCCATGTTTGTACTCATTAAAAACAATATTAAGAAAGTTTTTACAAAGATAGAGAAGAAATAACAGGCATTTTAAAGAAAAATAGTAGGCCTCAAAGAAACACCGAGAAGGGATATCATATATCAATAGTGGAAAAACCAAGAGCTGTACGAGATATTTTTAGTAACGACTGTGAAATAAAAAGATTGACCTTTTAAGGGCACATCGAGGAAATGGATTGGAAGATATTAGCAAAAAGGATACTAAATTATCAAACTGGCAAAACAAGACAGACGATCTGGATTACCTAAGTAGATTTTGGTTTAAAGAGGATTTGAATAGGGAGACTCAAAACAGACTTTTCTTCAGAAAAAAGTCTCGATAGTGAAGGATCTAACGACTGGATAAGTACAACGGCTGAAAATGTGTTCAGAGAGGTAAAATAAAAGAAGTCAAAGAATGAAGGCGTACTGGTTTAAAAAGCAAAATAAGTTCTATAAATGTCATTCACTGTTGGCAGTATTGAAGAATAACAATGTCTGTGTCCTAAAAATGAAATATTAAAAGCTTATAAAAAATATACAGTATATATTTCTGCCTTAAAGTTAGTGAGATCATGTATTTTCAAGTGAGTATAAAGATTTCAAAGGACGGACGTTCATCTATCTGAAGAAAAGTTAAACGTTACATAGCGTGGTTATTTTCGCCGACGGTCGCAGTAAATATATTCCAATTAATAATTAGGATGAAGAATTGAAGACTTTAAAGCTTCAATAAAAAAGTAGTACGTAAGAAATAATATATAAAGAATAAAAATTATGGAAAACGCTTCCAAGTATGGTATTTAATTCTAGCTACAAAATAACATGCACCCTCCCTTAGTATAATTAGATGGAATATAACAGTCTCTACCGGTCTAGGGAATGGACTCGCTAAATGATTTCAGAAAAGCACAAATATTAAATAAAATGTTTAAATTGTTTTATTTTATGGACTTTCCTTTGTTGTCTGGAAACAAAATTCAAAATTTTATATTAAAACAGTTTCTGTGATAGTTTAATATAATTATAATCAACGTAGAAAAACTGGTATTCTGTTAGTAAGATTGACAAAGTACACAAAAATACTTGGGACATTAAGAGAATATAACTCTTATATCTCTTTATTCGATAAAAATTTCTCTACGTTTCATCGTTATGCATTAAGAGCTGTTAGTTATAGGAAAGTTCCAACCTGTAAATTCAATAGAAATTAAATCACTTGTTATCAAAATGTAACTGTTATATACTCTATAGTCTTGTAAAAAATACCGTATAATAGCATCAGATTTTTTTTCCAACGATGGACGGACGGACAGTATGTCGAAACTTTTTCTGTTTCCTGAGGCCATTAAACAAGAAGATTAGTCAAAACATTTATTACCAAAACCCTATATTTCGTATATTGGGTAAGTAACAGTGAAATAACTACACTGTTATCCATAGGCGTACCCAGCGAGGGGCAGGGGGCAGCTGCCCCCCCCCCCTGAAAGCAAAAAAATAAATCTTTATTATACATTTTGTTGCTGGAATTTAATACAATTCTTGAAATAACTATTTTAATAATCAATTGTATATTGAATGACCATGGCTTACCCCCCTTGCCCCCCCAGTTTTGATCCTGGGTACGCCCTTGCTGTTATCCCTTTTCACTTTTTCCCTTCTCTTTTTAACATATTTTAGAGCAGAAAACAAACTAAATTTCTCTCTACTCTGTGCTTTACAATAAACCTCAATGTAGCTTTATTGTATAAAAAAGTTAGCAATAACCATATCTAAAGTTCACACTACTCAATCGTACTAGAAAACAATCGATCCTTAAATTTCAAACACAGAGGACTTCGTTCTATATGAAAAAGTGTGGTATAGACAAAGGAAGGGTTTCCAAGATCAAACCGGATGGACAGCGTGATGACGTAATCAAGTTGAATTTGAAATCATGCTTCAATATGTTTCCAAGGCCAAGAGAACACCTCTGACAAAGGATTTCTCGCCATCAGTCCGGAGTGAATCCTCGGTTTGATCTCCAAGCAGAGCAGAGTTGGGACACTTTGTGATGAAGGTTAATTTTCGTGTTTTATATAATATTTTTGTTTACATTTTTTCGTGAATAATGGAGTCTAAAATGTTTACATTGAAACGAGGAACTCATAAATTTTCTGTTGATCAAATGGGCGTACGACCCGATTGCAAGCCTCCTGAGATATAACTGCATCTATGTACATAAGAATAGTTTGGAATAATTCTGTACCGACTCTGAAATATTCAAGAAACGTTTTCTCATTGCCCATCAAATATCTCTAAATAAATATCTTGAAGTAACCCTCATCTTGCTTTTTTTTGTTTTGTTTTTTAATATCATATGTGGGTCTTCTCTAATAAACCTTCTAACAAAATACATTCTTATTACTCTTCTTTCAGTAATAAGGCAACAATAAAATGTCCAAAATATAACGCACGTAAAGAAAACGAGGATATCGGGTTTCCTGCTAACCACCAAGCTTGAACAGACATCAAACTCCTACCAATGGATATCACGCCGTATAGTTGACGCTGGCTTAATCTTGGGAACGCTGGCTTAATGTCTTTGGCATTCTATAGGTATACCATAAAATTAACTTCTTTTTTTTCAATCAGCAAACCTTTTAATAATGCGAGGAATAACAAATTTATTTCTTATAACAAACTTGTATTACAAAACTACAAATCATCACTGTATTCCTTATTGATTTACTTACTGTCATTTTGACGTTGAAAGTAATACATCTGACCTGTCAAAACAAAAGAGCGGACAAAGTCACGTAATTTCTATATGTAACTTTTTTTAAGCTGGATGATATTCAATTTTCTATTGCCTTTGACTAAAGACTTTACCTGTCATTTAAACAAAGTGAATCATTCCGAACATATCAACCCTTTCATATGTTGACCATTTGCTATAGTCGATTGATTTTTTTTAAAGGATATATTAGGATGTCAAAAAAATTATGAACATACCCTTTAAAATATATTCTGTTTAAAAAAAATTCAATAATTCCCAATAAGAGTCTTTTTGTAAGAATCAATCAATTCTAATAAGAGTCTTTTTTAAAGGGCGAAAGGTTTATAAATATTTCTTAAACTATAAATTTTACGAATAAAATTCAACTAAATTTTTAAGATCATACCTTTACTTTAAAATGTTTCTCGATTAGGTGATTTTTCCTTTTAATAACTAATTTCCATTTTTCATCTTTATGCCATAGAATGTATTTAAAATTAAGCAACCAGTAATGTATAATACTGTATAACAGTATAACACTCCCAACCCAAACTTCATCAAAAATAACACAATACTGTTAAGTTTTTACGGTCTAGCAGAAATAAACATTCGAGAAACCAGAATTGTGTACGTCCTCATTATCCTCAATAAATATTACTAGCTTGCTCAACAAAATTCAAACGCCTATAGCTTTAATTCAATTAAAATTTTATAATGGTTAATACTTGATTACTGCTTTCAACAAATTCAGTCTTTAATTTGTTTAACAGTTAAATCCATATCTACGTGAACTTAAAATCATGAATACACAACAAACACTCATTCTGTTATGGCTCAATAGTACTTGAAGTTTATTAATAAAACAAAGTAGGTTTTATAGTAATTCCAAAATTTATTTTCAACCAAAGTTTTCTCCGAATGACGAGACATAAATATTTCCACTTAATTATATTTCCTTCTAATCTCTATACTCTTCAATTACTTTCAAATAATGTGATTTTAAAAAAAAAATCATGTCTAAAATTTAAACCAAACTATTTATTTAAACATTACAAACCTTGTCAGAAATGCTTTGATTTGAGTTTTCAATTTCATTAAAATTTATTGAAGTTTTGTAGATGTTAACGCCTAAGTATATGAAAACCAACATTCTTCAACATCCCCCCCACTCCATTGTTTATTTGCAAGAAAAACTCTCTGTTATCACTCCCTTATATATAAAAAAAAGTATAAAATAAATACCCCCTAGGACTCGAATATTGTAATAATTTCAAGGTCGCAATGAAACAAGATTTGGTCAATAGACACGGTCAATAGATACAATAAAGGTGAAAGAGGGAGATCTAACCCAATTTAACATAAAAAAAGTATAGATCCCTCAGGATTGCAACGGCTGTACTCATTATAAGTCCTCTGAGAGCTACAGTCTTCAACCATGTTCAACCGTGCTTTGCTTTTTTTAAAACGTTTATTGTTTTACTCTTGTGCGTTGTGTGTTGTGTGTTACTTTACATTTAGTGTGCTTTAAGTATTTTTCAATGCTACTGACGATTGAATAATGTCCGAATGTGTAGCAAATAGGACTAGGAAAACAAACATATAGCTGACAGATTATTATAATATTGTATTTAAACCTATTTTAAGTAAAAAAACATTTTGTTATAACTTTGTACATCTTCTAAATAAAATACATTAATTCCTTTCCTATAACTGTATATTGTTAAACTTTTATGTAAAATACAAGTATAAGAAAAAAAATTAATTCCATTTTCAAAATGTTGTTCTGACTTAAAAATTTTCCATGTTATGGTTATTTTATACTTTGGTCAATTTGACCCTTGGGCGGGGTCTTTTTGTCCAAAACATTTCATGTTTCTATCATTCTTATTATAGATTACTTTATAACGTTCATTCAAAATAAAATTTTTTTAAAAAATTGATGATTTAAAAAAAAATTACATAAATATTTGTTCAAATCCATAAATATTGAAAGCTCTAGATAGCTAACTAAAGTAAATTAAATTCTCTTTAAAAATCACGATTATCATTTTTGGGATCTAAATATCGTATTTTTCGAGTTATAGGCATGAAAAGAGTGGCTCCAAACTCACCACTCAACAATCAGAAATGAAGAAACCATCAAATAACTCAAATAATTTTGAAACTAGAACAACTAACTGTTTTAAAACGAAATTTTGTTTCATTATTTACCGAAAATAATATTAAAACATATCCGTGTCTATTTATGTATACGAGTTTTTTAATGTTTAAAACAAATAAAAACAAAAGCTTACAAACAAACCTCTATTTAACTTTAAAAAAGAGGCCAAAACTATCTTTAAAAAGCCCCAGGTCAAAATTCGTTTTGCTACAGACGATTCTGAAGTGAAGCGTTTTTTTTCGGTTTTGGAACTGTATTATATTACTGTTGTCATGAGATTGATGTTCCTGCTTTCAGTCAATAACTGACGGATGAGCTGTATTATTTTACTAAATAATTATAGGGAAAACGTTTTATTGTAGAAAATTCATAAGCGATAAGGCTTCAAGACGGTACAGCAAAATTAAATATGGATATTAGCTTCATGTTTTTTTAAAGTGCAAAAGTTTGGACCATTAAATTTATTTCGATTATATTTGAAGATGTATATTAGTTGTTATAACTAAGTTCATATCGCGAAACACAGTTTATATCAGTAAATATAAGGCATTAGTTGTCATCTGTTTGTTCACATGCTTAACAATAATGACAGACCAAACAATAGATATAACTCTCTAAACAATACAATACGAAGCTTGGTTCCAGACAATTGTGTGCATTACAGTAACTATCTATGACATGTACTGATAATTTACCACTGAAACTAATACCATTCTCTTGATATATATGACATATTTTCACATATTAAAATTTGATACGGAACAAAATACATAAAATTTATCAAATAACTCAAAAGTGGTTTGCTCAAATTTTGTATTTAATATAGGTTGATTTTCATTTAAAACTGAATACACAAAAATGATCGGTATTCGTAAATAGAGTATAGCATGATTAATACTTAAAATTGACCTAAAATAGCGAACAAGAGAATGTAACAGATAATGTGAATAGCTGGATTTCTATGTAGGCCTAAGAGAGAAGATGGCTGAAGAATTGATTATATGTGTGACAATGGGAGAGCTACGACAATGTACGGCTGCATGTCTATGTAACAGAAAAGGAGGCTTCATGTGTGTGACAATGGGAGAACCAGTAAATGTGTATGTGTGTCTACAGGTCTGTGTGATATGCAGTAGTTGGTATGGCTCTATGTCTATGTGATTATAAATAATGGCTCTATGGACTTCCTTATATGTGTGACAATGGGAGAGCTAGAAGTGTGTATGGCAACATATTTATGTGAGATATATGAGAGACATATATATATATATATATATATATATATATATATATATATATTTTTAATATTTTGACAATTAGAAAGCCAGCAGTGTGAATAAATCCATGTCTATGTGAAAGATATAGCCATAGAATTGTTTATGTGTGTGATAATGTGAATATTAGAAGTATGTAAGGATGCATGTCTATGTGAGAGAATTGGAGTGTGTGTAATAATGTGAAAAACACAAGTATGTAAGGATGCATGTCTATGTGAGAGAAATGGGGTGTGTGTAATAATGTGAAAAACACAGGTATGTAAGGATGCATGTCTATGTGAAAGGAATGGGGTGTGTGTAATAATGTGAAAAACACAAGTATGTAAGGATGCATGTCTATGTGAGAGGAATGGGGTGTGTGTAATAATGTGAAAAACACAAGTATGTAAGGATGCATGTCTATGTGAGAGGAATGGAGTGTGTGTAATAATGTGAAAAACACAAGTATGTAAGGATGCATGTCTATGTGAGAGAAATGGGGTGTGTGTAATAATGTTAAAAACACAAGTATGTAAGGATGCATGTCTATGTGAGAGAAATGGGGTGTGTGTAATAATGTGAAAATCACAAGTATGTAAGGATGCATGTCTATGTGAGAGAAATGGAGTGTGTGTAATAATGTGAAAATCACAAGTATGTAAGGATGCATGTCTATGTGAGAGAAATGGGGTGTGTGTAATAATGTGAAAAATACAAGTATGTAAGGATGCATGTCTATGTGAGAGAAATGGGGTGTGTGTAATAATGTGAAAAATACAAGTATGTAAGGATGCATGTCTATGTGAGAGGAATGGGGTGTGTGTAATAATGTGAAAAACACAAGTATGTAAGGATGCATGTCTATGTGAGAGGAATGGGGTGTGTGTAATAATGTGAAAAATACAAGTATGTAAGGATGCATGTCTATGTGAGAGAAATGGGGTGTGTGTAATAATGTGAAAAATACAAGTATGTAAGGATGCATGTCTATGTGAGAGAAATGGAGTGTGTGTAATAATGTGAAAATCACAAGTATGTAAGGATGCATGTCTATGTGAGAGAAATGGGGTGTGTGTAATGATATTTAAATCACAAGTATGTAAGGATGCATGTCTATGTGAGAGAAATGGGGTGTGTGTAATAATGTGAAAATCACAAGTATGTAAGGATGCATGTATATGTGAGAGAAATGGAGTTTGTGTAATAATGTGAAAATCACAAGTATGTAAGGATGCATTTATATGTGAGAGAAATGGGGTGTGTGTAATAATGTGAAAATCACAAGTATGTAAGGATGCATGTCTATGTGAGAGAAATGGGGTGTGTGTAATAATGTGAAAATCACAAGTATGTAAGGATGCATGTCTATGTGAGAGAAATGGAGTGTGTGTAATAATGTGAAAATCACAAGTATGTAAGGATGCATGTATATGTGAGAGAAATGGGGTGTGTGTAATAATATTTAAATCACAAGTATGTAAGGATGCATGTCTATGTGAGAGAAATGGGGTGTGTGTAATAATATTTAAATCACAAGTATGTAAGGATGCATGTCTATGTGAGAGAAATGGGGTGTGTGTAATAATATTTAAATCACAAGTATGTAAGGAGGCATGTCTATGTGAGAGAAATGGGGTGTGTGTAATAATATTTAAATCACAAGTATGTAAGGATGCATGTCTATGTGAGAGAAATGGGGTGTGTGTAATAATATTTAAATCACAAGTATGTAAGGATGCATGTCTATGTGAGAGAAATGGGGTGTGTGTAATAATATTTAAATCACAAGTATGTAAGGATGCATGTCTATGTGAGAGAAATGGGGTGTGTGTAATAATATTTAAATCACAAGTATGTAAGGAGGCATGTCTATGTGAGAGAAATGGGGTGTGTGTAATAATATTTAAATCACAAGTATGTAAGGATGCATGTCTATGTGAGAGAAATGGGGTGTGTGTAATAATATTTAAATCACAAGTATGTAAGGATGCATGTCTATGTGAGAGAAATGGGGTGTGTGTAATAATATTTAAATCACAAGTATGTAAGGATGCATGTCTATGTGAGAGAAATGGAGTGTGTGTAATAATATTTAAATCACAAGTATGTAAGGATGCATGTCTATGTGAGAGAAATGGGGTGTGTGTAATAATGTGAAAATCACAAGTATGTAAGGAGGCATGTCTATGTGAGAGAAATGGGGTGTGTGTAATAATATTTAAATCACAAGTATGTAAGGATGCATGTCTATGTGAGAGAAATGGGGTGTGTGTAATAATATTTAAATCACAAGTATGTAAGGAGGCATGTCTATGTGAGAGAAATGGGGTGTGTGTAATAATATTTAAATCACAAGTATGTAAGGATGCATGTCTATGTGAGAGAAATGGGGTGTGTGTAATAATATTTAAATCACAAGTATGTAAGGATGCATGTCTATGTGAGAGAAATGGGGTGTGTGTAATAATATTTAAATCACAAGTATGTAAGGATGCATGTCTATGTGAGAGAAATGGGGTGTGTGTAATAATATTTAAATCACAAGTATGTAAGGAGGCATGTCTATGTGAGAGAAATGGGGTGTGTGTAATAATATTTAAATCACAAGTATGTAAGGATGCATGTCTATGTGAGAGAAATGGGGTGTGTGTAATAATGTGAAAATCACAAGTATGTAAGGAGGCATGTCTATGTGAGAGAAATGGGGTGTGTGTAATAATATTTAAATCACAAGTATGTAAGGATGCATGTCTATGTGAGAGAAATGGGGTGTGTGTAATAATATTTAAATCACAAGTATGTAAGGAGGCATGTCTATGTGAGAGAAATGGGGTGTGTGTAATAATATTTAAATCACAAGTATGTAAGGATGCATGTCTATGTGAGAGAAATGGGGTGTGTGTAATAATATTTAAATCACAAGTATGTAAGGATGCATGTCTATGTGAGAGAAATAGGGTGTGTGTAATGATATTTAAATCACAAGTATGTAAGGATGCATGTCTATGTGAGAGAAATGGGGTGTGTGTAATAATGTGAAAATCACAAGTATGTAAGGAGGCATGTCTATGTGAGAGAAATGGGGTGTGTGTAATAATATTTAAATCACAAGTATGTAAGGATGCATGTCTATGTGAGAGAAATGGGGTGTGTGTAATAATATTTAAATCACAAGTATGTAAGGATGCATGTCTATGTGAGAGAAATGGGGTGTGTGTAATGATATTTAAATCACAAGTATGTAAGGAGGCATGTCTATGTGAGAGAAATGGGGTGTGTGTAATAATATTTAAATCACAAGTATGTAAGGATGCATGTCTATGTGAGAGAAATGGGGTGTGTGTAATAATATTTAAATCACAAGTATGTAAGGATGCATGTCTATGTGAGAGAAATGGGGTGTGTGTAATAATGTGAAAAACACAAGTATGTAAGGATGCATGTCTATGTGAGAGAAATGGGGTGTGTGTAATAATGTGAAAATCACAAGTATGTAAGGAGGCATGTCTATGTGAGAGAAATGGGGTGTGTGTAATAATATTTAAATCACAAGTATGTAAGGATGCATGTCTATGTGAGAGAAATGGGGTGTGTGTAATAATGTGAAAAACACAAGTATGTAAGGATGCATGTCTATGTGAGAGAAATGGGGTGTGTGTAATGATATTTAAATCACAAGTATGTAAGGATGCATGTCTATGTGAGAGAAATGGGGCGTGTGTAATAATGTGAAAATCGCAAGTATGTATGGATGCATATCTATGTGAGAGAAATGGGGTGTGTGTAATAATGTGAAAATCACAAGTATGTAAGGAGGCATGTCTATGTGAGAGAAATGGGGTGTGTGTAATAATATTTAAATCACAAGTATGTAAGGATGCATGTCTATGTGAGAGAAATGGGGCGTGTGTAATAATGTGAAAATCGCAAGTATGTATGGATGCATATCTATGTGAGAGAAATGGGGTGTGTGTAATAATGTGAAAATCACAAGTATGTAAGGAGGCATGTCTATGTGAGAGAAATGGGGTGTGTGTAATAATGTGAAAATCGCAAGTATGTATGGATGCATATCTATGTGAGAGAAATGGGGTGTGTGTAATAAATGTGAAAATCACAAGTATGTAAGGAGGCATGTCTATGTGAGAGAAATGGGGTGTGTGTAATAATGTGAAAATCACAAGTATGTAAGGAGGCATGTCTATGTGAGAGAAATGGGTTGTGTGTAATAATGTGAAAATCACAAGTGTGTAAAGATGCGTGTCTATGTGAGAGAAATGGGGTGTGTGTAATAATATTTAAATCACAAGTATGTAAGGATGCATGTCTATGTGAGAGAAATGGAGTGTGTGTAATAATATTTAAATCACAAGTATGTAAGGATGCATGTCTATGTGAGAGAAATGGGGTGTGTGTAATAATGTGAAAATCACAAGTATGTAAGGATGCATGTCTATGTGAGAGAAATGGGGCGTGTGTAATAATGTGAAAATCACAAGTATGTAAGGATGCATGTCTATGTGAGAGAAATGGGGCGTGTGTAATAATGTGAAAATCACAAGTATGTAAGGATGCATGTCTATGTGAGAGAAATGGGGCGTGTGTATTAATGTGAAAATCAGAAGTATGTAAGGATGAATGTCTATGTGAGACAATTGGAGACGTTTATATGTGTAATAATGTGAAAATCAGAAGTATGTAAGGATGAATGTCTATGTGAGACAATTGGAGACATACATGTGTTTATATGTGTGGTAATGTGAAAATCAGAAGTATGTAAGGATGCATGTCGATGTCACAGAGTTGAGGGAAATTGAATTGTGTATAATTGTGACTATGGGAGAGTCAGGGGTTTGTATTTTGAGTGTAAGATATGGATATCGAGCCAGAGAGCTATGGAGAAGTGGAGAAATTCGAAAATGTGTTGTTTTTAAATTTTAGAGAGAGATAGAGAGGTAAGTCTTCATAGTGTGTGTACGTGTCAGATATAGTAAGTGAGTGTATGTATGATAAGGAAAGATACAGTGATTGTTTGTGAATGAGAGAGGTATATTGCGTGAGAGAGAGAGAGAGAGAGAGAGAGAGAGAGAGAGAGAGAGAGAGAGAGAGAGAGAGAGAGAGAGAGAGGGGGAGGGGGGTTTGAATTTAGTGTGTGTGTGAAAGAGAAAAAGTATGTGTAAGTGTGGTAAAGAAAAAGAGAGAAAGAGATACATTAGAACTACGAAAATTACAAAAGAGAACTTAAATTCCAACTTCCAACTTGGCGTGATCATCAGTTCTTATCCCTCATGCTAATTGTTCTCTAATAGCCTCACCCCTTCACACTTCCTGCATTTAAGGGTTTTATAGCTCTGCACTGATAACACAGTAGGCATATAGATAGCGTATAAATAATTGTCTGTACAAACATTACTCAAACGATTTCCTTTTCAAAACGTTCTACGCTTAATTATTAATTACGCAACAGTATAACTGTTCAAGTTAGGAATTCATAATTCTTTATAGAATTGATTTGTTCTTTCTTAAATTACAAAATAAATCTGAGAAATTTATTTAACTGTAGCATATGTACATTTAAAATTATTAATTTTTTACTGAATGAATATTTATCTTAATTTGTTGAATATTCTATCTATTAAATACAATAATATCTATTATATATATATATATATATATATATATATATATATATATATATATATATATATATATAAGTTAATTCAGTTTACGTGGCTTTATCTTACTTCATCGGTTATTACGCGTTTCCCATTTTCAATTATTCTTTCCGACACAATACGAACGCACAAATCAATACATCCAATTTCAAGATTAAGTATGTAAAACTATATATGGTACCCACCATGACGGATATCGCGAAAGGCTGGTAAACTGGAGCTAACATTACGGTCCTTTATCACTATCTCTGTTTCTTAGAATTGAGTATTTTTCCAATAGCCGTATCATAAACGTCATTTGACTGTAATGATAGCTGATCGTCTAAAAATTTCACCGGGTTGCCCATAAGGCGAGTTCCGTCAGAGTGCACATCAACTATATATATATATATATATATATATATATATATATATATATATATATATATATATATATATATAACAGGATCTCCCAAAAATTCATAAAATATCATTTCTTCCAGTTTTTTGCAATATAATGATTTTGTCTTATCTTAAATTAGAGTAAAATACTTTTAAATACTTTTTGTTATTAACTCCACCCCCAACTCCTAGATTTATAGCTGTTAAAATTATACATTTTATGCAAGATAACCTTTTTTTACAAAAAAAAAAAAAAACAGTACTGGAACTGTTTCTCTTCTAGAGACTAACAGTGAGCTTTTTCTTATTTTCTTATTTCATAAACTATATGTATAACTATAGTCATACACACTCTCCCATGAATTTATATTTATACAAAATTGTATTAAAAAAAACAAGGATATTCTCTTTCTTTCGGTCTGGCCAATGAGGTTGACTCCTACTTCAAACACAGCTTAAACACTGTCGTATTTTTTTACATTAGAGTATTACTCCAGTAGCGGTAATTTTGAGCCAATATAAATATTTTACTATTATTCACTATCATAATATAACCTCACTTATAAAACTTATCTTGATTAAAATATTCAATACTGAACGAGTATTTCTTTAAAAAAACACACTCAATATTTAGAAGTACAAAATATACATTACTTTCATTTTGAATCAATTCGTATTGTAAATTTATTTCTTTTTCTTAGACCTAACTTGGGGCTGAATTTCAACGTCACATGCGACATCTCAGTAGTGCCATTACTCCCTTATCTTGGTCTGTGTAGTTAGGCCTAATCATCATTCCATGTAATGGTGTCTACTTAATCATCCCTTATCTTTGGGGGATGTTGTAGCTCCATATCTACTCAGCTTCTCATCTAATTATCAGCTCTTCTTACAAACTATCAGTTATTCACACCTCTATCATCTACTAACATTAATTATTAGTTTTGGAACATTTAAATAATGGTGTATATTTGATGGGTGTACTTAAATTTTAATTTTGTATATGAATAATTAAAGTCACCTCATGACCAAAATCTTTAATGATAATAGATTTTACTTATTTATTTTAGTAAGAAATTACTTACTATTTTTATATTATAACCGGTATCCCAAATATCGATGGATTTAAACTTATATACAATCACCACATGAGACTTTAACCAACTTCATGCTGAACAGTATCAAAACTTTTAAAACAATCTCTCTCGAAATATAACAGGAATATAACTTTACTATCTTCCCATTTTCATCTCAACTCCTACACAATTTGGTTAAACATTTTAAATATTCAGTTAGACACTCAATTTTCAATTTATAATTATATTTGTGTCAGTCGAACAACTCGTTTGTGCTTGACTGTTAAACGGACATATTTCAAAAATAGTCTATGTTTTTTAGACTAGAAGCAATACGTATTTCAAAGATGCAACATATATGTAACTAATAATTCACTAACTGCCAATAATTTCCTTATTCTTGTAGCGATCATGATGATGAGGCACGGTCTGACGATCGCTGTAGCAGATTTAGCGTTACCCAGGGGGCACCACGTGGAGGCCTGCTACTCTGCACCCCAGAGAAGTGAAACTGTTGCGAGGTTCCGTCTGGAAACTGGGCACGACTACCTGCAGGCCCACCTACACCGCCTTGGCTTGGCTGACTCAGACACATGTCATGTCCTCTCTGCTCAACCGGAATCATGGTGGGAAGTCACCTGCTCATCTGTCCCAAACTCAACCATCTTCCTGACGATCTCACAATGCGATACTGGGAGACTCGGCATCAAATGGCACAACCGCCACCGACGGGCGTTGGCTAAAGTAAGTAAGTATAATTTCCTTATTGTGAAAGACATATAAGAAAGGAATTAGGAATTATAATAATCTTTCGTTTTTATCAAATTTTTGAATTATTTTTCCCCCATAATTAACGATATCTAAAGCTTAATCATTATATATATACTGATAGTTCTAGAACCGACAAACCCAAAGTTTGAATAAATTCTACACTGTTTTTTTGTCTCCAATGTTTATTGTAGATTTTTTTTGATTTATAATACGAAAACTATTGAATTGAAGTAAGGACACTGATCATTTATGAAGTTGAATCAAAATCATTACAACCGACTTTGAGAAAGACTGTGTTTATATTTTATTTTGGCACAACTATTATTTTTTGTTTTATTAAATTCAATATAGTTTTAATTTTTCTAAAAGCCAAGTTCAATCAAAATAGCTATAGCAATGGCAGTTTCTTTTTTTTTATGTAATAGATATTCAAATATTTTCAGTTATGATTAGTATAGTTTGAAGGCATGTTTCCTAACCTAAAAGTTACATATCTAATATAAACACTATCAGTTGATCTTATGTACTTCGTAGAAGATAATTTACAAAATAAGAAGCGATTTAAGCATAACACAATATCAAATATCCAAAAACCAAGTGTCCAAGGAGCAATTCACAAGCATGAAAACAAATAAACACTAAACCACAAATTCAAATGACAATCAAAGATTCTAATAATTATCCCTGTATGTTTTATTATACTACCCTAAACCACTTTTCAATGATGATGTATACGTATTCATCATCCACAAAGAGTTTATAGCTAAACTGGTGTTTTACAGTTTTTTTTATGTTCTACATTTACCACTTAATAACAGGAGTTGGTTTATTCTCTCGAATCGTCGTGAATTAGTTTTTATATACACAAATCATGGCAAAAGGCCGATTTTATGCTTATAGATTTATTTTAAGTAATTTTTATTGTTTAAACATTATTATTTGAATTCCATTTTGAACCTAATTGCAGTTTTCGTTTTAATTGTTTTCCCCAGTTACATAAATGTCCAGAAACTAAAAATGTAACAATACAAAATGGAATATTTTTCTTAGAGCTAGTACTGTTTTATGTTTATTAATAATACAAAAGTTTTCTATAAGTTTCATTGAAATTCTTTCGTTACTAAATCCAATACAAGTTTTCTCCGGGTAAAAAGACTTAAAATATATCCCTTACTCCAGTATTCTGTTTCTTTCTAAACTCCATATCTTTTAAATTAGTTCAAAATAAAAGCGTTGTTTCTACAATGGGTGTATAGTAAATGACTAACATTGAAAAGTTTCTTCAATTGAAGATAGATGTAAAATTAACTTTAGAAATATATTTTCATTTCCTTTCAAGTGGTTTTAATTTGTGCGGTATTTTGAGATTAACTCCAAAACGTTAAAGAATAAAAAATATACAGAGTTTAATCCCTTATTGCCAATTTTTGAATTTTCCTCCAATAACCTTATTTAAAAATTTTAACTTTAATATCACGTACTTAACGTAATTTTTAATAGTTGCTTAAAGGGCAAGACACCTCTCGCTTCATCGGCTAAAATAAGAAGAAAAAATAGTATAAAATGTTCCACTAGTACTACCCCCTCGAATATTCTAATAGCGTCTGAGTCGTAAGAAATCAACAGTTGGTCAAGAAATACATGATAGGAAAGATGAAAGATATGGATCCAACCCAAGACTACATGAAGAAAGTACCCTCCACCTTACCACACCAGTACACACTATAAATGAATCCCTGAGGGCGCTTAAAGTTTAAAATAACTTATCATACTTAATCATAAAAATATATAAAGTTTAATTTTAAATGTATACCATCAATTAGGTTTCCCATATTTACAATAATTTTTCAGATAAAGAGATTGTAAGAAACCAGGAAATGCAACGATAAAATTAAAATTAACGAAAATAAATTAAACTAGATTTGTAATAAAGCAAAGAGTATATTAAATGTATATAAATTTTGAAAATCAGATATCGTTACAATTTTGTTAATATTTTTACACTCAAATTGTGTTATGTTACACACAAAAATCATATTTTATATAATATATCAAAGTTACAATCAAAATGAAACGGTCTCCGATTGGCGGATATATTTTTTTAAATACTAAAATATAAAATTATATTTATTTGTATATAAACTTCGTTATATTGTCACTAACGTCATTAAAAATGCATACCTTTTACAACCTTTGAGTGAGCTGAAGTAGAGCAACAATTGTAAATAAAAAAATAGATTGAATAAAAAGTGTTTATTCATGCTCAGCAAACATCACACAATGGATAAATGTAAATAATGTTGCAATCAGAGCTCCGTTTGTTTCCGGGAATAACTGATTATCTCCTCTGTATACAAAATGTTGTTTAGATGTTGAAAACTTTTGTTTTATCGTGTGCAATAAAAATATAGATTTTTAATTGAACAGTTTCAATGGCGGCGCATGATACCTTATCATTTGTTATATCTTAATAAAGGAATCTGATTGATTTACTTTTTTCAGGCTGTAAAAACATTAAGTCAGTACGTTACTCGTACTAATTTGTTGTTTAATGGTAAAAAAGCTCATAAAAAAGGAATAAAGTATTATAAAATAAAGACCCATAGCCCTTGCATACTCTAATAGTGTCAGGGTCGGATAAGAACAAGAATTGGTCAAGAGAGACTCAATAGGAAATATGAAAATTTTTCATCTAAGCGAGACCATATAAAAAAAAAAGTTGAGGATCCAAGTAGGCCCCACTCGTTTAATCACTAAAGTAAGCCACTTTGTGTCACTTTTTGGAACAAACTCCTCCTCTAAAAATAAGTTTTTAACACTGTTTATACAAAACGTTATTCAACATATTTGCAATTTCAGTGTAATTAAATATAGGCTACTTAATGCAATTCATATTTAGGCAGTCTCATTCCAAATTTTTATTTTATGTAGTTTGATCAATTTATATAGACTTGATTTTAAATTACTTAATACGAAAACAATATTTTTGAGTCACGAACGATATGTTAGAGTTTTCAAATATTCCATGTGATAACGTCATGATTTCTTTTCAATGAAGATTTAATCTTATAGTCGCAAATAAATTTAAAAAAGTTCGCTAAATTTGCTGAAAACTGCATTTAAAACGAAATTTCTATAAGTTTACTATATAATATTTATAATTATAGTTTCCAATTTAGATATATGCTCTTCTAAATTATGAATTAAATAAATATTTGTAAAAACGCCTGCAATATATTCCAATGCAACTTCCAAACTATACTGTGCGGAGGAAAATTGGATAATTGTAAGAAGGGGTGTAAGACTTCGTGTCATCCCACAATGTAATTTTTATTTATTTATAAAATCTAACTATTAAAATACACAATAAAATTCATATCTAAACTAATACTTAATACATAATTACATAATTTAATAAAAACCTGAAATAACAATATCTGTAGGAATAACACATACAAATATATGTAATAGTATCATGATATAAATTCGTTAGTATTCCATACAAACAAAAATGTCATTAATGTTTTTAAAACCGACCATATTATTTAAAATATATATTTAATATAATATATTATATTATTATTATATATAATTATATATAATAATAATAATTATTATTATTATTATATATATATATATATATATATATATATATATATATATATATATATATAATTTCCAAACAGTTCCACCAATTCCTGCTCAAGATCACATAATATTTAACCTCAAATTTATTGATACCACTCTTGATTGGTGTATCCTTTTACAAGTTCCACTTATTTTTTCACTCCTGTATTATTTCCTTATTTTGAATATAACGTTTTAAAACAATAGAAATCTTTCATTACTATACAAAATCTTGTATTGGATATTTTCTTTTGCAAATGCCTAGTTCCGAATTTGTGATTTTGTTTATATTAACCTATTTACAGCAGTTTTTAACATAATATGGTCCAATGTTATTTGTAAGATACATTATTTATTTATAATATATATTACTTAGGCCTACGTCTTTCCATAGGAATTACATTGTTTCGCTGATTGTTTCGCTACATTAATGTCAGCATCTTCAGGGTGATCCAGAATGTTCTTTCGTCATAATTTCAACATAAGTTAACACCAAAACCGTTAAAGACGTGTATATATAAAACATCACAGAAAACATTTTAAAAGTGTACCTGGTATCATTGTTGTGTGAACCTGAACTGACAATACTTTGATGTCACTTATCTCTTTTTCTGTTCTCTGCCAATGTGGTAAATGATATAGCAGATTAAAAATAATTAGTTCACTTATAAGCATATTAATATTTAGATGTTTTCCTTTATATGCAGATTTTCTCAAGCATTCATATTACAACCATTTTTCATCTTCTTGTCTATTGTATTAAAAGTGTGTCCTAAGTGAAGCATATGGTTTACAAAGTTCAAGTTGGTCCAACTTTACAGCAAATAAGTTCTACTTATACCACATTGTAAAAATAACTTGTCGTATATCCACCATTTTAGACGATTCCCACACCATTTTATTAAATAGTTATTGGTTGTATACGCTATTTGGACATTATATCATTTTTAAATAATTTGGCAATTTTGTAAGTTTCAGGTTCAATATAATGAATTAAATTTTCTTTTTTTCCGAAAAATTGTAACTATTTATAAATTGCTTCTCAGTACACAATCGTACTTGATTTATATTTGCCCCTTTATCTGTAGAAGAAGGTTGTCTTATATACTGTAGAAATTACCAGAAGCTTTATTTAACTAATTACTTCACTAGTATTTTTTCGTTTAACAAATTTTTTAAAGCATGATTAATCATTGTTCTAAACCCTGAAAATATATGGTTTATCTGTTTACCATACATAATTCTTCTAATCATCAAATTAATCTGTAAATTGTGCGCGCTCGCTCGCGTGTGTGTTTGGCTTGTGTATAGGTGTGTGGGCGAGTGAGCGTGTGTATGTGCTAGTACGATTTCAATAATGTTAATTAAGTGTTGCAAAGTAGACAAAATATTTTGAATTTAGCAAATAATTACGAAATACATTTTTAAATAATCGAATAAAAACACAATTGGTTTTCAGTGGTGATGAGCAGACATTGTCATTTTTTACAATCATTTGAAGTAAGTACAGTAAATTATTTTCCAAACTAAATTACTAATGATTCATTCTCCGATGAAAAATCACTCCCTACTTCCTCTCAGTTAACTAACATCTGTGTTACTCCCCAACACCCTAAGGAGATAGGGGATGAGTTTGTGATTGCCTGACAATGACATGACTAAGTAAGATTAGCGGCATTCCCTAAAGCGAACAACCAGTATTCATTCAAAGCAAAGTGTAAAAGTGTAATTTGAATTAATTTTTTCTTTTAGATTAATTTATATTAGATAAGACAGGTGATTATATTCTAACTTATATCAATACCAACTACTGTTCATTCCAGGTTTCCCGTACAATATCCGTCGTTAAATTCGAATTCTGAGCCTTTTTACGGTGATGAAATAATGATGAATTTTGAAGTGCTGGAGTTTCTTTGTTTTTCATGGAATATAAATACTAGTTTTACAAATTTTAAAAGTGGTCATCTTTTTCCAATTTGGTAGTTTTTTTTTGTTTTTTTTTTTTTTAATTGTGTGGTGCGTTTTGATTGTACAGTACAGTTCAAGGTTTTCTTAATCTAGGATATTTTTTTAATAAAAGCTATCGAGCTTTCTTTCTGGATTATTTTTGCCTTCAAAGATCATTTATGGAGGGGATTTTCTGTACTTTACTTTGTTGCTTCCAGTTAAAAATTAAATAGGCAAAGTTAAATATAAGTGTAAATATTAATGCAGAACTAAAATTTAAATAAATAACTTCTAGAACATATTATAAAAACCAGCACAAATATATTGTAATTAGAAGCAGGTTTTCATGTGTTCCACATATTAGTCCTGAATTGGTATATACAGTTCCAATTTAATAAAATATTATTTGTTTCATCGTTGGTGTAGGAATGCATCGTTTGTGTTAATTTCTTTTTTCAACATATTTCTATATTTTTTTAATTATGTTATTTCATTGTTGGTAACAAAATTATATTTTGTATTTGATGTAACAAGGGAAAGTGCAAAAAACGCTTCCCAAAAACTAAGTAAACTTCAAATTATTTAAAGTTCAAGGTCCTTTAATTCCTAAACGAGAGGGATTATCAAGATCTACCTAATAATTTTAAAAATCTTAAAATTTTGAGGGAAATCCGTAATTACCGTAAAAGTAAGAGCATCCGTAAAAGTAAGAGCTTCCGTAAAAGATTTTAAATTTAGCTTCTATATTCAACAATGACATCCACTTTCAATAATTGCAAAATGGGTGTTTCATACTGCAAAGTAACGAATGTTCCACATTAAAAATTTTCACTAGATACTAATAATTCCCACTATAAAATGATCACTCTATATTATACGTTATATGTTTAAAAAACCGATGTCGATATTTTATTGCTGATATATGTTTTAAGGTACCCAGAGTCTAAAAAAATGTCTTCTTTGGAAAGATGTCCGTTTGTCGTCTGTATACTAAACATCCAAACACTTGCCCATTGTATTAAAATTTGTTTTGTGTTTACTATGTCTTGTAGCATATTTTATTAATTAACTGTTATTTACAAAACACTTTAGTTAGACAATAAAATTATGAAATACAAGTTGTATTTGTACTAGTTTAATTATTTAAAAGTTGTTACTATAACTGTATTGAAACGAATAAACATAATGGCATTTCATAACCGATTTATAACTAAACGTTCCATGTTCACTGAGCAATTGAATATAATTCAGTTAAATGTGGCAACTAAACTGTCGAAATGAATATCAGGATATACACGCGAGTGTAGTTAACTGCACTTATTCATTACAACCCCTCCCCCCATAACCGTCCAACCAACCTGTGTGTGGGTAACATACCTTTTAATATATAAAATAGAATTTTCGCAATACTATACTATACATTCTCTTGTTTCAAGTTGATATTTTGTGTAATGACACTTAAGAAGTTAATAATTAATTAAATTACAATTTCGTTTTATCTTTTTTTACATTAAAATGGAATAATATTTGTTACAACAGCTTAAACGAACTATGATTTTAAAACTATTGGACACAAACTAAAACTAAACTAGTTTTAAACATAGGTCCTATATCTATTGTTCACTTACCTTTAATAGAAGTAGGTCGACTTCAGACTTGGTTGGGCTCGATCTTTTATCCTACCAAGACCAAAAGGTTGAATACAAAGACACAATCTGATCTGATAAGCACGTAACTTGTAATTCAGAAATAAATTTTGATAACAACATTACTAAATGGCTTTCTTATATTTTTTTAAATAATTTATCCACCAGTTAATGGCATTTTCATAAATATCTATCATTTATCAAATTATTCAATTATTAAATTAAATCAAAAGGCGAACCGCAAGTATATGATTTTTGTATTGTTTAGAGGCAAAATATCTCGGTTATTATAGAGGAAAATCATAAAAATTAAGACTTCTCGCTTTGGAATACGCGAATAGCGCCAGAGACGTGAGACAAGAATGGTTGGTCAAGAGAGACCTGATAAGAAAGATGAAAGATCTATCCCAAGACTAAATGAAAAATAGGTGTAGATACAGATAGACCCCCCCCCCCTCGGGTACCGTACTAACTAATGAGAAATAATGAAAATTCTTACTTAGGAAGTTGTCTTCTATTTTATCAGAAACTGTCCACCGATTTTGAAACATGTGCTGTGACCCAACATCGAACAAACATGAACTATTCATTTTCCTAAAACATGAGTTTACAGGGTATATTCTTACAAAACATATTATGCCTTTACTACAAATCCAAACGCGGGTTGGAGTGTTGTAAATGGAAAACGACAGTTCTCCCCTTCATACTTGATTTACCACCTGGTTGCTTCCCAAATAGGGGTGCGTTTCACTACCCCCAATATTACCCATTTTTAATACGCTATAAATTGGATTAGAGCAAAATAAATAACCAATTACTAATTATATAGGTAAAATTCAATAAAAAAATTTGTCATAAAACAAAATCGAAATTAGTACATTCTTAATTTTTATTAAAAGGGCTAATTATAAAACAAATACCAATTCTCAACTTTGTAAAATATTTAATATATCAGTTCCCTAACTGTTTTCAGTAAATTCAGTTCGTACTGCCTTATTTTGATTACTTCAAGTAATCACCCCAGGGGCTCTTTATACTGAGTGCGGACATGGCCATCCCGAGGTACCTAGCTGGACGTGTAACGTTATTGTTGATTCTACGATTTCATATTTCATATACGATGTCTCTTGATCGCCGTTTGTTCTATTCCAAAACTGGCGTTTCATTTTATGCTTTTTTCCTCCTTTTTGTATAAGGCTATGATGACCGAAAGGTTTTTTACTTTTAAATAACAAGGAGAAAAATAGTTTACTTATCCCTAGGTAGGAACTGCATATTATTGTTCTAAAACGTAAAACTAGTTGAAAGATACTAAAAAAAAAAACCCAAAATTAGGGACTAAAAACCAATTCTTAACATCTGCAGCAAAACCAGTCAATTGCCACTATTTATAAATAAATTCAAATTTAGTTATATTATATTACCTAACTCGTTAAATTGTACAACGCCAATTTCATAATGTGTAATACTTACTACACTAATAAATGCAAAGGTAGATCTCGTAGACAAATCTAAACTTATGTGAAATCTTGCTATTGTAATTATGTCTTACAACTGTTAAATACACAGGGGGTTGTACGATACTGTGTTCTCTACAGCCTGTTAAACATAGCGTTATGCTTAGGAAGGGATAATTATCTGTTTAACATCTAGATTGGCTTGTATTAGATAATTCCGAATCATCCTCCACTCCTCCCCCTCCCCACCACACACCTAGTTTTAACATAATATATTAACTAACTGTTGTTGACATAAACACATAAGTGTGGTAATTAACATAATGCCAGAGAGAAGAAACATAGTGACAGATAGAAGAAGAAACACAATGATAGGTAGAAGAAGAAAAACAGTGGCAGAAAGAAGAAGAAACACAGTTAATGAGAGAAGAAAAACCAGTACCTGCTAAAAGAAGAAACATAGAGGTAGAAAGAAGAAGAAAAGCAGTAAAAGAGAGAAGAAGAAACACAGAAACACAGAAACACAGTTACAGACAGAATATTAAATGTTAAGTATGACTTATGAGAAACATTATACAGGATAACAAACAAACAGAACAAAGTATCAGTTTCAACGACAAGGTCGTCCTCTTCAGTGATACACGAGCGACACCAAACTATAACTAGACCTTGTTGTTGAAACGCGTCTGATATTTAGGCGTATTTTATGAGAAATGTATTCTGTTTGTTTGTTATCCTGTACAAAGAGAATACAATACACAATGAGAGAGAAAAGAAGAAACACACAGTGAGAGAGAGAGAGAGAGAGAGAGAGAGAGAGAGAGAGAGAGAGAGAGAGAGAGAGAGAGAGAGAGAGATCTTATCCAAGACTATATGAAAAAATGTGTATATGCAGCTGGTCTCTCGTAATTGCCAAACCCGTACTCACTGTAGTAAGGCTCTCAGTGAATGAGTTAATGTATTTGTGTGTGTCTGTGTGTAAGGGAGAGACCCTCTCTTCCACTTAACATCATATAAAATAAATACATGCATATAATATCGGCATGTTGAATACACACAAAGAAACACGTATATCATATAAACAAAAGTAAACAAAATATACAAAAATAAAATTTGTCTTGTGTAATACGAAATGAGTATAAAGGAAATCCAAACATTATTTAGAAAGAAACATAATACAATTTTAAATGTAGGAAAATAACAATAATAAATGATAAAGAAGATTAACGTCATTTAAAAAAGATTAACTGAGAAACAGCATAATGAATACGATAACTAATAGAGAAAACAAAATCTTTCATCACATTAATTTTTAAATTGCAACAAAACATACTACATGGAGTTTAAATTTAAAATATCTACTATAAACGGGTTTTCTTTTATTTGCAATTGTAAATTATATTATAATGTTATTCTTATTGTTGTTTAACGGCGAAAAAACTCTCGATCATCATCGGCTTGCCAAAAAAGTAAATAAATAAAAAGTTAAATAAACTAAAAATCATTAGCCTTCGAATACTCTATTAGCGTCAAGATCGGGACAGAACATGAGTTGCTCAATAGAGAACTGTTAGGAAAAATGAAAGTGAATAATCTAACCCAAGGCTACATGAAAAAAAAAATGTAAGTCACGTTGAAGTCGCTTGAAATTAGCATTCCTGTACTCAGTAAAAAAACTTGAGGGGTTGAGTTTTTGTAAATATTAAAATTTGAAAAGAGTTTGTAATAAATGTATAATAATTTGTACGATAAATGGAATCTTATTTTGCAGGTAATAAGTCATAGAAAACGTCCTGCCTCATTCCAAACTCCTCCATAGAGGAAAGGAGTTAAAAGTTAAACATTTCCTTTACTATCGTCAAATAAGCAACTGTAAGAAATGAAGTACCGGTGTAGATTGTAAAAGAACAAAAGTTCGTAGAACTGAAATTACGCCAAGAAATATTAGTATAAACTCAGAAGGCATAAAAGTTGCAAATATATTATACACATAAATTTAAACGACTCCCTTTTTAAAGTCGAGTTGTCGTCTTTCATGTGAAAGTTTTGTTTAACATAAAAGATTTATCATTTTGTAACTGAAGGAAATGTTGAAGAATTTATATTCGCTTTTTAAATCGTTCAATCTTACCTTTGTTGTTTTAAATGATATCATCTTACGTCAAATTCCAGTGTTGAATCATTTGACAAGTGAATCCAAGCGTCATGATAAAGTAAGTACTTGACATAACCAACAAATGAGTTTCTGATTACATAAGTTTCAATTTATATTTGACTGTGAACAAAGTACAAATAACCATAGTTATTATTAAATTCTATACAAACAATACAATAATGTAATTAGTAAATACTTATTACTTGTTATATCTTTATTATTATTATTATTATTATTATTATTATTATATATCTTTAATTTTACTTATTTTTCTAATTATAGTCTTAAATGTGTCTATTCTTACAGAAACAACTAAAGAGAATAACTCAAAATATATAAGTGACGAAATACAAAATATAATATTTAAATAATGCAATAACACCATAAATAAAATATTAATTAGATGAATTTCAAACAATTCATACATTAGAAGACCGCATCCAATTTAAACATTAACACAGTGAAAATAATGTTAAATTTACGCTCATAATTTAAATCACAAATAAATAACCTATATCAAATAATAAAATCACCTTTTATAATTTATGTTTGCGTTTTAATTTTGGAAGATCTTACAGACCGAATAGCTATAATTTGATTTTAAATGTTAACTAAGCGTTATCAAACTACAAACACTCTTTAAAACACTATGAACAAAACTATGAATAATATAAATTTTAATAAATGTGTGGCTTTAATATATTAGGGGTTTTTTTTTTATAAGGTCCGTTTTTAAATAAAACAAAACAAGTTTAAATATCAATAAAACCTATTTTATTTCATAATCTTTATACTTTTTATTACTATTCTGCATAATTGGCATATTTATTGAAACATTTATCATATCACTCAACGAGCTTTATAATTATTCCGACTTCAATGAAATCTGGCGCCAGTGAAGAAGAGCGCATGGTTTCTGGGGTACACCGACGTTTCATCTCCCGTAACAATGTAGTTCATCTCTTTCATCATCATTTCAATTCATAAAGGATAAAGCACTAGCCAACCTTTTTGGTTTGTGATCCTCAGAAAGCAATCTGGGAAACCATCGTGAACACAATTCTTTGTAATTCAGTTTCTCTTTCACAATAGTGTACAAAACTGACTTTGATACAAATGTGGAAATTTGAGTAACAACGATGAAATGGTAGAACGCCTGTCCTCACGAACTGTGTTGTCAATTTTGTAAACAGCAAAACATCAAAGATCACAGAAGGTTGGCAGTAACGTGCACATTGTTCCCGCCCATCCTTGAACAATCAGACCTATTTTCGCACTTCACTGTCACTCATTGCACTTTCAACGTAAACTTCACATATCTATCGGTGAATGTCCGCAACTGTCAAGTTTCTTACACAAAATTAAAAACCTAATAACAAATCGTAACTCACACTCGGCGGTTTCTTGATTGTGTTTAACATTATAAACGAATACAGAATACACAAAGCTATATAGACAGGTGACAAGGCTGCTAGTTTACTCCCGCGAAGTGATTGCTGCAAGTACCCGCGATCCTACAACCTATTCACAAACGAATCTTACAAAAAATCGCCCACGTATTTTAATTATCCCCGTAAACCCGGACAAAATGTGGAGTATACGTACACCGTTTCACGTCAAAATGCGTGATTCAACTACCAGTTTTGAAATAATGTGTTACGAAAACTTCCTTTCCGTTATAGCCTATCTTGTTCTTCCACATAATCTAAATGTTTTACCTGTAATTAAATTTTTTGTTCATATTCCTCAAATTTTGAATTATAGAAAATTACAAATTAGCCTGAGATATAGCCTAAATATTCCACAACCAAATTTGTGTAAGTTGTTACATTAATTGTGGACTATAGAGAACTGCAAAGACGAATGTAATTATTACAAAACCACTTTTTTTAAACTCGATATCGACTTTTGACCCATCATGTAACTTTATCTGCAATACGTATATATGGTAAAGTAGCAAGTTGATGGATGGTATCAAGGTACTTACCTAGCCCATCATACAAAGTAATACAAGCGGATCCACTAAATGTTATGTCCATAAGGTGGTTCCTCGGCCCTTATAGAAAATGTAATTTATATTGTACATCAAGTTGTCTTATACAAAAAGGTAAATTTGTTTAAAATAGTTGATACACAGGCTGTCTGAACCCTTTCATTGTGTATATAACTACTTTTTTGAAGTCAGCTAGGCGTAACGGACCTGGTAGGAAAGTACGTACTATATAAAAAGTACCTACCCGCTTGGACAATGTCTCTGTACTGGCGGAACACAAACCTGCACATGGGTGAAGGAGCTTCACTTGCTACGCTCTTGTGGGTAACTCGTTCCTATAGCATCTTGTAACTATACTAATATAACCATTTTTGAGATCTGGGTTCGAAGTTATATTTTTTACAATAATTTTTCTAGGTGGGGTTGGTACCATTGCATACAGAATTGATAACTGCAAATTTGTATCTTATTTAGTGTTTTGTAAGTAGAATAACACATGGTAGGCTCTATATCCAAAAACCTGTTTAAAGTGGTAGCCACTTCGATATTTTCGCTTCGATTTTTCTAAATTTCAATTAGGTTCTATATAGATAGATGGGTAGCGTAGATTACAATAGGATATAAGAGTAATCGCCCTAGAGATTATTGCAAGGATAATGATTTCCAAAAATGATTATTGGAACAGTATATCCTGGAACAAGAAACGGTTAAAGAGCACTATGTGTGTAATAAAGATGCCATTTTTATGTAATTCTTTGCATGCCGTTCCAAGTTGGATCTATGTCTGAAAAGAAAAAAGGAGAAATTTTATTCAGTAATCTGGCACATGCCATTGGATAAGAAAATTAGAATGCAGGATTTTTCATTCTCTCTCTCAAAAAAAAAAAATGTGTCAGATAACTAAAAAAAATCAAATATAAATAGGCGTGCATATGAATTCTTTTATTTTGAACGAAAATGGTTATGAGAAAGAAAGGGGGAGGAATGACCTGAATGTTGTTTTATAATTTGCTCCAACCTTATACCAAATTGAATGTTCTTATGTTTTTTTTTTGTGGCTGCTATAAAATGTACGTTCAGACGACGACAACAAGGACGAACCGCTTGTTGAAAATCACTTCTTACGTTTCTTAAGACCATAAAACATTAAGATCAGTTTAAAAACAGAAGTCAATATTTTTTTCAATTTCCAAACTTAATCTATACTTCGTATGCTGGTTAAGTAAAAAGAAACTAATGTTACATCCTAAATAAGTTTTGTGAAGTATGGTATGTTTAAAAACAAAAAATAAATGCACACATTGATTAGTGTACAGTGTCATGCAGAGGCTGTTGTTTGGTCGGATTACATTGTCATGGTTACGTTTAATTGTAAAACAGGGGAAATGATTTAACTCAAGTGAAAAACGACACGTGAGCTCAACAGTATTGTTTTGCATTGAAATTTAATGGAAAGTCCAATCGTTTTGTTATTT
Source organism: Aphrophora alni (assembly GCA_963513935.1). Lineage (NCBI taxonomy): Eukaryota > Metazoa > Arthropoda > Insecta > Hemiptera > Aphrophoridae > Aphrophora > Aphrophora alni. Next base: position 133,308,182 of record OY740768.1, on the reverse strand, counting down.
GAAACTGTTGATAGAGGAGCTCATATTGTGGACGGGTTTCTGCTTTGGGTTTTTTGACGTTGTTATTGAATGGAGTGATATAAAATACTGGTATAAAATACTGATATAAAATACTATAAAATAAATAAATATGGAGTGAGTAAAATGGAACAGGTAACTTGGGGCTCAGAGTATCCCGAATAAGCCAATACAGACACAAAACAATAGCTACAGTCAAGGCCACAGTAGCTGATAAAAGCTCAGAGGCCTAAACAAGTTTAAATGGCTTGAGACAGGATACTTTCCTAACAGGCCTCTTAGATGTGTATGTATTGAGAAGTCTACACTCGTTTCCTTCCTGTTAATGTCGCGGCTCTACTGTGTGGTTCTAGGTGACCATATGTTAAGGACCTTCTACGTGGCTACGTTTGTATCGGTGTATCGGCTTTACTTGACCCCGTAACTTTACACATGTCACATTTCCTTGCAAAGTCAGCGTTCGAAATTACATTTATAACAATAACTTCACTATTTGTCATTGTAAAGAAATCGGGTTGGTACCATTAAATGCGAAAAAAAATGTATCTTTAAATTTGTATTTAATTTAATTGTTCAAGTTGAATAAAATACGAAATGTGAACAAAATATTGTTTTACGTTAATTTGGACTTTTTCAATTATTCGACTTTTCTGAATTTCAACACATTTTATGTTCCCGTTTAAATTATTTGTGGTCGCTATCGTGCGTACAGATAACAACAACGGTCAGACGGAATGTCGAAAATCACTTTTTCAGTTTCATGACGTGGAAAAACGGAGGTCGAAATGTTTTGCAATTAACAAACTTACCTTATACTTTGTATACTGAGTAAGTAACAATTATTTCAGCACAAGTGAAGAGAAGACACAATAATAAACAATGTTTTGTATTTGACTATCTTATACTAACTGTTTTTAATCTAACTATGTATTGTAATTGTGATCAAAATATTATAATAATATAATGAGTAATAAATTATTTATATTACCTTTATAGTTCCGTCATGTGACTTTGCGTTTGTCTTAATTACAAAGATGCGTTTCGGAGTCGTAGCTCCATCTTCAGTTATTTCACCCCGGAAATAACTGAAGATGGAGCTACGACTCCGAAACATATCTTTGTAATTAAGACAAACGCAAAGTCACATGACGGAACTATAAAGGTAATATAAATAATTTATTACTCATTATATTAAACAAAGTGACTTGGACACCAAACAATGAACATTAAAAAAATATAGTAATTTTAAATCTAACAAACACTTAAAAAATTTCTAAATATAAAGATTTAGAACGTTTTATTCTGTATATTTTTACCGAATTTTCATTCCTGATCATTGTCTGACCGATAATTTCGCTAATATCTAAGAAATAGTTGATGTACCCAGGACATAAATATCTTCGTTGACTCTTCAGAACCCTGTTTTTTTTACAACTACACGCGAAATTTTAGGCAATCTTACGATCAATTTATACCATAATCTAGCAACTAGGCGGGATATATTTCCATTTTATAACTTGTATTTATCCAACCTTCAGGTCATTCCTCCTCCTTTCTCTCTCATAACCAATTACGTGCAAAATAAAATAATTCATATGCACGCCTATTTATGTTTGATTTTTATAGTTATCTGACACATTTTATTTTTTGAGAGAGAGAAGGAAAAATCCTGCATTCTAATTTTCTTATCCAATGGCATGTGCCAGATTACTGAATAAAATTTCTCCTTTTTTCCTTTCAGACATAGATCCAACTTGGAACGGCTTGCAAAGAATTACATAAAAATTGCATCTTTATTACACACATAGTGCTCTTTAACCGTTTCTTGTTCCAGGATATACTGTTCCAATAATCATCTTTGGAAATCGTTATCCTTGCAATAATCTCGGGGGCGATTACTCCTATTTCCAATTCTAATCTACGGTACCCATCTATCTATCATTTACTCTCAACTGTTGTGTGGTTGGGATCATCCTTCAAAGAATCACTTTACTGGCCGGCTGAAATCATTGTCTTTCCCATCTTGAAGAGGTGAGGCAACCTCTTCCAGCTCTTCCAGTAGTTTTTTTTTTCTGTCCACTCCGCCAGATTGCTGATTAATCTTTACTTCCATCTACCTCTCATCTTACCGAGACATCACTCTTGCCATCTGCACTTTAAATTTGTTTGGCATTAGCTGATTTTTTTTTTCTTGCCAACATCTACCTGTCTTTCGTATTTTGGGACAGTATGTGATTAATATTTCTAAACAGTCAGACAGACATTATTCAAAGTTTCTGGACAGTGGTTATTTATTTATGTTTCCTTACTAAATTTATTGCTGGTGTATTTTATTGCAATACTCTTCTGTGTAATAAATTTTACTTTATATTTTCAAATAAAAAATTGTCAACTTCCAACTTTTTCTGCTGTAATTAAATTATAATCGCAATTGCTAATCTAGCACAAACATAACTTAATTTAAGCAGAGCCGTTCTGAAATCAAATAACATAAAGTGTATTTTATTGCTCATTAGGGACTGTCATTCCCTAGTGAACAATTTTAGTTCTGATTGAGATACTGTTGAAGGGGAAGATCATAAAACGATGTCTGGTAATTGACATCGGCTTCAATACAAAAGCTCAATTTTCTAGTTAATTATTATAAATGTGTAAAGTGTTCTCGTTATTAGAATAGGGTTTACTATTGCACTGCATACTTATTAAAATAATAATGTTGGCGCTACTTATTAGTTAGTTTCATTATATTACATCACATCTTTTATCATCGTGTAGTCTTGAATAGAGATCATTTTTCATCTCTGTTACAAGGTTGCTCTTGATCAACTCTTGTTTTTTATCTGCCCTTGGAGTTATTGAAGTATTTGAGGGCTAGAAGCCTTTATTTTATAATCTTTTCTTCCTTTTTTGGAAAGCGATGATGACCAAGTTGTTTTTTTTGCCTTTAATAAATAAATGGAACAAATGAAATTGTAGAAAACATTCTGGTATAAAAAGTAATACGACAATAATGACTGCGTAAAGGAGCGACGTGGCTCAGTTGGAAAAGGCACTCAAGAAGCTCGCTACATTTTGAGCTTGTCAACCAAAAACGTTGTAAATTTTCAAGCCCAGCTACTAATGTTACATTTCCTTTGTGATACACTACAGTACATATCCGAATTCATTACTCTAAGTTACAACTACCTTCTGGGCTTTACTTATAATGAGTACAGATGTATCCTAGCTGGATCTACACCTTTTCATGTAGTCTTGGGTATAAATTCCCCTTTTCATCTTTCCTATCAGGAAGTTGCGTTCATTATGAAAAAAAAATTATTTTCATTCCTTACCAAACAATTCATAATGAAAACCAAAGAATGATGTAAAAGCAGTTTTATAAGATAATATATAATCTGTTCTGAACTAAATGAATGTAAAAGTTTATAGTTTATCTTAATATTATTATTGTTAAAATAATACAATTTAATAATATTTAATCATCTTGTGAAATAATCATCAACTGAACCATGAGCTCTTGAAATCTGTCTGAATTTGTTATATCTTGGCATGCTCAAATCTTGACTGGTGTAAAATAATCACGATACGTGTTTTTCTTTGAATAATATTTCTTTCACTGAACTCTTAATAACTGAGAAATAATTCTTTACAAAAATTATTCTAAATTAATTTCTTAGCTGTACATTAATTTTACAAATTACTACAGATTTGTAAAATTTCAATTTTAGTCTTGATTATATATAAATTTAATGAATCATGCATTTAGAGTCTGTCTAATAATGGCTCCTTTTTAATTTTCAATTTTTATAATCCTGAAATATGGAAAAATAAAAAGTGTAACCAAAAACTACAGTCGACTCTTGGATCATCCGAAATATTGTACAAGTTATGTAGTTCAGTTTTAGGTATTTTCATAAGCTTATAAATAAATACTGATGCATTCTTACCAAAATAATGTTAATACATTGGAAGAAAAAAAATTTAATGGGTGGTGTAGCTAGACTCATTCTTCGCTCACAGTCCCAAAGGGACTATTCTCAATATTTCAATAAAAATTTATTTTTTAGATGTCCAAAATAAACAATATAAAACTATAATTTTTGAACGCGTATTTTTTAAAATAAAATTTGTAATTTCTTATTTAAAATTTTAATAAAACTTACTTAATATTTTATTGATAACTGTGTTATACATTTTTGATTACTGTTATTATTATCCTAACCTTTGAGATTAGCACTATTTCGGTTCTATAAAAGGTGCACATATCAATTTTCCTTTAGACAGGTAAATGGTATTTTTTCTTATTAAATTATTTCTTTTCTCAAAAAAAAATCACTTTGACGTGTTCACTTCTTTACTAAGGCACTTTTTTTCACAATGAATGCAACAAGGTCTTCCTTGACCAACTCTTGTTTTCTTCCGACCCTGACTCTATAAAGTATTGAAGGATAGAAGTTTTTATTTTTTGTTCTTTTCTTCATTTTTTTATAATACGATGGCCGTAATGATTTGGATTTATACAACAAGAAAAAAATAAGAAGTAAAAACCTTAAATACATAAAAATAACGACGTCAAAGTAATTTATCTTTCTTCGCAGTCTTACACTTATATTATTACTTATTTCATTCTTTAGAATACATTATACTCTTCTACAATAAATATGAGTTACGTGCATCATTAAGTCTCACAACAAGAGAAACATATAAAAATGTCTGCCACTTAGTTGATATTGCAAAACCTCACTTGATGGCACTTATGTGAGTCAGTATGGTAATCGCAAAACAGTTCTAACTCCGTTATATCGACTGAAACAAATGTTTCGTGAACGAAGGAATCCGTTAAGTGATTTGTTACATGCCGTTCATCCAACCTAGAAACTATCGTTTATACCTAAAAACAAATATCTACAATAAGCTTTGCACGCGGCATCTTAGTCTAGTTTTAAGTGGAGATCCATAACTCACCTTCTTCTGCGCTCTAGTGGACCACCAAATTATAGAGTTAACATTTTATTTTAACTTTTCTAGTTAAATAAATAAAATAGAAAATCATTTTTCTGAATAATCTACTAACATTTAAAACAAGATTATGGGGGAAATTAGGGTACCTACATAGCCTTATCATACAAAATACACGAAGATAAGTTCATACTAAATATCCAAAAGTTGGTTCCTTAGATCTTGTAGAAAGTTGTATTAATAGATGAAGGATGTTTAAAAAGTTGTTACACAGGTTTTCTGAACCTCGTAATTATGTACATCACTACTTTCTTGACATCGGCTAGACTCTAATTGGCATTGAAAATGTATATATGTGAAGGAGCTTACAACCGTATCAGTGACTCAGTCCTGCCAGATCTCAAAATTATATAAATTTCACAATTTCTTCAGAGGTCAGGCTTCGTAATTACATTTTTTACTTTAATTTGCAAAACTGAAATCTCCAAACATGTATCTAATTTAGGGGGTTTCAAGTTAAATAATACAGTAAATATAAACAAATATTTTACATTGACAATTCAACTTTTTTATAAGTCCTCCTTATCAAATATCTTGTTTCTATCTTACGTATAGACGACAATGAAGACGTACAGATGTAATGTCAAAAATTACTTTATCGGAACCCTAAGGATATAAAACCTTTATTTATTTTTATTGCCGTATAAAAAAAACAATTGCATAGCCATAATCAATTTCAAATATTACACAAATAATACAACAAATCAACAAAAATTGATCAATAGTCAAGACATAGTAGACAAAATACAAAACACAAAACAAAATTTAACAAAATAATTTCAATAATCAATTAACCAAAAGAAACAACAAAATAGTGATAGACAAAAATAAATCAATACAACGTAAAGAATACAGACACATTTAAGTTAAATTACTGTAGTGTGATAAGTCCTATAGATACAAAGGAGAGAAAGAGATCACATACATCATCTCAAGGGCTCAGCACACAGTGGACGAACTTCTCTACAAAGTAAATGGATCTAAACAATAGTAGTTGTCTATGGCTGATTTTAAATGGTAGAAAATCCTGGTGGTTTTGAATGCTCTGTTGGAGCTTATTTATCAGCCTAGCACCAGCCTGGGAAGGACGTTTGCTATATGAATTCAATCTGCGCTGTTCAGGACGATAATTACTAGCTTGTTTAGTGCTATAAATATGTATATCTTTATTTTGGATGTGCTCACATTAAACCTGTAATATAGTATCACCTCAAGTACATATATACTCAGGAGTGTAAGAACTCCAAACTTTTTAAACACAACTACTACACGTCTCAGTTCTTTTAAGACCTGATCTAAGCCTTGTAGGTTTTCTTGGAGGACAAAAACTCTTCGGATATTCTGATCTGAAAAATCTTCCCAAAGGAAGAATCATAAATATCAGTCAAAAACGGAGATCAAAATTTTTATCGACTACGAAACTTCGTATATTTTGTTTTACCCTTTAGACTTTTCAATAGGTGGGGCAGAGAAGAGAAGTCGAGAAGATATAATAGAAGAGCAAATTTATTTAAGGAACTCGTTGAATAATTTAACTTTTACCATTGCTGCTTGAACTTAGAAGTTACTTTAATATGCTATGGTGTGTATTTATGATTTTACTGAAAATTTGATTTATGAACGTGATGAGATTGGTAAAATTGTTTTTAGTACCTCACGAAAAAATTCATTTTAAGTTTTCCTTGAATCTCGAAAACTCATAATATACTATATAATATCCATGTTTTTATATACCTTAATTGGTCAACATTGTTTTGATTTTTTAAATACCCGACTTAAATTAAAATTTTGACTTTCATTTCCCAAATAAGGAAAATTATGCGATGGATTACAAATCTATGTTGTTTGCCATAGTTGTTGTTTATAATAACTAATACGGGATGTTTCGGAGTTATCAAGTGATAAACTTACAACATGGCAGAAAGTAAAAAAACACCAACGTTAGCCTAGGGTTATGATGGTAACTAAAATTATTACTAGTAACCTACAAAAGAAACTCAGATTAAAAGCTATCCAGGGCATAGCCTACTGTAGTACACAAGAACAGGCAAACCATTAACTATTTGTTATATTTATATTACAAATAAGTACAAACTTATCAGGTAATTTATCTTTCGCAATATATCTTCCCAATAAACCAGCATCTCGTGAATATTATTCCAGGATCTGTACTCATCAGACAGATCCACTCGTCATTGACACACTAAGTCACAAGGTTTTGTCCTCTTCAGTATGCGCTGATCCTGACTAGCGCTAAGGAGCGGCAACACTTCTATATTTATAAGCGTAGATAGTCTCTTGTTATTCTTTATGGCACATGTTTTAATCTCTTCTACAACGGAATTCCCAAGTCACGATGAGTGTTATCGTTCCTTACATACCAAGGTGCATTGCAGATGCTGCGCAGTACTTTATTTTGGAATGTTTGTATCATCTTGATATTTGTTTTCTTGGTACAACCCCACAGTTGTATTCCATATGACCAGACAGGTTTAATTACTTGCTTATATAATAGCAACTTATTATGGAAAGAAAGCTGTGAGTGTCTTCCCATCAACCATTGCATCTTCTTGAATTTGATGTTTAATTCCTTCTTTTTTTTTACATGTTCTTTCCATCTAAGTTTTGCATCCAAGGTCATGCAAAGGTATTTTGCCGAATTTACATATGGGATTCTCTGCGAGTTGATGGTAATTGCGGCTGGGACAACTTTAAAGTTCGTAAAATCAACATGTACTGACTTGCCCTCATTCAATTTGATCCTCCATTTCTTTGTCCACCGAACAATCTCATCAATGGAGTTTTGCAACTTATTGTTTGCATCCTCCACATTCTTATCAACCGCCATTACAGCTGTTATGGTATTCTCCAACTCTGGCATGTCCCGCGTGTAAAGTAAGTACAATAACGGGCCTAGAACGCTTCCCTGGGGTACTCCAGCATGTATATAACTGGTCAACTAACTAATAACTAAAATACACGCTAAACTAATTTCTTATTCCATTTTACTTACCAAAAATACAAATTATAGGATAATTTTGGTAATCGCTAATTATTTCGACTTCCATTTTCACAATCTACACGTTTGAGGCTTCAGGAAACCAAAAATTTAATTTTCGAAAACCGCCTTTACGTCGTCGTTACGGTTTCAACGTAAACACTATAGCTGCCACGACCTAATGAAAATAAAAAAAAATCGAAATAAACATTTCAAAATGGAGGCCAGATAAAAACGTTTTTTGTTGATACAAATTTGTTAAACTAGACATAAATTTGCATATTTTAATTCTGCATGTAATGCTACCAACTCTATCTCTTTACGAGGACAAATAGCGAAGTTATTATTAAAATCTAATTTCTAGGCCTTACCTCCCAATAAAATGTAACATTCGACTTTTTAATAAATACACACTCCGTTAGGAGCTTAGCAGACGTCAAAAATGATACACAGAAAACCTGTGTAACAACAGTTTCAAACAACTTATTCTATACTGCGTATACTAGTTAAGTCCCTTGATCTACCAATACAATGTAACATTTCCTACAAAACCCAAAAACAAACCAACTTTTGGGCATTACATTTAAAGGATCAACTTGACTTACATTGTCTGATAGGGCTGGGTAAGTACTATGATGGTGACCATCAACTTTTTTGTACAAACATGAACACTTATTTATTTTTCTATACTAACCACATTTATTATCAAGTAGAATAACATTGCTCTGATTTGTATTTACGATTTCCGTTATACTAAGGGTCACCCTGAATAGACTATTGTGTGACCGGCGCCGGGTCTATATAATAACGACTATTCGTTTGTTTGATAAATAGCCGTTGTATTTTATCATCATAGATTTGCAGAGGATAACTCGAGTAACGACACACACGTTGTGATCAATAACCAACGGAACTGTTTCAACAGATTTGTGTTATTTTTAAACAAAATACTAGTATTTTAAAAGTTGAAGCGAAAGTAATATATAATAAATATTGTTATAGAATTTACAGATTATGAAAGGCTTGGTTGTGCTTTAGATATTCCAAATTGATACAGGGGTAATCAATACAGAGATAAATTTTAGTTTTATCCTTATGAAAAGTAAAATACATGTTTCTTTTTATTAGGTACTTAAAACTAATTACATTATTCACACATACAACACATACACACACACACCCGCGCGCGCACACACACACACACACACACACACACACACACACACACACACACACACACACACACACACACACACACACACACACACACACACACACAAACACAGATATTAAATGTATGATTAAAATAACTTATAACAAAGCTATTTGTTTATGATTTCTACTTTATTTAAATATAGTTTTTTATTTTTTATTTCATTGCAGACAAATTACTTTCTATTGTTGTTTAATATACAGTTGCCTTTCTTAGATATCAAAAAATCCAACCTCTGCTACCTATTTTGAGGTTAGGCAACAACTACGGTACTCGATTAAAATACAATCATTTGAAAAATATGAAATATTATTATTATTTTAATTAAATTGTGGCTTATACAAAAATAAAGAAATTGTCGTGTTATTTAATTTATCATTCTACTTACATAATAGTAAGGTCCTTTATTATTTCCTTTACTCAAAACATTAAATACCACAACACTTTTAAATACCCTTCACACATTCTAAACTACACTTTAAAAAACACTTTCATATAATATTTACTTTTTACTTATTGCTATTGTTACAAACATATACGATTAACTTTAGAAACAACTTTCAGGTTTTTGGTTTTAATGTATTTATAATTTTATGTTACTGTTAGTTTATTAAAATTTAGACTTCTTTATTATTATTATTATTATTATTATTACGTTTATAATTTCGTTATTTGGACCAGAATGAATCAGCTCTCGATTTCTAACAAACTATCCTCCCTCCTATCTCAGTTTTAACTTTTATAATTTCTTTATTCCAAATGGTTAAAATAGTCACATGACTAATATAGTTGTCATGATTCAAGCTTTATATTCCAGCAGTACTGCTGATTTTATACTATAGTTAACATTTAATTTTAAACTAACAATTGGAATTATATAAAACCGGTTTATATATATATATATATATATATATATATATATATATATATATATATAATTATTAACCCTGACGTTACCGGATAAAACTTTCTTGGAGGTGTAGACATATTTTACCTTACTTTATAAGCCTAAAGATATTTGTAGTGGCTTACAGTGTACTCACTTTCTTACTCACACATCCCTAAAAACAAATAAAAACCTAATAAAACTATTAATTTTAAAAAATCCTTCAGGGTGTTTTCAGAAGAAAAAAGAAATATAAACCGTAAAAGAAAACAAAGCCTAGCTTTGCTTCGTTTATGCCTTTTGGGCGTCATCGTAAATCACATTTGATTAAAATTATTATGAGGAAACATTACGGACTAAAATTTTGTTTTCTAAAATTTGTCTCTTATGAAAAAATGAGATATTATAAAAATGGTAGAAGATTATTTTCCACATCTCTTGTAACTGTAAACAAATTATATCGAACTTTTTTTTTAAGGATTGTATATTTTGTATTGGTATTTTTCAAATAAATTCACATCTCAAAGTAACACCTAAAAGAAACTCATTTCACGTATTATCAATAATAAAATCTAAATATTAACGCAAATAAATTCCCCAAACTCTAGACTTTCTTATAGACATTTATATTCTTATATAGGCCTACTGTAATTATAACCAAATAATAAATATTATATTCCAGCATAAAGAATATAATAAACAACTACTTCTCCCCCCCCCCCCATTCTTTATCCTAATAACCGAAAATATGGTCAAATTACATGTCAGCATTTGTTTCGTTATCCCCATCTATACTGGATGGTAAATAACTAACGCCTGGAGAAATTGACTTCAATCAACTGAAGCTGTCAACCGTAGTTGTCAATCAACAAATCCTCATCAATCAATGGTACCAGTTGTACCGACATAAGTCTAAATACAGAGTGTTTCAAATTGTAATATCGTAAAATGAATATCTGTGTAATTAACTCACCATAAATTAAGTTTTTTTTTAATGAAAATATTTACTTCTATACTATTGATTTTTATTGCTTCATAAAAATACAATTATGACAATACAACAATATTTTATCAAGAAACGGAAAAACTAAATAGTTAATCAACATTACACCAGCACTAATTTACAAATGTAGACTATTTAATCTCTTTCAGTGTTTCATGAATACAAATAAATTTACGAATCTAATTCCGCCAATTGCTGATGGGCTTAGATCTCTAAACTGCCTATATTGTAGAATTACAGGTAGTGATGAGATTTTTAGATCCTGAGCCCACATTGACGTTTTCTAGACGATCAGAGAATGGGCGATAAAGAATCACATAGATAAGAGTGAACTGCAGGCAGTCAAAAATCTGGACCTGGTGATGACTAGGTCTTAGGAAGAAGGATCTAAGATTGATAATAGGTATTTTAACGAGACATTGTTCGTTGAATATGCATATTTCGATGATTGTACAGAAGTATAAATCTTACTATGATAGATGTGGACTGAAGGAAACTGCAGAGCATTTTGTGGCATCTGTGAACGATACGGTATAGCAAGACAAGTATAAGGTGTGGATATTTTGAATGAGGGGGAGAGACGAGATACACGGATCCAGATCTCCTGAGTTTTGTCAAAACGACAGGTATGCTTGGGAATTGGTAGTATTTAACTAGGATATTGTGAGTAGAAAGGACACAAGAGGTCTAACAACGAGGACGTATATCCTGCTCCAATACAGTACAGAGGCCTCTATATTAAAATATTACTTTTGGGGTTTACTTAAATAATAGCTTTAAATTTGTTACCGTTAATCACTTTCTTCTTTCATTAACATACACTGAAGATGGTTAATGTTTGTGTATCCTAGATTGCTTTTATAAATTATATAATGCTAAACAAGGCAGAAAACAGGAAAATGTAATACACTGAAGAGTAACGAGTAAAACTAAAGTCATCTTGCTACCTCTTAGTATGTATGTATGCAAATATTTAGTGGGCAATTATTATTTAAATCCGTTTATTAAAACCCAGAAGCACCATAATTTTTGAAAAAAAAGTACAAAAAAAATTATTCAAGTTAATAATATGAGACGATTTAGCCATTCACAAGTAGTGAAATCAAAAATATGTAATATATAACTTATTCCTCATTCAGAATATGTTAGTGCTTCATAAACATAAACACTACATTGTTTAATGAAACAGAATCACTGTAGTATCTTACCAGACATTGTTTAACATTTATTGCTCAATTTGTGATTTTAAGTGTCTCATAAAGCACATAGCAACCACAATATTAAGTGAAAAACAATTTTATGAAACAAAGAGAAGAGGCAAAATTACACGCTTTGATCACTATTTTAAAAAGTTTTTTTATAATTTTATTGTTTAATGATTTCTTATTAATTCAATATAAAGCATAATAACAGCAATGACATATAAAAAGCATTAAATAACATACAGGCGAGATAAAGTGACACGGTTTGTCGTCTTCCATAATTTTTTCTCCAACGATTTTTAAGTTTAGTGCTTAATGAATTATTTCTTATTAGTCAATACAAATAAGAATAACAGAAGTGCCTATAACATAAGTTTAAAAATATAGAGCCAAGGTAAAACGACACAGTTTGTCTCCATTTATCTATATTTCCCGAACGATTTATAATTTTAATCCTTAATGATTTATTTATTATAAGTTTAAGACAAAACAGAATATCAGCCATGACTAAAAGTATTTTCAAAACAAAGGAGCTTGAAAAAATAACATGGTTTGTTATTCAGTCAACATTTATCAAAAGTTTAATAATTTTAGTGCTTAATAGTGTATTTCTTATTAATTCAACACAAAACAGAATAACAGCAATGACTTGTAAAAAGCATTTTAAAAAGAATGGAGTGTGGGAAAATGACAATGACATCTTCTATCAACATTTCTCAAACATTTTATTATTGTAATTCTTAAAGATTGATTTCTTATTAATTCAACAAAAAACAGAACAACAGAAATGACTTATAAAAACCATTTTAAAACATAGGTGAGCAAAATGACACTGTTTGTCATCTCAGTATATAATTTTAGTGCACAGGATTTTTTATTCATTCGATAAAAAGTAGAATAACAATAAAGACTTATGGAAAAAATTTCATCAAATGTTTAGTAAAATATTTTATTGTTATTACACTTTTACGTTGAATTTAAATAATTATTGTTATTTGTTGAAATAAACAATGCATTACTTCACTTGTTTAACTAATGAGAAACTAATTTATTGATTAATTAATTTTCATAAGGTGTAACCTGTAATAAATAAAATAAACATAAGATACAACTGGTATTATAAACTTCTAGGTAGGTAATCTACTCTCCGATTTACAGAACAAAATGTAAAGAAACATTTTGTTTGTTCTAAACCGAAATATAATATTTTGTGTAAAGTTGATGGTTTACTAGACCATATTGGTTTACAATATGATATTCAATATTGAAAATTTAACTGCCGACATTTTGAAAATATACGATAAATAACGTCATGATGTTTGGTACACTAGTGGCAACTAGAAGGAAAACAATGGATTAATGGAAATATATTGGTCTACGTATAATATACACCCTGTATATGCAAAAGAATTCTCAACAGAATAAAGATTTCCAGTATTTTCTGTTTTGACAATAATATTAATGATTAGTATACTGTCATAATGAAGATAAACTTGTCTTATAATGTAACAGAAACACCATACAAGAAATCACTATCTGTTCTCATTCAATAACATAATCCGTTGCTCTTCTGTAATAATGTTCCTATTAAACAAAGTACTCTACTAACCAACGTTCAGTACCTATTCCTTGAAATATGAATTTTTTTTTTTTTTTTTAATGTTTAAGGAAATTTCTATTAAGAAGTTGGTTGAGTGACGTTACACGTTAGTATAAATTTGTAATATAGTCTGTTATTTAGCACAATAATAAGGAAATATGTATGGGTTCCACCATGCACCTTACCCAGCCCACCATACAATGTAATACAAACAGACCCTCTAAACGTATTTGCTCAAATATTGATTTCTAAGGCCTTGTAGGAAATTTTTAAAGTCGACTAGATATGTATATATTAAAAAACTTATTTTGTTTGAAGGACTCTTTACTCTTTATATTCATGTCGGAGACTTGGCCTAACAAATATCGTAACTAGAAGAATATAACTTTTTCTAGAGAGGTCGTCGTTCGAAATTAAATGGTTTACAATGACTTTGTTATCTGTCTTAGTAGAGAGGTGAGATTATCATTATTACATATATCATTTAAATATGCAAGTTTCATCTAAGACCTCTCGATTTATAAATATAATTCAATATTTCCTACTAGGGTCAAATAACTAACTTTTGGGCATTACATTTAGAGAATCTGCTTGTATTACATTTTAAAATGAGGATGGGTAAGTACCACAATGGCTAAAATCAATTTCAAACTTAAATTTGAAATAAGATTTATTTTTCATTAAAACATTTTAATTTCTCATTTATGTATTTACAAGGTTCATTAAGTGGATGTTAATAGAACTTTATTTTAAGTAAAACATTTTGTACTTTTTTTAACACAATATATTGAACTTAAAATTTCCCAAAACTCATACATTTTACAAATATAAATTATTACAAACGTTCAATACATTACTTCATTTTATTGTTTAAATTATAACATTTCTTTGTCTGTAAGTATCCGTACACGAAATATAGGCCTATCTATCTATCTCTATCTTTCAGTCTTAACACAAACAGAATATGGGTATCATTTTCCGTAATTTGATTCATTAAAAGAGATGTTTTGAATGAAGATGAATCGTCTGCAAACCTGACAAAAAGTAGGTTTAATAGATTGTGATTAATCGTTTCGTAGTGGCGTTAGGGATTATCATTTCCTCTCTCTTTCTCCTCTAAACCGACAAGTGAAGAATATATTTTCGCTAAACAGCGTCGGAAGCGTAAAGGACTAAGTCATAATCACTGGAAATATTTATTAGAAAGACCTGTCCAAAAAATGAACATGAAAGTGATCCATGATCTAATGGTCTTAAAAAAAATGTTAAATTTATTAATATTGACTAAAAAGTATTTTGAAAAACATAATTTCTTTATATGTTATTACATTCATTTCAAGAGCGTATCTCAATCCTATGGAAGCCTAGCTGAATATACACCTTTTTTCATGTTTTCTTGGGTTAGATCCCTCTCTTTCATCTTTCCTATCAGGTCTTTCTTGACCCACTCTTATTTTTTTTCGATCCTGACATTATTTTCATATATTACTCTATAATTTTTCATTTGATATTTTGAAGTCGACCTTGAACTGATGTTAAGATTGAGATTACCTAGAATAAATATAGATTTTGTTTTTAATATTTGTTCCATTTATAGTGAGGATCCTATGGACTTTTCGATCTCGAATGAAAATTTGACGCTTAAATAACCCGTAGGAGTTACTTTAATCCTATAGAAATGCTTATTAAAGATTAAATTTCTAATCTATCAATTGCCAATGTATAAACCTGGAGTTCATTTGTAATTTTCAAGTTTATTAATATTAAAATTTTAGTTAATTTAAAAAGTTCAAAAACATTTTATATTAATAGGCACCAAAACGTAATTGTAAATAATGAACCAGGACGTATACAAAATTCTATATTAATGTAAAATATAATATATAATGTTAAATGTTGGGTTGGTTCGATTATCTTGTTTTAGCTGTATGTTAAATCTTAGGTAGTAAAAATGACACGAGACGCGTTCTATTGCCTTGGCAGTGTAAAATAATAAGCCACGGCCCCCTTGAGTTTGTATAAGTTAGCAAGCAGGTCTCTATAGCAAGTATAAACTTGTCTATAAGTATAAACTTGCAAGGTCTCTATAGACTTTTTATATTAATAAGTTCCAGGACGTAATTGTAAATAATGAACTGGGACCTATACAGATTTCTATATTAATGTAAAAAGTAATGTATAATGTTAAATGTAGGGTTAGTTCGATTATTTTTATTAGCTATATGTTAAATCTTAAATAGTTAAATTGACACGTGGCGCGTACTATCGCCTTGGCAGTGTAAAATAATAATCCACGCCCCCTTCAGTTTGTTTAAATATGGGGTTCGGCGCAGCGTTAGATTCAGTTGTGGTTTGGTTGGTGTATCTGGTGTATCACTGAAGAGGGCGACCTTGTCGTTGAAACGCGTCTGATACTTATGCGTATTTTTTATGAGAATTGTGTTCTGTGTGTTTGTTATACTGTATTCTAAAACTTGTTTATCAATTTACAAGATATTAATAAAGGGGTCCTATAACAAACTTATCTCTTAATAAATTACATCCTAATAGAAATAATTACTTTTTTTTGTGTGACACATATACAGTAAGTTACTATGGAGACTTATTTTGGATAATTGGCAAGGTTTTGTGGTTAGGAGTGTTAGAAAGTTAGTACGCTATTTTTGCAACATTTATTTCAATAATTAAATTAAAGAAAATGAAAAACTGAACATTTGAACTCTATTAAATTAATTATGGAAACTTGGAAAATTAATTTCTTATCAATTTCGTAGTTGTAGAAGTCTTCCAAAAATTATCAATTTAATTATTATACAGAAAGCTCAACAATGCGTTATAAACTAACCAGAGGAATATTCAACGTGATAAGCAATTATTCACTGTTATATTAATAGAAATTATTATTTTACCCTAAAGAAATATATATTTACCTAATGTGTTTATGTAATGTGTTAATTACAATTATTTTTATTGATACATTTAATCTAGTGCGAGTTCATACAGTTCTTTGCATAACAGACAACCATATCAAACCACACATGCTGCAATGTCTAGACGCTATTATGTTTAACGTTTCGTAATACAAAGTTATAATATCCTACATCTGCTGCTAACTTTCTAATTTCTTTCATTATAATAATAAATATAGTTACGAATTAAAATTTTAATGTTAGTTATATTATATATAATAAATAATATAAATTCATTACTGTATCACCAAATGCTGTTTCTACAAGAGAAATGTTTATTCAATGAAAATAATATTACTTTTTTCATAGATATAACCTATTTTTTTTCTTTTTGTTCACATCAGAAACTGTTCACTCTTTGGTTTCGTCTCCATCTTTCCTCTTCCTATTTTACGGTCAGTACCTGAGGTCCGTTTTCTCTTCCCTACTGCGACTTCGTCTAGGTCTCGGTGCAATTCTTTCGCTCATAGTATGTATCATTCTGTCTTCCTGGTAGTTCAGTATTTTCTTTACTACCCTGTTTAAGTCGCTTCTTCAGGGGGTCTTTTCTTTCTTATTATAGTTCCTGCTCCCTTGTTGCTTCTAATCTGTAAGGACGTGTTTCTTCTATTGCGTTTTTTAGACCGAAGATTTTTCAAAGGCTCTTACTCTCTTTTTCCAGATCCAGTTAGACCTATTATTGCGACTTTCTTCTGCATTAACTCATTCCGTCTTGATTACTGTGTGTTAGTGTCTGATCTCTATATTTTTTGAAAGGTATTTGAATTTTGACTTTATGATACTGCCTATAAAGGCTATAGTGAGCATTTTAGAGCTTCTACTCATTTCAGTTTTGTTGAAAATGAAGATCTCTTTCAGATATATAAAGCTGTGGACTCTTCTGATTGGGTTTTATCCACCGTCATGCATTAAAACTTTCACAGAACATTTGTAGACCTGTTATTTCTACCTCTTCCTTGAGCGTTTCTCTTTGTTGTTTTCCCGTTTCCAGAGATTTCACTAGGAAAATTATATCTTACGTATTTGTTTATCTCTAACTACGAGATCCCCTTCCACACTAGTAAGAAAGATGTACAGAATCACCCGTGGATTAAAACCGTACTCAACAATGTTTAAAATATTTTCCATCACTTCCCACTACAGTCTAGATGCGCATCGACTGCCTTAAAACTGAGAATACACCCTCTCAGAAATCGTGAAAAGGAAGTACAAAATCAACCCATTTATTAAAATAATACTCCACAACAAATAAATATTTTTCCATCACCTTGCACTTGCTAATTGCAGTCTAGATGCGCACAAACTTCCTAAACTTTAAGGACTTAACCCCTCACAGTTGTGAAACACAAGTACAGCATAACTCCCGTGATTAAGACACTACTTAACAACGATTAAAATATGGAGTTGGGTAAAAAAAAAAAACATGACGTGTTGGGCGCCAATCCACGTATTTGCGATTAGAGTAACACATGTTTTGTTATTCAAGGAATAAGTTACTAAGGAGTGAGATTAAAATTAATATTCACCTGGAAAATAATATTCCTGAATATCTTAAATATAAGGTATTGTATCGATTAAGTTTGTAATTTATTCGATTTTAATAGAAAATGTAAAAAAGGTAGAATGTTGAAATGAAATTTTTATTTGTTCACAGCTGTAGGTGATTTGTCTCGTTTGTCGTTTGTACTATGAATCCCACTCACTCTTCCTTCCCCTACTGATTATTCACCGTTATTGAAACTCAATCAGTTCATTATTGGGAGGGTGATCAAGATCCACTTTGATGTCGTATAATAGCTTTTGGTGACATAGTGACAAAAACACGTTATTCAATAGAGGGTGTTTATGAACGGCTTTGTAGTGGTGTAATAGCAAAGTGAAATACATTCATTTGAGAAATTTTCAACGAATAGAGTTAGTGAAAGTGAAGAAGAGGCGTCGCTTATCCCTTACACTCTTTGTGTTATTCATCCTTTAGTTTATTACTGGGAAGGTGTTAAAATCAGCTTTGATGTTTTACTGTCAAGAAAAAAAACTTGTTTATTAAAACACGGGATAGGTATTGCATTCAGAACAAATAATAACCTTAGTAAATTGATAAAATAAAAACAAACTTAAAAAGTGGAATTTACAAACTAAAACACTATATTGGCCACATAGGTAGATTATTCAAACAATGGTGTAAGGAAAACATACCAAACTCAAAAGATAATAATATGACAACCAAGTCATGCTTTACTGAACAATTAATAAAAAATAAACACGGCTATAAATATATACATACTAGTATGAAAATATTACACTTATGCCCTAAAGTGAATTCAAGGATGTTTTAGAATAATCCGAAATATATAATCACGGAAAGGCAGAACTAAACAATACTTTGAACGACAAACAAATTTCCCATCAAATGTTCTGTTTAGTCTACTAAAGTGAGGCAAATAAAAATTTGTAACAATATTATATGCAAAAGGCGTGTTTACAAATCAATTATAAACCACTTGATCATGGGAGAATAAGAACGGAAACGGGCGTCGTGAACAAATTAAAAGAAGGAAAGCGACAGACCAATTTTATTAAGGTAATACAAATTAATTAACCCCCAAACAGTTTGTTACGCAATGTTACTACAGTAGGTATGTATTCAACTCAATTCAATTTTTATAATTATTTTGTTTTCATAGGGAAGACGAAAGACAGTGGTCTATCTCAAAAACTGCATGTTATAAAGTTTAGATCCAGCTAGAACAGCATATAATAGTGCGCCTCGTAGGTTCTGGATATATAACGAATTATTGTTAGCCTATATCTGCACTTGCATTCTCTTTAACTTTTGTAAGTACTAACAAAAGTATTTGGAAGCGAAAGGGAAATTAGTCCAAACATTAAGGCTATACATTTATCTTTTTTTAAGTTTTAATCTTAAGTCTGAAATGAATAAATATCAACTTAATTTTTATTACAAATTAAACTTTTAAAATCAAGATAATTCCTATCACTCTGCACAAATAAAGTGTTTAATTATTTGTTTTTAATAAAAAACTAAATTTTTATTTTTATTACGTCTCTTAATTAAAATAATATTAAGATATATTAAGCTGTAGTTGAAAAAATTTTATATCCGCTTTAATTTAATAAAATACAATAACTTAAATTAAAATTTCACAACATTCATTAAATTAAATACCGTTCATGACATAACATGTAAAACCAAATTTTATAGAACCGTTGTTCATCCCAAACATAATTTGAAAGTATTTTATGCATTGGTAACTGGTTTATTAATGGGCGATTGTACATCTTGTATGTAGGAGGTATTGTCAAATTTATAAACTTTTGTTTTGTAATAATAATATGATTGGAACGAACCTGTCAGGGGGTTAATTAGAGCAAGGACGAGCTTGGCAATCCCGAGAGACTTTAGTTTGATTTAAACATTTTTTTATGAGTCTTGGATTAGATCAGATTCGCCTCTCTTTTCTTTCCTAGTGGGTCTCGGTTGACCAACTCTTGCTATTTTCAAACCAATGGCTATTAAAGTATTCGAGGGCTAGGGGTCTTTATTTTATTATAAGGCGATGATAAACAAGAGGGTTTTTCAATGTTATTTTATTAAGCCTCGTCGTCAAATTAATCAGAAAAATATTTAAAAAATTATATTTTTTCAACATCTAAGAGGCCCCCCACACCTTTTAAAAAGTAAACAAAGTAATTTATTTATTTCGAAAAAGTAAACAATTGATCAATAAATAGAAAAATCAAAAACTCTATTTGTTTATACTATAAAATATATAGCTCAAGAATTTGTCGGTCATAAACATACAATTATTGAGTCGTTATAACTTTAAAATATCGCGACATTTATTTAAACTATAAATATTTTATGAACTATAAAAGATGTGGAAATTTGTGTTGTAGTAAAAGATGTTTTATTTCGTAATCTGTCACAGTTATTGACTAAGAGTAAAAAACACTCTTAACCATTTTAAGTAAAAAATTTTAATAATAACAATAGTTTTTTCTTGACATCACATGTATCCAATTTGTTTCATACATGACTTGCTTTCGCTTCGCAGCTGATTCGCGATTAATTTTTAAAAGACTGTACAAAATGCACATAAAACATCTATAAGGTTATATTGTCTTTGTCACTTAGGATTACGTTATAACACGTAAAACACACATTAAATGCCCAAAACACAACATGATTAAAGCACAGCCGGTAAGAAAACATCACTTTTAAACTTACACATGTGTTTTATATGTTTTGTGTTCTGTATTTTTTAAAATGCGATTAATCGCTAACACGTAGGCCCAAAAACAAATTGGATACCTATAAACAAACACTGACCATATGTTACGTATTTTTGGTAAGTAAAAATGGAAAAATCCCAATTTAAAGACAAAGCAATAATAATTTATTCAATCCTCGGGTTGAATGCAACTGCGTATTTACAGGCTGTTGAACTTTCATACTATAGGAATAATATATCACGTGAAAAAAAAAAAATAAATAAATACATGCGTAAGGGCTGAAAAAAAAAATAATATCAATGTCGCATATGCTAGGTAATTAATTTGAAAACTCAAAATTGCAGCAATTAAAAGTAAAGTCAAGTGAGAAGTCTACGCCCTGTGCTGGGAAGCGACTAGGATAGCTCAGTTGGTAGAGCATTGGCGCGTAAAGCCAAAGGTCCTGGGTTCGATTCCCAGTCTAAGTCGTATATTTTTCACTTGAAATATTATTGTATATATATATTTGTATTTAAAAATTTTAGAATAACTTTCAGAAGACACAAATGCGTTATTAATATTGGTTTAATGATTTTAATTAGAATTGTATAAAACAGTTCCAAATAGAGTTATGGGTTTCTCTTTTTGTATAAGGTCTAAAAACTTCTCGAAGGTCATCGCCTTGTAAAACAAGTTGATGGATGCCATCCTGGGTACTCATACAGCCACATCACAAAGCAACGCAAGGAGTCCTCTAAATATAATGACTAAAAAATAGATTCTTGTGCTTTATAAAATGTTAATTATATATTTGTAGATCAAGCAGTCTTAACAAGTGTGGTAAGTTTATTTAAAACCATTCATAACTCAGTTTTCTGAACGTCAGAATATGATTCTACTTTCTTGCGTAGTTTAGACTGTAATGGGTATCGTACATGTGTATATATTAACAATCTCCACTCACTTCGCTCGTCTCAGTACCTCTAATTCTATATGTAAACTAAAATTAAAACCACAGTGTCAAATTACAAGTAATACAAAATTAAGATTCAGAAACGGGAAAAAAACATTGAGCATCGTCGTAGAAAATTCAATTTCAATTTAATAAAATTTTAACACACCAATATTTTACGACACAAGGGAAGTAAGTTTAAATAAAAAAATATTTTTAAATATATCTTGTATAAATCGTAATCGAATTCCACGGTTCGCTTTCCCTGCGGTTGTTAAGATGTCAAACATTTCGTCTTGTCCAGTTAATATTTGAACGATTAAGAAAGTTTGTGCAATATGTGTATATATATACCAAGAATAGATTACAAAGCATTTCACAATATTGTGAAATGCTTTGTAATCTGTTCTTGGTTTTTGAATACTGTGTTTGTTTTGGATTTAATAGTTTTATGTTTTTATTGAATTGTTCGTTAATATCAACTTAAATTTAATTGCACAGTTAACAGAGTAATGGGTAATAAACTTAATTATCCATAGTGATAGTCGTAGAGTATATAATGGTACAGGATGTACGTCTTCTTTGTACTTACTGAAAGATCTTCATGTATATAGGTATTCTATCCAGAACGGTAAGTATTTTACAATTTGTTTTACTGTACTTATAAAATTAGTTTCCACTCTCCCTGCCAATTAGTTTAAGCATTTGGAAATTAATACTTTAAAAGAAATTAAGTACTTTGGAAAGAAATGCACAATTTAATTACGATTCGGTCACTTATTTTTTGTGTGTTACGTTTTAGAGTGTAGTAAAAAAGACTTTATTTTACATATTTTTAAAATCACAGTTTAAAATATTTGATAATGTAAGACTTTATACATTACATCAAACTTTATAGATTTAAAAAAAAATAGTTTCTGCTTGTCTGTCTTACGTGTTAATAATCATACAAGGGTTAATTTGAGTTTTAAAATTTAATCTTTACTTATGTAGACCACAATACGTGTCTACTTTACAACTTTCATTACTTAAGAACTCATTTATGAACGTACCCAATTACAAATTATAACATTAACAAAAGTATTAGTTTTGGTTATTAATTATATATATATATATATATATATATATATATATATATAATTAATTAATAACCAAATATAGGTTTATAGATTTCATTTTTCAATTTCTTATAATATAATTTTATTTTTATTTTAAACTTTCATCGTTTGCAAGAAACAGAAACCCTGATAAAATACAGTCTCAGGTATCATATATATCCAATCTAGAATAACTATTTTTGAGAATAAATCATAAATACTCCTTTAAATCACATTGCAATACGTATTTGCAAATTCTGAAGGGGGAAAAAAATTATGCTTTGTTTTCCTTTATTAAACTGATCATTATATTTATCAGTTTTTAATTTTTACTTACATAAGAAAATATTGTTCTTCAGTATATTTTTATAAAGACACTTAACCCAACCTTGCCTAATCTACACAATACTATATATCATAACGAAGGTACTTTTTTTTTAAACCCACTTCCTAGTTGTGAAAATTGAACTCGTTTAATTTATACTTGTACTTATCCTTTTCGTTTATCTTAAACTTACTCAATTTATTTCTGAATTATTGTTCCTTTAAAAGTTTTTTTTTTTTTTTAGATTATAATATTTTACATTTTATCAGTTTAAATTTTGTATTCCCTTTTTTAATGTTACTTTACTTCACGATCATTATTTAGTTTAAATGAACAAGTCATTATTTTACTTAAAACCGTCATATGTCAAAAGGTGATTTTTTTTAATGTCCTATTGTGGTTTTTATTGAGATAAGTTGTAGTTTTCTTGTTGCATTAAATATATGCTAAAAATTAGCTTACTACTCAGCAATGTAAGCAATTCTCTTCTTATTTCTCTTATAATAATGCCCGTTTCAAATTCATATGAATCTGGGTAATTTGCAAGTAGTTTTATTCTAAAATTTTGACTACTTTTTTATTATGACGTTCATGTTTTATTTAATTTCGGGCTAATTTTTACGTATCTTATTAAATAGCCTATTACACGATTTTTTTCGGAGTCGTTCATTCATAATTGGTTCACATGGTACAATGGTGTCAGTCTGTCCTGAAGAGAATTTTTCTTTTCATAAACGATTTTTGCATTACAATTCAATAAAATAGAATTTCTTAAAATTACTTTGTATTATCAAAATGCTACATACAATTTTTCTTTAAATTGAATTCCATCTATTGAAAATGGTACTTTAGACTAACCCAACATATTTTAATTTGTATTGGTGACTGACTAGATTATAGGTAGCGATTTTACTTCTAATTTTATATATTTTACTTTTTTTTTTTTTAAATTTATTATTAATTACAACTAGGCCGAGCCTATCAAGCAATATACATTTAACATTAAATAACACTGTTAGCCGGAATATCACCCATTGATGCACTCCTCTCATGTGTAATCATGTGTAATTTTCACTAATCAAAGTTCAAAAGGCTTCGTTCTCTTCAGCCGGCGAATCTCCCCAGAGCAGTTTAGTAAACAATTCATTTCATAATTTTCGTGTTGTTGAAGTCTGTGTTTGTGCTTCTCTGCATACCTTCTGATTTCCTCTGCGACGGTATTCATCTTAAGATCACGATGCAGACTATCATTGCGGATGAACCATGGTGCATCAACAATACTCCGTAGAACCTTATTCTGAAAAGTTTGTATAATCTGAACATTTGTCTTCGCTGTGCAACCCCACAACTGTAACCCATAGGTCCACACTGGTTTCAATATTTGCCTATAGAGAAGCAGTTTGTTGTGTAGATCTAATTGTGATTTTCTCCCAAGTAACCAGTACATTTTCCTAAATTGCATATTCAATTCTACCTTCTTTTTTTTAACATGCTCCTTCCAGTGTAGCTTGGCATCTAGTGTCATTCCCAAGTATTTAGCAATATTAGCCGGAATTACTAAATGGAATTTATTTTAATAGGAATTGGATTTATTTTTCTAGTTGTAAAATTAACAAAGGTTGACTTAGATTCATTTAATTTTAATCTCCATTTCTTTATCCAGATACTAGCTCTATCGATCGCTCTTTGCAGTTTTTGTGTTGCCTCTTCCACATTGCTACCGGTCGCCAAGATTGCTGTGTCATCAGCAAAAGTCGCAGTAATTGTACCATTTTCTTGGGGAATATCGCTGGTGTACAAGAGATAGAGCAAAGGTCCAAGGACACTTCCTTGTGGTACCCCCGCTGAAATGCTTTTCAATTCTGAGTACTCCCCTTTGTGCTTAACTCTGAAACATCTTTCTGATAGGTAAGATTCCAGAATCTGACAAATCGACTCTGGAAGATCGCGCTGCAGTTTAAAAATTAATCCCTCGTGCCAGACCTTGTCGAATGCTTTAGCAACATCTAAAAATATACTTGAGCAAATTTTGCGTTCCTCCAAGGCTTTTTCTATTACATGTGTGATTCTGTGTACTTGATCTATAGTTGAGTGTTTATATATTTTACTAAGTTATAATTTATTATACTTACATTTGCTCCCAAATCTATGATCGATTCAATCGTGTTATTTTCAGCTGGTATTGTATACTTATTTTAATTGTAGGCTACGTACTTTTTATCGTTATCAAACATCATTGCTATATTTGCGAGATTTATTACTCCATTTATATATAATTCCATTTTATAAATGGTTTGAAATTTTTGAACTTATTTTTCCACTAAATTCGACAATATACAAATCTTCGGCTAAGGTAATTGATAATGTGTTACAAGAGATTATCGCATCGTAAACGTGATTGTCTTCTGTTTTTACAGATGTATCGTGTGTCGAATGTTAACCCAACTTGGCGTCTTATATTGCAGGAGATTTTGTTCGTGACGTATGATTTCGAGGCCATTTGAGGTAGGATTCCTATCACCTAACAATGTGGTGGGAAAAGGTGTTTATATTTATTCCCTAAATTTTTGTTTGTGTGTTTGTCGTCTATCCATATATATACATATAATTTTACTTCCGTCTTTTCATGTTTGTAAATATTTATAAGTATTTTAATTTTTAATTTTTTTTTTTTTTTTGTAAATGGGTGTTTTTATAGGAAAAACTTATGTTTCTATTATTTTTTTTATTTTTTGTAAATTGAAAATGGTTTATACTTTACTGTAATAACGATTTTCTTTTAAATGGTTATCCTTTTTCCATATGATACATGTGACGATAGATCGATTACAGACTGGGAGTTAGTACAATGAGTTTGGGGGAAATGATAGCGTATTGGCAAGCATATCTTAACCACCATGTTTTGTAATACAGGCTAGCGGTTTCTCGTCTGTCTACTTCAATGACAATGTAATGTCGAAACTATAGTCAGACTTTAAAAGAGAAAAACAAGTATAAATTATCATTTGATGGTTCTATTCATATGGTCCAGGAAGGTAGGATTCATACAAAATGTATACTTAAAAGACTCTCGGAAACCAAAAGTCTACCAAATCACCTAAGACCCAAGTATGGAGATCCCAGGTTGCCACATACAATACTTTTTCTTTTTTGTTTTATTTGACGTGGTCAATTCGTTTTCTGTTTTTTGTGTTAATACATTAAGAGGTTCGATTGTTATTTAATGGACATATTTCACAATTAAATTTCCTACAGAAACAGTTCTATGTCGAGTGGTTGAATATTTAATTGATTGAAAAATCCTTGAAAATTTAGCATTTTTTATTTAAACCGTTTTGTGTAACATATTTCTATATTTTGTATGTGTGTTTGGGTATTTAAAATGAATTTTGGTCAAAATTGTATTTACTGGATTGATAATTTTTCTGTTGCGTTAATTCTTTTCCATAATCTACAAATATCTAAATTTTTTTCCCGTCTTATTCATGGTAATTACCATTTTGTTTAATACTCCAATTTTTCAGTGTGTATATTATCAAAGTTTAAAGTGTCCAGTTTCATTGGTTTGTAAAATCTTCTTTAATATATTTTGTTTCGAAAGACAAATTGGTTTTAAATTGTTCTTATTTTTTTTTTATTATTATTATTTTTGTAACTGCTCTACGGTTGGCTTCTCAATAATTAGGACTTTTCTAAAATTTCAGGTAGTAAACATTGAATTATATGAGTGATAACTTGTGTTTCATTCATGTTTGAATTCATTTTCTGTAAATTGTTTTCACATGAAATAAATAAATTATAGTGTGCTTATTAAATTTGTGATCTGTATTTTTTTTATCTAAAATAAAACCACTTTCAGCAATTGACTTTCAGATTATTTTAGGTTAATGTGTTATTGCAAATTTTCAAAGTGTTCAAACGTTATTTTGTTTATTTCCAAAACCCTCCAACTGATTATCGTGACGCAACGTTACGACGGCTCCCGTTCTGTGCAGCAGAAAACTCTTATTCATTTCAACATTTCGACTACTAAAAATCATCCAGCCGTGTTAACTTATAAATCGTTGTAAAGTTAATGATGTAAGCATTCAAATTGATGTAACCAGAAGTTCATAAAAATGATAAAGAATATTGATTTAATTGGTAAAATGTGTGGTATTTTATAACGCAGCAATATTCGTAGCAGTAAAACAAAATTATTTCCATTCTATGGTTGGCTTCTCAATAATTAGGACTTTTCTAAAATTTCAGGTAGGTAATAAACATTGAATTATATGAGTGATAACTTGTGTTTCATCCATGAGTTAGGATGAAACTAACTATAATATATAGTTAACTGATCTACAGTAACAGTATTCTATAGAATTAGTCTTCATCATTAGATCTGTACTTTCAAAATTGTTCTATCTGTTATAGTTTAGGATCTATAAAAATTGTACAAAACCAGAATTCATAACACATTTTCCCCCCATAAACGTTTTCAATTAAACTTATAGCATAGTAAAAAAAGATCTTATCGGAATAATTTATATTGCATTGTTAAGGATATGTTTCTACCTTTCAAAGTTATAATATCTAAATTCCATATAACTAAACATTAAAATATAATAATTCTATCAAGTTGGTGTGTTTTACCACCAGAGAGTAGCAATACAAGAAAGTATAATCTCATTGTTCATATAGTTTTTGTAAATATTAATACTTGTCCAAATACCACAAGTTGACAATATTTTATATTAATTTTCTTCCTCTTTCAAACTACATATTCAAAATTATTTTAACTCTCACTGTTTATGAGATATATAGATTCTACGAAGTGTTGCAAAGATGAACCGCTTACGTTTATCTTTTATAGTTCCTAATGAAGTGTGACGATTGATCTTTAATTAATATTGATATTTTTTCTATAAATCTGCAAATCGTTGGAAAAACGAAATTCAGTTCTTTGATGTGTTATAAACCAACAACATCATAGGCCTAATATTAGGCGAACACTGTGCTGACCAAATTCCGTTTCATACAACACAATTCATGCTGTCGGCCACGTTCTCTCTTGTGGATTCTTTGTGAATGTCTAATGTATTTATGTTTCTTTTCTTGTGGAGTTTTAGTGTTGTGTAAATATTATAATTTGTTTATACTACTTATGATATGTGTGTTAGTGTTTCTAGAGTTCACATTTTTAAGCGAATTTTAATATTTTCAGTGTACTATTTACAGACCTATCCCATATGTTGATTTATTATTTAGAATACTAAAACTTTTTTGTTATTGCATTCATGTTTATGTTGGATGCATTGGACAGTCTGATGGATGTAGAAATTATTTTCGGGGTAAAATTTTGACATTTTAGAACTATACGACTATAATCTACAACTTCTTCAATAGTCTAAAATACGTTTTTAGCTATTTTATACAAGTTTGTACGTAAATATTTTCTTGAAATTTTGTTGATATAAGGACAATTTGTCTTGTTCATGGCTAACTGACTCTGAAATATATGATTTTTGAAAACTTCTAAAACAACAGCTTAATTTTGTGTACTTTTTTTACATAATAGTATATTATAAGTTTGTGTTTTGGACATTATTACTATTTTTGGTGGATTTTTCAAAATAGACATAACTTTTTACATAATTTCCACTTTTTATGTAAAATTTCTTTTTTATGGATATTTTATAAATTTATTTATTTTTTGTTTACTTTTTTATCAACATTTATTCAAAACTACATTACAAAACTTTTGTATATCTTGAAAAAAAATTGTATGGATTATATGGGCTTTTTCGTAGCATTTTCCTTAAGATGAAATACCAACTATGTGAAGAAGACTAAAGAGAGTAAAACCGCCTAACTTATTATACTAGTCATACCATACTAATACAAATCATGCTATATTAATACTATTCATGTCATATTAATACTAATCATATCATACCAATAATAGCCATAAAATACTAATACTAATCATGCCGTAACTAATCATGTCATACTAATGTTAATTATAGCATGATTAGTATTAGTATATCATGATTAGTATCGGTATGACATGATTATTATTAGTATTAGTATGGCATGATTAATATTCATTTTCATGTATGGAGTTTGCTTACATTTAAAATGTAGAATGACTTGTTCAGCTGTTTATTATTAATACCAGTTAAAGTACTTGATAAATAATCTTAATGCAAGAATGTTAGTCAGACATTTATTATTATTATGTTTTTTATTCACAGATGGACAAACTCACATATGCATTGATGACATTAGTGGTACTCTGTGTGCTACCTATATATAGTGAACTGCGATCTGTGAAAGAAAAGATGAACTTTAATGAAATGAAAAGTATCGAGGAAGGTGGTGATGTTTTGAACACTCAAATACATTCTATCAGGGATGGTAGAAACGTTCCACTAACTCAACCTCGACGACAGAAACAAACGCTACAAGGTGAAAAACGTATCAGGAATAGTGTAAAACAAGACGTCAAAGCAGGAAAGGGGAGTATCCAAAATCGAAAAACTTTACAATCTAACAAACATTTCGTTCATAATCCAAACGTAAATCTACACAAAATTAAAGAATCCTATAATCCTATATTGCCTATAATGTCTAGGAACTTTGATAAGCGAGAAGATGAAACTCTTCATAAAGATTATGAAAATATTCAAGAAAGTGAAGATGAAAATGAAGATGAAGACATGATGGATGTACCCGTTAGTAAAGAGTTTGAATACACTGACGACTATGACGAAGAACAAGATGCAACCGTTAGTAAAAGTGAAGAAACAATTATAGACAATACACAATTATTGAGCAAAAAAGGAGAATGTATATCACAACCTGAATTATCATATCCTGTATCCAGAGAGAAATTACCAAAAAAACTTAAATCAAGAAAAAAAGAAGTTTGTGAAGACCGACGAGCAGGTTCAAAAATAAAAAATAAAAAAGTTTAAAAAAAACTAAAAACCTATAAGACCTATTATGACGTTCTCACAATTTTAGCCACCCGACGAAAAAATTACAAAAACAAAATCCCTTGTCAAAGTGATTGTACAACTAAAAACGATTAATGCAGTTTCATGAAAGCAGCATTAATTACAGCACATGACCAAGAACATATTTTACCTTTTTTAAACTAATCAAACACTTACATTTTGTTATATAAAATAAAGTCATCAGATGATATAATATCATATATTCAATCATTAAAATTATATTAAAAATTTCTGACTTCTTTCTTAATTTAAATTGAAATTAATTTAAACCTAAGTTCCTGAAATCAAGAAAATTAAGGTAGTAATAAGAAAAATAAATGTTTTTTTTTTTAATTACAGATAGTTATCGAAAAAATATGCATTTTAGTAAAAAAATATTAGTTCATGTTCTACACGTAATCTTAATTCACACAGCCTACAGATGCTCACTAAGGAATAACCCCGTGTCCACTTAGAATATAATAGTCTCATTGGAAATCTTAGGGTCTGAGGATCAATATTATATATAAAAAGTGACGGTGTGACCTAACTTAGCCCACAGACACAAGGTTGGCGACGACCCAATTAAAGCTATTTCTGGAGTTCTACCGGGGAGATTATCCTACGGATTGTTTTAAATGAATGATTTTATCATTAATCGAAAAAAAAAAAGATATAAAATTTGAATTGTATTACATTTTTATATTTTTTTGTTTTATTTAAACACACTTTAAAAGAACTCTTTAATACATTTGATATATTAGGTCCAATCAGCTGTTTCAAGTATAGAATCAATACTATATGTAGAACGTGTCCGTGTGACCTAATCCATGGTCACAAAGGCATTATTGCAGGGTTTTTGAAATACGTTTTGTCCGCAGCTTTAGTAATGCCTATTTCCTTAATTCTAGCGGGCCGATTTTCATGCGATTTGTTTGAATTAAAAGAACATTTAGAAAAAACCGTATTGAATAACTTTTTTATTACCTATACGCATAAACTGTTGAACTTAATATGGTGAACTTTGAAATTACAACAAACACACAATGCAGAATACCAAATGACGAAGACGTATAAATATGTATGTATCGCATCAATTGAATCAAGCAATCGTATATAATATGAAGCCACAACACGCTTGTAAAATGCACTCTAAAATTAACTGAGTATTAATTTTAATACATGTGATTGTATTAAGTTTAATTAATAATATTAATATTAATTTATTTTATTTCTCATGTGCAAGATCTAACACTATAACAAATACAAAATTCACAATAAAACATACCTCAACAAATAAAAATATAATACAATACTCTAAATATCTTATTTAAAATAAAATGAAATTTAAAAAACTGACACAAACAAAATTGAACAAGATAAATGTAGGAGGTCCTAAGGAAAAGCCTATATTGGACCCTCCATAATAATAGAAAATATTTAACAAGCAGAAATTGAAGATATCCTTATACTAAAAACAAATATTCTTAGAAGTAATTGTGATTAGTTATCACACAAATAAAACAACATCAAAAAAATTATCATACATAAACTAACTTCACAGTCTAAAGCAACAAAAAGCAAAATAACAGGCTAGTCAAAGATTATAACTTT
Organism: Aphrophora alni; assembly: GCA_963513935.1. Classification (NCBI taxonomy): domain Eukaryota; kingdom Metazoa; phylum Arthropoda; class Insecta; order Hemiptera; family Aphrophoridae; genus Aphrophora; species Aphrophora alni. The sequence continues at coordinate 133,276,073 of OY740768.1, read as the reverse complement.
GTAAGGCACAATAGACACATGAAACTAAACTTCATCTACTACATTCACACACACATTACAATATATATATATATATATATATATATATATATATATATATATATATATATATATATATATATATATATACTAAAAATAATTATCTGATTTTTCTATAAATAAAAATCTCTTCAACAGTCTTAAAAACATTTTTAAAGATTTCATTTCTTTGATTTTATGTGGTATCATATAAAAAACCTTGGTGCAGCATAGAGATAGAAATGTCTATACGCTGTTTTACGAGGTAGTGGTATCCTATGATTACATTTAGATCTCAGAATAGGTTTATCATCTATATGTTCCACCTTATTGTTCCCACTCCTAATAAAAAACATTCTTAAAACTTTAAATACATACAAAGAACGGAAGGGCAAATAATTTGCGTTTTTTATTAACTGAAAGGAATGTTCAGATTTACATTTTTTTAAAACATTAACTTTACTATATGCTTTTGTTGGACAATAATAGGCTTTACAATTTCAAAATAAGAACCACCCCAACATTCTATGCCATATTGTAACCTGCTCTCAATAAGCGCAAAGTAGATTCTCTATAGCATCGAAATGGGACATTTATTTTTTTGTAAGTCCAAAAACAAAGCAACTACATAATAATTAATATTTATTCCATTATATACTCTCGACAGAAAATGAATTAAGGCATCACTCGTTGTTTTGCCTATTCTAAATCCAAATTGCCTTCCACAAATTGTATTGTGGAGAATTCTTGAACAATTCATTTTAAACAGTTTTTTGTTCATATCTCGAGTTTTGTTCAAATTATAATATACTAAATTAATAACAATTTTCCAGATTTCAAGTCTACATGTAATGGTACTAACTGCTTCACTCTACGATGTGAAATGATTGTCAAAAATGTATATTCAAACATAACATCCCCAGGATTTGATATTCGTATAGTTACATCAGGGTTGAGTCTGCAATGCAAGCGTAGGGAATGGACATATCTACAGCTTTGAAGCTCTTAAGGGCTGAGACACTGATACTGCGAAACGAGTTGAGATTTTTCTACATTCTTATCTACTAAGCTCGTTAAGGCTAAGTTGACGTCACGAAAGCAGTGATATACACAATTACTAGGTTATTCTTTTAACCAGTCATTTTTAATTTTTTAAATTGAATATACCTTAAATTTTACATCTTTATAAATGATTTTTAATTTGATGAATTTTTCTTCACGTTTTGTAAAATAATGCTTTAACGTTTTAACAAATAATCCTTAATAATAAGGATGTTTTGTAATAAGGATTTCATTTAAGGGCTGAAAGTAATATTTTCAGTTTTAGATTGATTTATTTATATTTGTATTACGTTTTAAAATGTTCTTTAACAAAAAAAAAATGTTCATTTTTATATACCAGATGAAACGAGAAAAATTGATGAAAGTACTACAAAATCGTACACTTATCTCTTCCTGATATTAAATAAACAATATATGTAAATATTAAATTCATTTATTTAAATTTTAAAAAAATATTGAAAAATAAACTAAAGTTTATTTTAGTAAAATCACATAAGTAGTGACAGATTCTACATTTCAAGTTCTTTCAAATTTCTATCGTTTTATAAATATGTACTGTAATTACATAATGTAAGATCCTTCTGCATTGCGTTATAATTAAAGTGCTGACTGTGTTGCTCTTAACAAAACACTCTCTGAATTACACAAGAGTGTACAAGGTTACGCCTAGGAGAACTTTGCTTTATTTAATACATTCTATTGTATCTTTTCCAAACATTACTTATTTTAATAATATTTGCATAATCAATAACTTATCTTTTAATATAATAAAAGTCTTGTGATGGGTCAAAAAATCAAGGTCGAGTTTTTGCTGTAACATCTGTTTTGTAAAATCTCTGAGTTATAGATAGTGGTTTTGGGAACGATGTCTGTTGTAAATCGTATGTAAAACAATCTAAACCCCAAACACATAGAAAATTTTAATTAAATTTAGTGTTGACATATTTTTGCCACATCTTGTAAATTTGTGTAAAACTAATTTGTATTAAGCTTCCATAAATAACTCAAAATTCCATTTTATTCTAAATCTACGTAAACTCGAAACTAATATATACTAAAATACTCGACGTTGTACTTGAACATAAATTTCTTTATACTACGTTCAAGTGAAAAACTAAACGCTAGCTCCAAATCGATACTCATTAACATATTGAAATCAATTATTTTGTTTAACATACACGTATACAAAACATAACCAAAATATTCTCTTTGCTTTAGAATAAAGTAATAAAATAAACCTGGAAAAGTTTAAACTTTCAGGAGACTAATTTAACTTTTAAAGCTGCAATTTTGTATACTGGCTGAGAAATCGAACAACTTTAATTTAATTTACCGAAGAACTAATTTAACTTTTAATGAGGAAAGATAAACGTAAATGAAGTTTTGACTCTACTAAAGATTTTCAATTAATTGCTCTGTGTGGGGAAAATGATTTATTTAAACCAATTAACCAAAAAACTGACCAAAGTTCTGTCTTCAGGAATAAAACCTGTTTTACAAAGAACGACAAGTGATCAGAAAAAATTAGAGGCAAATAAGACCATATTCATCAATCGGAGGTCTACAATATGAAATGTAATGATGTGTAAAATAAACTAGACTAACGTTATTAATAAAATATACTGAAAAGGCGGCAATATACAATTTTTTGGCACAATAATTGCTCCAAAAGAAGGAAACATTTGAACTGGATAGTTAAGCCATTCTAAACATTAGGATTGTTTAAAGTACTTTAAATAAGGATAAAATAAAGCAAAAGCTTAAAGTTTCAAATATTTAAAAAAAAATAAATATAAAAATATATATACTTGAAACTTTAACCTTTTGCTTTATTTAATCCTTGAATGTGGAGTTTCAACAAGAAATATCTGCTATTACATTAATGTTACTTTAAATAAGGTGTAAATCTGTATCTCTATTTCAATTATACTGTTTCTTATTTAGAATGCATTCATCCGTATTACTCTTTAAAGGAAAGAATTATTATAAAGGGGGCAATCAAGGAATTGAATAGTAATGTACTACAAATAGTCAAACCTACCTATTGACCTACTGACAAAATCAATACAGGATTTGATGTCTATAATAAAATGAACATTTTCTAAATAAACTTTTACAGAAGAAAATCATGATTTGGTATCAGACTATATATGAATTGTTCTAACTATAAATAGAACAGGAATAAAAAAACAAACAGCCTCCTTCATTAAACAACCGATCAGCTGATTGGGAAGGAACCAAAAGAACAGCTTGAAGAATCACAACAATTTGTAATTGACATACAGCAAGTAGCGTGAAATAACACTCCCATACTCAAACCAAAAACACCTGTAATTAATTATGTTAAGGGATTAGAGGAATGGTTGAATACTAGAGAAAAAGAAGGTAGCAAATAACTAGATCGCCATATGAGGTCACATGATACATTGCTATAACCTGAATAAACTCTAAGAACAGCTGAGGCTGTTTCTTTATTTGAATTAAATTGTAGAATTTACTAAATATTGTGTTTTTTTTAATTTTTTATTAAAAAGGAGAACCATTTTAGGAGAACCTAAGTACCTTCGGTCAATAGTGTAAGTCGTACGAAAGGAATTTTAAACTTACACATTTAATTAATGGAGCGTTTCGTTGCGTTATGTTCCTCCAATGCAGTGAAAGATGGGTGAGGTTTATCTTAACACCTGGCATACCACCAAAATACAAAACATTATATCGTCCAATATCGTTACTATCGACTACTTCTAAAGTATTCGAGAAGTTAGTTTTAAAAGTCTTAAGAAAGTTATTGAGAAGAAGAACCTAATTCTAAACCATCAATTTGGAATCAGAGATAAACATTAAACTAATGATCAGTTACACATAATGACCAAAAGACAATGTCACCCCAGTAAAAATTATTTACCCAGTATATGAAATATATGGAAAGTTTGGTGACCAAAATTTCGACCTACGTTTTTTGGACTGATCTTCACATTTTATGACCTGAGGAATCCGTTGTCCGTCCGTCCGTCCGAATCCGTCAGTCCGTCCGTTGTCTGTACATAAACCGAATAAAAGCCACAAAATTTAAGATAGAAACAAGGAACTATAGTGTGCTCATATAGATCCCGATTATAATCTAGAAACTTTTTATTGAAAACGTCAGAATGGCGGCCATTTTAAACTGATTATCTCTTGTGTTATTAAACTTATAACACAATAAAACAGACAAATAATTTGAAAATTTCAATTATGCATAACAAAGTTATTATCAAAAATGTAATTTCGAACCCTGATATCTCAAGGAAATGTGATATTAGTATATTTAAGAAATCCGACAGCGCCTAATCACCGACAAGTAGGCTACGTAGCAGGTGAAGGATCCTAAACACTAAATTTATTAATATATCTAAGTGACCCGCTGTGGTATATTCAATGTAAGATAGTTTAAAGTTTATACATTCTAAAATCTAAAATAAATTTCTAGTTATTACGTTTTTACCTAAAACAATATGACATCAAACCTAAAATGTGTTTTAAAAGTAGGAAATGTTAAACTCTAAGTCAAGAGTTGTAACACAAACAAATAGTTATTTGTGCAACTAGTGAGCAAAGTGGCACTTTTTTAAATGAGAGAAAAATGTTGACGCACGAAGCTTGCCGAGTGAGTCAATTTTATCGAGTTTAAAAAAGATACTTTGCTCACGAATTGCACATTATACTTTGTCTACAGTTGTTATTTTGTGACAAATAAAAAACATACTTCAGCAGTATTACAATTTAATAAAACATTAATTTAATACAATAGTGTTCAAACAAACAATCAATCTTTAATAACCGCATTTTTCTTATTTTTCAAATTATTTTAAAATCTGAACTGTCCATATTTTAAAATAACTACACAAAGTATAGCAGTGCTAAACAACACTTCAACACTGAGTAGAAGTTCTCACTTCAAAACTGAGGTTATTTATGAATATTACAAATAACTTAGGTGTATTGTTGAGGAAACGGGATTGCCAACTTCAAAACTCGGCAAATGAAAAATACTCTCCGTGTAGATACACTGTCAATCATCTTCATGAATAATTACTTCCTTTTTCAACTTTAAAACGTTGTTTTGTTGTTTATTTATGTTGTTTTACATGTAAGAATTAATCTAACCTACATACGGGACATTTCCTGTATGTTATAAATCAATTCAAATAAACTTAATCTAAATTTCGTTTTGTTCGGTTGCCATTCGGAGTGAGCAAAGTAGTGGGCAAAGTAAAACTGTTGAGAAATCAGTTGTTTTGCAAACTAATTTAAATGAACAAAGTGCCACTTTGTCAACAACTGTAGACAAAATGCATTTTATACCTTCATTAAAGTCAAGATAATGGTTTATTGTAGACCCTACAGCTTAAAATATGTCTCCCATTTAAGCTAAGCTGGTTTCTGTATCGTAGACATAATAATTATAAGAGATACGTGTAGAATAAGCTAAAACATATTACGTTGTAAATAGGAAAGGCTACTTAGCATATTTCAAAAGTTAAAATTGATACTGGCAAACTTACAAGAAGTTCAGTTGGTTATTAATAGTCTATTATGTACTTTTAAATATAAATACAAATATTTACACCAACGAAACTAGACAAATTTAGTAAAAATGCCAAAACAAATTCAAGATATATTCTCTCTACCTTAGATCGATAACTTTTTTATGTGTAGTATTTTTTTAAATTGTTTGTAGGGTACTAAGAAACAAATTTTTAAAAAATGTCTTATAGAAATAATATTAGTAGTAAATTAGTAAATAAATAAGTATTGTAATGACTTCTTAAGAAGTTACAAAAACCAAGTGACGATATCTTTGTGATTGGCTACCCAACACTGCAACCCTTATCGACTTAACAGTCTCTGGGTGCAAGTAGTGTTTAGATAATACTGTTATTTAATTAGTGATTTATTTAACAATTTGCTCCTATGTGACATCATACTAAGAACACTTAAGCAAAAAAAGTGTAAATAACTTTTCAAGTAACTAATTGGGGATTATTTAGAGAAGAAAAATCATAAAAAATAATCCACCATCTAAATTTGGTAATAATTCCTGTGGGATTGCTTTCAGGTCTTTAAAATTGTCCTAACAAATATGTTGTCTCGGTCATTTTGTGATCAAACAATAACATTATTTCACAAATTAGAATCATTTAGAGATAGATGATTTTGTAACGTTTATCAAAAATACAAGAGTTATCATCTAAATTTGTTAATAGTTGCATGTCGTAATTGCACAGGGATCATTCTAATTACAAATTTTTACACTTCATCTTAGCTTCAATCCCTGTTTTTCATCGTTCCTTAAAGGACTCTCTTGACTAAAGCTTCTTTCCTTCCGATCTTGACGGTATTTAAACAAGGGCTACGGATCTCTATTCTGATCTTCTTGTCTTTACAAGACGATAATGACAAAGAGGTTTAAAACAATAACAAAAAAATTAAAGGTCGTTAAAAAGAACTATAGTTACTAATAGCTCCATCCATCCATCATCCTAGGTGCTCATACACGCACGTAAAGGTTTCAGTTATTTTTCTGTTGTTACACAACCGATGTTGATAGTTTTCTCACCACCAGATCGACGATTTATTCGAAACATTTATCCGAACAACTGTATTGCAACTTTCATTTTTACAATTCCTTTGATAAATATTCCCGTGGTTTTTATTTTGAATTTCTAAGTTCATTTAAGTATATTTGTAATTATTTTAATAACATACAAAACATGATGAAGCTTTAAATATTATACTAAAAACCACTGATGTTTGCCATTAATAGTTATAACCAAATAACGAAAACACATTGAAAATCAGCGTCATTCATGTTGGTACTTGCAGGTTGTTTTAAATTATTAAAATTTCATAAAGTTATATATTTCTAGAAAATATACTATGACAATTCATAAATCATAAGGATAACGGTTTGAAATTAAAACAAACATTCTTTTATTTAAGAAAAAACAAACATTCTTTTCTTTAAGAATATCTTTGAAACAAATATTACCTAAAATGCAAGGATCAGTAAATAGAGGGTGGTTGCTATGGAAACACGCTGTTTAAAATGCTCTCAACTGCCTGAAGAGATGAAACCAATATATCAGGGGTTTCTTGTTCTTTGGCGCCAAACATTCAAAGTACACCTACATTATCGTAGGCTACCCTTGTCGGATATTTTACATTCTTAGAATTAAGTTATCCGAGATATTCTGAGATTGGATTATCTTCTCCAAACCTACGCTGTATCTCTAATAACTGTATTAGCTTATATTAAAAGTATAGTATTTCAGGTGTATATTATTTACCATTTCTCTTCGATTCTTTGACATAAGATTCTTTTAACAATTACCTAAGTATATATAAGTGTTTCAACTACAACATATGCATTATCTTTATATATTTATAAGTATACAGAGTGAGGCAGACCACCCGTGCAGTATTTAACTTACTAACTTAATTTAACACTTTTTCTTTCTCATTTCCGCCTAAATTTACAAAATTCAGTGATAAATGCCCCTACCACACGTTTTTCTTCTTGAAAAGCTCAATAATAAGCTTGGAATAAAATCTGGTGATCTTCCGTATTGTAGGTAGGGTAACACGGTACTTTATTTTAAAGTCCTATTTCAAAACGTTTTGGTACACTCTGTGCATACGGTTAAAGATAATTAACTTTTCTTTGCGCCAAAATGTTCAGGGTCATTAGACCTTTAAATTGATGTATTAGTAAGACAGCTATAAATACTGCACGGGTGGTCTGCCTCACCCTGTATATTTAAAATAATTAGAACTGTGTTTAACAAAGCCTCATAAACAAATATTCTAGTGGGAAAAAAAAGGGAAACAAAGAATACTATACTACGTTACTATTTTCTACAATGCATTCAGTTACATTTTACTGCATTCAGTTAACCAAATTTTAGATAATGGAATTGGATTATCTATAATTAACTTTTAAACTTTACTCAACTTCCTTTAATTCGGTTATACATTACGATGTTTCCCTTCCAAAAAGAGAAATTGAAAATAGTTACTTGCAGCTAATCATAATTTACAAGGGAAGTTGTTACGAAATGCTGGAAACGCTTGATAATAAAACTTTAAGTTAAAGTACAAGGTAAACTTTGAGGTTGATGGAGTTTGACAAACATTATGGCAAGTACGGTAGGACTCATAAATGTAAGGTGGAGTAAAGAGAACAGAAGATTTTATATGATTTTATAAATATACATAAATGCTTCCTTTCCCTCGTAATCGTAACATGACCAAAAATAAATGGTCTAAGAAAATAAATTTTGGCATCAAGCATTTCCCTCCAACACCAATTATTTTCTACATATATATATATATATATATATATATATATATATATACTTAACTAATTTAACTTTCCATAAAACTAGACGAAGTTTCTTCCCAACTAAAAGAGAATTGATTTTGTACAAATGTGTATTTGACTGGCTAAATCTCTATGATTCTTTTTTTTATTCAATCGATTCCATAAAATTAAAATATAGTTTTGTCTACTTATTGAGTAGAAAGTGTTCAACCAATAAAAATCTATTAATCTCTTTCTGGATACCGCGACTTGTTAATATCGCCGTAAGAATTGCTCTCACGTGGACTTTATTATTTAACAAAACTAAATCAAAGAGCAATCTTGTAATGCAACAATGCAATCATCTTTAGTAAAAGAGCACATAGAAATGTTGAAATACAAAGATAATTCTGAACATGGTTTAATGGGTCATTTTCCATCATTTGCGTATGTAGAAACTAATACATGACTTTTCGATGGTATAAATCATCTCTTCTTATTAAGTGATTAAATTAAACCCAATGGTTGGAACGTCATGTTGGAAACTAAAACTATAAATAAATGAGAAAAGAAGCCAGACGTAAGTAGTCAAAACTAAATACAAACGTAATCTGAACAAACAATGACACAAGACTGTATTACGCAAAGAAAGGCAAACCATTGATGATGGCATAGACGATGCCAAAACCATAATAATAATACAAACAAATCCATAACTCTCTTAAATAACTTGAAACCCAATTTTATTTCCTTTTGTGTTTTGACTGACTCAGCTTTAAATTGTCCAAATTTTTAAATATCTCATATTGTGTATTAAATAATTTGGAGTTAGAACTAATACAAAATTTAATCTCCAATTTAATTAACAAATACACTATACACACATTTTATTATTGAAGTAAGCTATCTGTAGCAGCTATTAGCCACTTAAAAGTTAAACATCCATCGATAAATTGTTGCTGACAGTATTAAAACTTGAAGAAATTAATGACGCATATCTTTCTTATTCAGACTTTCTGTACTTCTAATGACTCCATGATTGATCAGCTTTAAAGCGCTCAAAGGGTGGTGAAAGAAACCATTAAATTGAATGTCAAGTGTTAGTAGCTAATGTAATGAGAATATGCTAATACTTTCCTATGTGTTGATATAATAAATTTTCACCAAATACACGTTTGCCCCATTTTTTATTTTATTTATATATTGTAGTGTATATTTTTGTGGTAGGTTTAATTCAAAATGTCGATACAAAAAACACAAGGCAATGGTTAGATATAAAGTGAAAAATAAACATAAAACCATAAACTACTGATTCCTAGACCTCACATAATTTAATAGCCTCAGAGTTGGAAAAGTAGAAGAATTGAGAGACCAGTTAGGAAAGATGAAAGAGGGGGACTTTTTCAAATACTGCATAAAAAAGATGTGGATTCTGGTAGTTTCCCTTGGGAATACCAAATCTCTACTCACAATGACTGAGCTCTAGTGGGTAAACTTTCTTTTTTATATCACGTATATGTGAGAAATTAAATATATATAAATATATATATATATATATATATATATATATAAATTTAGAGATACTACTTAACTATTAGCTACTTTTGCAAGATAAATGTTAGTAATTTATCTCCACAAGTACCTGGAAAAGTAAAGAGGACAGAGTTAAATCTAAGTGTGTTCTAGATATCAGTATTAGTATTAATCCTTGTCACTTTTTGTGACTTTTTAATCAATTATACTTCATCCAATGATTTGCATAATCTGCCTTGTCTATATTATTTCACTATCTGTAAAACTAAAAATACTTGTCATGCTATAACTAAGGTAGACCTGATATCAACCTATGACAAATAGTACAAAAAGTTAAAGGAATGTGAATCAATATTTTATTTTATTAAATGGAATCTAGTTACAAGAAAACAACTTAAATATAAATTAAATAATAGCAGATCATTAGGCAAAAAAATTTAAATGATTAACAAGAGTTTGTCAGTACAGTTATTTATTCCATTTAATTCTATCAATCACTTTATCAAATTCTATACTTTCATTATCATATAATGATTTCTTTAATAAAATAAATACAATAAACTAAAATTCCAAATACCTTCTTTAAATAATTTTAATAAATGTAGAATGGAGAATTTTTTAATTTATGTTTTTATACTTCTAATTAAAATAAATTATACCCCACTATCGGTTTTTATTAATAATGCACATAAAGTCTCATTATGTAACACATGAGCATGAAAAATAAACATATGGAAATAGAAAGGATTGTCGGAATATTATGATCTTATCAAATTTTTAGAAGTTAACTAACACTTCAAACATGTAGGAGTAAAGAATATTTTTAAGATTTCTGACAAATTCATAAGTCTCCTTGCTAAAAAAAAACCAGTTAATTTAACGATGTAAAAGTAATAAAACTAGGCTATTATCAAAAGTGTTTTTTTGTCAAAATATGAAGTATATTGGTCAGTCATAAAAATATAAGTCTGGTTTTAATCGCATAGAAATGTATACTCAATAAATTTGTGAGATATACTAATAAAATAACAGAAAGAGAAATTTTATACCAAAGTGCAATTACCATTGAGGCAATATTATTCGCTGAAATGGAAATAACATTTAAAGAAACTTTAATCGTAATTATAACCTTCTATAAATGTATGAGAATTTTAAAAACATGTCTATTTTTAGCAAACGAAAGACATAAACATTAAACGGTAGTGTAATTATCTATGAGGCTATTTGAACCATAACTTTTAGCTCATGAAATTTCACGTCATCTCAAATTTTGTTTTTTATTAAGAAATTAAAGTAAAAAATAGTACGCCGTGGTGAAATTATCTATGAGAAAATATTAATCGTAAATTTTAGCTCATTAAATTTAACGGATCTCAAAATTTTTGAGGAAAACTACTTTATATGAATTCATACCAGAATGCATACCTACAGTTAATAGATATCAGTTTTAAAATGTTATTTTCAAAGTGGAAAATATTGGTTCCCATGAAAATATTTATTTGTAAAGTTGAGTTATTGTTTTATTTCATGTACATTATATTTTATTTTTTTGTATATTTTCATATAATATTAAAATATATTAATATTTTTTAAATCACTATAATAAAGAAACAGTTATCTACGAATGTGAAAGGACATTCTCAACTTTCCGTCTCTAAAATAGAATTAAGTAAAATATAGACTGAATGGCAGTTCTATTAAACGGACCTTTGGATGAAACAATACTCACATAGAAAATATTATTTTGTCATGTTTTAGTTTAATCTCTATAACCACTTGTTTAAAAATGCGTTTCGGCGAAATGCAATTTAAATAATATAGATTTCATATATAGAGTTTAAATTTAAATCCATATTATAATAAAAAATACTCAAATTAAAAATAATTATTAACAGATCATAAGAACAGAACAGTATGTAGTAATTCTTCAAGATTTTTGTTAGGATATTTTCTGGTTTTTTCTCGATTCAGTTTATCAAATAATGTAATATTAATATAACTAATGGTGCTTTAAAACAAAACAATTAAAAGAATTATTTAATAAAATTCTATGTAATTTCTACACATCTGTTATAACCTAACCCAAATGAAAGGAGGTTGACTGAGAATTACTATCATCACTTTCAACTCACCTCTCTGTAAAAAGAAACTTAATGCTGTAAAGCGTAATAATTTTAAATGGCGTTACTTTGTTTTCTACTTGAGCCTAAACCCTCATCCATCACTCCATTGACACCGATACATGTCCACAAAGCGATGGAGTGTTTTCCTTTATAACTGTCACAATTTACCTGAATTTGATATGTTTCGATGATTACAATTTGTATTAAGCGTTACACAGAAAATAGTTCTGGAATTAAATTTTGATAAGTTGAATATGATTTAATAAATAGAAACTTAAAGCTACACATCGGATGAAAGCTTTATATTGCTTTACAGAACCATTTGTGTTTTCACCCTTGTAAAATATGCACAGCAGGATTTCTAACCATAACGTTTGGTAAAGGGACATGAAGAATGGTGTATATGTATATAGTTTTAAGACAAAGCTTTGATAACCTGATAAAAACATATAAAATTTATTTATAAAGTTTATTTTCATTTTAGAGACATACCTTATTTTGTATTCATTTAACTTTTGTTTTAAAATCTTGTTTGATAACAAATAAAAAATAATTTTTAACATCCTTAAAATTGTTTTTTAACAATTCTTCAGGTGTTAAAAGCAATTTTGTTTTAATGTTAACTTTTTAGTAAATCAGGATGTGCTTATTAAAATATTTTCCCCTACATAATTATTACGATAATCTATATTTTTGCTAAGACAGACATAAAGATAAGAAGAAGGATGAACTCAAATTATTAATTAGCTTACAATTAAATATTCAATTTTATTTTAACACACATCTCTAAGACATGACCAGCCCCATTATTAATACCTTTCAAAATTAGGTATAAAAAGTGAGTCAAATGGAAATAACAATAAGTCAAAATCGTTGGTATTTATAAGCGGTTTATTATCTTTAATTAATATTGCATATATTAATTAATATTAAAATATGCAGGTATTTAATTAAAAACCTGCATACCAATATTATTTATGAAAATCGGACAATTACTCCGAATGTTAAGTTGCAAGAAAACAATTACATATATGATGTCCTTAAAACTGTTTCTGAGATTCTTGGAAATTCTAAAGATACCATATTTTTTTTCTACAAGTCCTCTTGTGTAATTTAAAAACTCAAAATTTAAATTACGACTTATATTAGCAATTTTCGAACAAATCATATAATAAATTTTACGTTACAATTTCAACCTTGCAACCTTCCCCACTGTGCAACTATATATAACCAGTATATTTCACCCTATAGAAAGTAAGATTAAAAGTAACACATCAACTTTTGTGTAAGCACTGCCTATTATATTTATTTGGAGAGACGTTTAATCCTTTACAAATTAGAATGATTAACCACAGTTTCAATGTTGTTCACAAAAACATAGAACCACTCATTTATATTCAATAGAACATGGCCGAAATTTCAAAAAAATCTTAAGTTTAACAGACATAGAAAAACTTCATAATTTTAATAAAAATAAAACAAAGAATTTAATAAATTGAATTAAGGAGTGAACTAGTTTTAAAATATAAATTCCCGTTAGGCTTAAACAACAAATAAATCTCTTTTTCTTTAACTTCTTTGGCAAATTACTATTAATTTTCTAACTTCAAATAATCACATTGTTTCATCGTTCATTTTTAATTTTTGAATACATTTTGCATCTATTTTGATACGAAAAAATGTTTAATAAAAGAAATATTAGGTAGAACATTCTATATAATCTTTTGTTTAGTTTTTCTATTATTTATATATAGAAGAAGAAATATTTTTATAACATGCTGGTATTTCCTTAGAAAAAATTACGTATATACATAATTTATAATATAATTTATGTATACGCAAACATTTCATATGACTTAAAATCTTGTTGAGAATTAGGATCGACGAACATTTCATTAGTTTGGTGTTCAATATAAGTTTTATTTTGTAAATCAACAATTTTCATTCGGGAAGATAAAATATGATTCTTTCCCATGTTTATAGGCTTTATCATGTTCAATCAGGCTTTGTTTATAAATAAAAATTAAATTTATATTGCTAATTTTACTCGCTGATCCATCCAAAAGGAAATCATGTTTTGTGTCTATATCCATAATTTGACATTGGCTCCGCCAGAGTTACATGATTTGTATTATGAACTATGTGAAGTTCAGCATTGCATATTAATGTATTATTTTATGTTTTGTAGCTAGATTAATTAGCTACAGAACATTTATTTAGTTAAATCTGTAACATTCAACAAAATTCTATTACAGGATTATTTTTATATCTAAGGTGTTATTATAGAAATAGTATGCAGATTTTAATTATATGTAATGATATCAATCACATCTCTCTACGATGACAAATAAATAATAATAATAATAATAAATCTACTTTCCAACCCTGATTTCCCAAAATAATATGACGTTAATATAGTGACTACATCCGGTAGGCCCGAGTCAACGACACGAGTGTAGGTTTTGGATCCTTTTTTAAAATATGTAGACTTACAGGCAATCAATGTGGAGACACTGACACGAGCGAAGCGAGTGGAGATCGTTTAAAATGTACACCTCTCGCCGACGTCAAGAAATTAGTGATATTACACTATTTCAGAGGTTCATAAAATCAATCTAACAACTCGTTAAGACCCTTGATCTACCAACACTATTTAACACTTTTAGCATTACATTTGGAAGATCTGTATTGCTTATTTTGAAGGCCATTATTGAGGTTATCAACTTATTTTAGACAATGTTAAAAGAAAAATTGATTAACATAAAATCAAAAAATATTCAATCTTCATTGTTAGATTGTAAAACTCCTAAAAATGAGGTCAAGTCTGAATTGGATTTATGGTGTGGATAAAGATACACGAAATCATGCGTAGTATAATATATCACATTACCGTTTATTGAAGCAGTTCCTTGAAAGCACGAGTTGATAACAGATATATTATTTATCATCATCAATCAATTGCACCAAACGTTTCTCGATAAAAAACCTAAGTACCGACCAATTATACCATATTAATCACTCTTCAGAAGTTCAGTCACTTATACAAAATTTCAATAAATCAACCATCATTTTTTATTTATTTGACGTTTAGATTATAAAAAAAATTTCATCCCGATTGCTTTTGAAAAACAAAGACTATTTCCTTATGTGTGTAAATGTATAGTAGTACTTTTTTTATATATTTAAATGTTTATTTCTATTACAGTTTTTAAATATAGACTGGATTAATTAACATTTACAACATTATTCACTATCACCTTCGTAGTAACTTTAAAACAATAAAAATAAACTTGGGAGCTATGTAGAATAGCATGGAATGATTTTGAATTAATTAAAAATTAACTTATTCAACAACATTTATTTGAGGTTAACAAAAGGGTTACGTATACAGAAATAGTCACATTGATTTTAAATTTACATATCAATGTGAGGAGAGAGGTAGTTAATTTTTTGTAAATAGTTGTCTTGCCCTTTAAAAGCGTAAAACCTCTTGGTCATTATCACCTTATTAAAAAAATGAGGAAAATAACTAAAATGGAGATATGAACCCTCGAATATTCTTTTAGCGTAGAGAACAAAAGAGTTGGTCTAGAGAGATAAGATAGGAACGATGAAAGAGAGGGATCTAACTCAAGACTAATGTAAAAACTGTAGATCCAGCTAGAGGTCCTCGGGATTGCCACATCCGTACTCACAGGTAGTGTGCCTCTGAGGGCAAAATCTTTTTCAAAAAGTCGAAAAACATTTACAACGCCGTATAGAAATCGTTGGAACCATCAAATCACTTTTCTTGGGTTACTATGTAAGTATAAGTTTACACACAATATAATTTACGTACATACACACACTCACGTGCAGACTTCATTGTTTCCTACAAAACCCTTGGTTCTTGAATGCAAAACTGAGTTAAACTATTCAGTTTTAGTTGGAAAATTTTCAAAAATATTTAACCTATTTATATTTTTGCACTTCAATTCTTGAAAATAATACTTGTTATCAAATGCCATACGTTTATAAATTGTGTCAGTTTTAAATGTCAGACTGACTCTACAAAAATTAATATTACCTGTATTGTAAATTGTGACATTCAGACTATTCATTGTTTTTCGGCTTTGTGCCTTGACGGTCATTTCAAGTTACAGTTTTGTACTTTTCAAAAGCAATATTCTTGTAGTTTCAAACATGGTACTTTTGCTGGAATATACCTTAGATATTTTTAAGTAGTTTTTTGTAATAAACTTACTTTTTCTGAAACTTTAAACACTAAAGCAGCTAGCTTTAGACATATTTAAGATGTATAGCATCAATAACTGTAGATATATTTGGTCGAGGTAGGAAACTCCTGGAATATCCCTTAGACGTTTTGAACTAGTTAATTTTTTTAAAAAACTGTTTTTCTCTTAAAAATTGAATGCACTGAAGCACTTACCTTTGACCGTATTCAAGAAGTAGTGGCATCAGTATTTGTATATACTGTATTTTAGGTTATGGTAATAAAAAGCAAGAATATCCTCTAGACGTTTTGAAATAGTGATTATTTTGAAACTGACTTTTCTGAAACTTTAAAGCACCAAAGCAGTTAACTTTGGGCACAATCAAGAAGTAGTAGCGTCAATAACTTCAGAAATATAGGTCGAGGTAGGAGAGAGCTGGGATATCTGTTGGACGTTATGAAATAGTGATTTTTTTTTTAAAACTTATTTCCTGAAACTTGAAAGCACTAAAACAATTACTTTTGCGCGTATTAAAGAAGTAGTGGCATCAACAATTGGGAAGAACTGGAATATCCCTTAGAAGTTTTGAACTAGTGAATATTTAAAAAAAAAAAAAACTTACTTTTTCTAAAACTTTAAAACAGTTTACTAGAGGTATATTAAAAAAAGTAGAGGTATAGCTATCCCCAAATATTTTAGGTTGAGATTGGAAAGAGGTGGACTATCCTTTGAAGGTTTTAAACTAGTGGATTTATATAAACCTGACTTTTTCTAAAACTCTAAAGCGCTAAAGCAGTCAGCTTTGTGTAGATTCAAGAAACATTGGTGTGAATAACTCCAGATATTCTAGTTCTAGGATGGAAAAAGCTGGAACATCACTTGGCGTTAGGAACTAATATATTTTTTAAAACCTGACTTTCTGAGACTTTAAACCATAAAGCATATTACTATGAACATATGTGGCATCATAACTGTGGCATTAATAACACCAGAAGTCTAAAGTCGAAGATGGGAAGACCTGGATTAACCCTTGGATGTTTGCAGAGCTAATAAAAAAGCAAAAAATATGTTCTTGCATTTTATTCATGTTTCATGTTTTTAAATGTTCACTTTAGTAAATATATCTATTAAAACAACTCACCCTCCCAAATAATTTTATAGACACGCAATAATTTGAATATAATAAAAATATGTATACATTTGTATATGGATACATTTTATAATAAAAACTTCATTTTTTAAAACTAATCCAATCTGAATTGGCGTATTTTACATAACAAGACACTTATGATGAGTATAATATCTGATTTTTTTTTTTTTAATTTGATGGATGACTGGGATTTTGTCAAATAATTTTATCTATTGAAAATTTAGATAATTAGATAAAATACATCATGATTTATATAAAAGTAAGGTTCAACCAAATAATATTAAGTTAAAGTCTAGAGTTTAGCAGTAAATATGTTTTGTTTTAGGGCCTTTGTAGGCTTTTGTTTGATCCTTGTGATCAGTCAAGGATCACAATCTCAACCAACAAAAGGACTGGTAAGTAAATCAGTTTATTTTATTATATTTTAAATTTTAAATGTATTCTTTTTTTTAAGTTTAATATGAAAACGATATTTTAAGATTGAATTTAACACAACATTTAAATCGCTATCTATGTATTGTTAATTACTTTTAGAACATAATACAACAAATTTATTCTTTGTGTTACAAATTAAATGTGTAGGGAAAATAATTATTTAAACTAATATTGTTAGATTCAGTAAATTAGTTTTTATTTTATATTTATGTTAATTATTTTTCACACAAAGCTCATATTTAGAATATAAACATGTATAATTAATTTGCAGTAAATTTACTAATGTCCGTGTGAGTAAATTGCTGTAATGTAAATGATTGCACTATAATGTCGTTAGTTAACAAAATGAGCTGCTACGAAATATAAGTTTCTTAAAGTCTAACTTGATAACATAAATGCAATTTGTAAAAGGGTTTACCGACAGTATTTTAATTAGTTAATACTATACATTTAATATGAGGATAAATAATATATTTTATACTGTTTTCTTAAATAAATAAAAGATAAATGGCGAAAAAACAATATTTATTTTGATTATTTGCAAGTAATTATTAAAATAAATATGGAATTGGGACTTAACATAAGACTGCAGTTAATACCCTTAAAATTACAACAAAAACAGTTTCCAGTAATGTAAGAAATACCGAAAATAACCCTGATATCTAATTTTACTTTACATATGACTTGTAACAAAAGTTGGGGTAATAACTTCTTTATATATCATCTCTTAATATTAATCCTTATAACTTATGTTGGTTTTATGACATATAAACTATAAACTCGATAAAAATCATAAAATATATCGGTTAGGTTAGATTATTTTGAGAAAGCCTTTCATTAATCTATAAAATTTCAAAATAGTATATTTAACTGAAATATCCTCACGAGCCCAATTTTAGTAGACAAGTACACACGTATCTTGTATTATTTGATAATCTACATTTCCAACATGACGTAACTAATTAATTCGAGTACATAAACCTTTAAAACAATGAAATATAAGAAAGTAAAATGGAAACATTTATACACGAAGAATAGTTTTGAATTTATAACATTGGAAACTACTTGTGTTTAGTGAACTTTATCAATTTCAAAAATATTTAATTATTTCTTGTATAACTTGCTTTTTTATAACTCACTTTAGTTATATTATATCGAAAGATTTAAACGTACAGAAACTGTCCGATATTAAGTCTTAATATATAAATAGAAAATTTAATATCCTTGTACAAATTTTTTTTTAAAGTTATTTTCAATTTAAATTTAAAATTCTTTTTTGCTCTAGAGGTTAATTTTAGATTTGTTTTCGTCATGTTCTACTATTTATATACTATTCCCGTTAAAAACAGTTGGCTACCATTTTGAGTTAAAGAGTCTTATGTAAAGTTCTTCAGTCAGTAAAATTCTTATTCTAAGATAAATAGGTGTTTTATAATCAGACTAGTATGTTGATTTAAAGATCAATATACTATAAGGCACAAATGGTTGAACATCTCAAAATACAAGTTACAAGTAACAATAATCAAGAAATATTAAAATTAATATGTAAAACTAGATATTTAAAACAGTTTTATAATGATTTAATATTTTTAATTTTAGCTTCTTGGTTATTGTTTAATGTACTAACTAGTAACTCCATATTCCCATGTCACATCTCAAAGACGAAACAACTCAAAAATAGATTATTATTTTTTAATGATATTTTGAGTTATATATAAAAGGTACAACTTTTTTATTTATTTTATAAACTAATTTAATTGTCAATACTTTTGCTTTGAATATTGTACATAGTTATTTTATTTTATTTTATTAATTTTAGGATCATTACAAACAAATGTTCGATGAATTTATGAACACACACAATAAAGTTTACGAGTCGCAAAAAGAACATGATCATCGGTTCCATATTTTTATTGCGAACCTGAAGAAAGCTGAGGCTCTTCAGAGCAGAGAGCAAGGTACAGCTCAATATGGCGTCACCAAGTTTTCTGATCTTACAGGTAAATTCAGTTTTATAAATACAACCATAAACTGTTTTAATAATAAACTATACAAATATGTATTACTTTGCATTAATTTTCCTGATTTAAAAATATCTTTTTTTTTCAGCCACCGAATTTAAAAAAATGTATTTAGGTCTGAACACAAAACTAGGCCTACAGGGTACATACAAGACTCTTCCTCAAGCTGAAATTCCAGACATTAGCATACCTAAGAATTTTGACTGGAGAAAGAAGAAGGCCGTCAGTGAAGTCAAGGATCAGGTATATAAAATAAAAATATGTATTAATTGCCTTAATTAATTTATTTATAATTTTGTAACAGATATTGATAATTAAAGCCATAACACATATGTTATAAATTGCGTTAAAATAATGATAATAATAAACCAAAGAAATACTTTTTTATTTTATTTTTTAATGATATTCTTTTATGTTTCAAAAAATATTACTATTTTTTAAATTTGTATAAACAATTATGTGCCATATTATTCAATTGGAAAGACAGTCTTACAACCTTTGTTTTAACTATTTTGGGACAATTTTTAAATAATTACTTTGATTTACTTTTTGCTTATTCTACGTTTTAATATATAACTATAGATACAGTTACAATATGATTATTTCAGGGTCAATGTGGATCATGCTGGGCCTTCTCAACAACAGGAAATATTGAAGGACAATGGGCAATTCAGAAGAAAAAGTTGGTCTCCCTTTCTGAACAAGGTAAGCTATGTTGTTTTCACTCTATCTAAGTGAAACGTGTAAAACAGTGATTAAGTCAAATGCATGAATGATTTCAAGTGTCTAAAAATGTAGTATATTTATATAGGGTTTCCTTATGCAGAAAAAAATCAATTTCTTTTGCACCCACTCAAGGTTTTTCTTTTTTTCTTTTTTTTTAAAGAAGGAAAAAATAGCATAATTTTAAAATAACAAGTGTTTTTAAATTGGGTATATATGTAATAGATATTAAATTTTATAACTACAATTATTTATATTTTCAAATGAATTTAGATAAATAAAGAAAGTTTATTTTGATAAACCTGAATATAGCTTTCCTGATTTATTTTCCTTTACAGAGTTGGTAGATTGTGACACATTAGACGCCGGTTGCAATGGAGGACTAATGACCAATGCTTACGAAGCAATTATCACTCTTGGCGGTTTAGAATCAGAATCCGACTATCCTTATGATGCTGAAGGTGGAACCTGTAACTTCAAAAAAGGAAAAGTGATTGTCTCAATTAGCGGTGGCGTAAACATAACATCGAACGAAAAACAAATGGCTAAATGGCTTTATAAGAACGGTCCGATTGCAATTGGAATCAATGCTAATAACATGCAGGTCAGATTTACAAACCAAAATATAAATATAGTTATAACTTATGTTTTCATAAGAACTAAACGAAGATAACTAATTTCTATTGGTTTTTGATCATTTTACTAATTTTATAATTAAACTTTTTCTAAAACAATTCAAATTATTAGAAAAAATTATTAAATTTCAAATTTGTTTCTATTATTTTCTAACCTATTTACATTTTTTAAATAACTTGATAAATCTTACAATTTAAAAACATTACAGGATTAGAAATATTATCTTTGCACAAGCTTCAGAAAAATAATTTACTTGAAGCCATAAAACAAATATTGAATGCAATATTGTTTCAACCCAATATAACTCGTCGATGCCTTATTTGTTACTTCTCAAAGTACACACAAAATATAAGTAAAATTTAAAACATCCTGTAGTATAAAATTATTCTTTTACTTCCAGTTCTATTCATCGGGCATTGCTCATCCATCAACCAGCGACTGTAACCCTATAGAACTGGACCATGGAGTACTCATTGTAGGCTATGGAAAGAAAGGTAAGGATTTTTATATAATTGCTTAATACAAACTGCATCGATATAAGTATCTAACAGCAACTCTGTCAAACTGTTAAATACAAATAAAAATACTTGTCAACAGTTAGTTATTTATATCAAGAATATGTTACTAAGATAAAGTTGTTGTTTTTTTCTGGTATATTGTATTTTGTTATTTTACATATGAATTACTAAAACCGTTTGATTTCATATACATCCAAACACAAGAATCTAGGAAATGAATTTCAGAATTTAATTCTTATGTGATACATAATACAAATAATGACAGATATTGCAAATTTTATTTTAAAACAAACACAGAAAAACACTATGAACATATTGTTGTAACAAAACTTTGTTTTAGATTTTATTTCAAAGAAAAATCTTCTTTTTTAAATTTTTTTTATTGTTTGAAATATATTTTGATTTTTTTTAAGAGAGTTGAAAAACTCTAATTTTGTTTTTATTATTAAATTTGTTTGGTTTTTTTACCTTACCTCACACTCCATCAATTCAGTCCGTATTATGGCTTTGGGTTCTTTACGACTAGTCTCCACTCTCTTCTATCCAACGCACGAGTCTCCAACCTCCGGTCCTCATCTCACATGTGTTACCTGAGTATCCTGCAACCATCAACTTCTTGGTCTTCCCTTCTTTTCAGTCCAATAATTCCGGCTTCGAGTATTTCTTTGTGTATTCTCTCATCATTCATTTGAGTGACATGTCCAAACAATCTCCACTTCAACTAACCATTACAATTATATAAAACACAGTTTTTATAAATTATTTTAATTCGTAAATTTATAATTGTTTTGTAGGCAAAACTCCATTTTGGATTATCAAGAACAGCTGGGGCACATCATGGGGAGAAAAGGTAAATTCAATCAAATTATAAGACATTTTTATAATTCAATTTTAAAAATTATTTACAATATTCAAATAAATTATTTACTGTTTTCAGGGTTACTACCGAGTTTACAGAGGAGATGGTACTTGTGGACTCAACACCATGGCATCATCAGCTGTTATTTAAATCAAAAGCACACCTGGACACTTATTAAATGATAACAATCTAATGGTTACAATGATTTTATTTGATGTTACGATTTATTAATCTAAGCAATGTCGACTTTATTACTGCGAACGTCAAAAAGAAATAAAATGTTTTGCTGTTTTAAAATTTTGTTTTATTTCTTGTACCTTAGTGCAATTTTATCCCAAATAATAATGTAATTTATGCAAATATAAACAAATATAAAGATAATATTTTACAGGACCGTCCATAACTACAAAATCGACAGAATTGTTACAGGGTAATTTTAATAATTACACAAGTAAATAATATGAAATAAATAACAAAACACACCATTGCATAAAGTAATTTCATTATTAAAATATGTGTGCTTTAATCACATAAGTACACGAGTCAAACATTCCTGTCTATGAAAACTCCTAAACAACTTTATAACGGCTAAAAGTAATTTTCGTAAAGAAAGGTGATATTTAATGTGAACTACTTTAATAAATTGTTTAGGATTTTCCATATATTTTAGGCCCAAATTTTAACCTCAGTAGTAGTAGCGATGTGAGGTGAAACGCACTCCACATTTAGGGATCTGTTGTGCCTCAATACAACTTGTAATACGGGAACGCCCATCTATACAAGCTCCTTTAACTCCAACTCCTTCATGATGTTCAACGATAGGCATTATCTATCCTCTACATCAATCGGATACCTTCCCAGACTCATAGCTCATTTATGAATTATTTCACCACATTCTTCTGATATTCATTAAAGAATCACCACTTTGATTGTTTTTGTGACATCCTTGTGAGTAGAGGAATTCTCCACGTGGAGGCAGGTTGGTCCTTGGCCTTTGTTACTCACCATCTTTTGTCGCCAAGGAGTGTTTTCCTTGGTCTTCTTGTTACACTTGTGTACTCTTAATGATTCGTTCACTCCAATGCTTTTCCTCTGGCTTTCTCTGGTTATTTGATAGTGGTCGCAGGTACCACCTTACTCCCGCGCCCCTAAGCCCTCTTCTCAGTTTGACACCTATCACGCTGGGGTGTCTTGGGGACGTAACCGGTATGTTTTTTCTTCAATGTTTCTGAGGCCTTTCAAGCCTGTCATCCTTCTTACAATAGGAGAACTATTCTTCCTGAGTGGCCTGTTTGACCTTTTCTCTACTAGGTTTATTGTCTCCCAAATTTCAAGAAGGGGAAAACTCCCCATAATTATAACCATCACGGAAGTCACTATTCATTTACCCGGGTTGTTAGCAAGATATTGCAAGGGCCAAACTGCAACAGGCACGATGCAGGAAGTTTATCCTTTTCCTGCCACCAGAGAGCAAACGTTTGAATTCGGGTGACAAAAACAACTCTGTATGTACCCAGAGGACTTCAGAGAGAATGAGAAACTACAAAAGAGACTTAACGAATTCTCTGGAAATTCTCTACCCATTACTGATAACGATCTGGAAACTCAGAATGAACTCACTCTATGGAACCATCTTCAAGGGGCCCTACAGGGTGTTCAAGTACTTAAACAGGAAAATGCAGTACTTAAAAGTACTTAAAACAAGAACTAGTCCAGTTAACTCAGAGAATGCAATTGTTAGAGTATAGGAAAGATGGACAAAGTGAGCACATGGTCTATGAAACTGATGAGGAAGAGCTCACAAAATTAACGGAATAGATAGTTAAGCAAAGGGGAAAAAATAAGAAAAGGAAAGCTAACGCTTCAACTGAAACCCCCTTGACTCCTTCTCATCCTAATATAAGTAAAGCAAGAGGTAGTGATGAGAAGATGGAGAATTCAGTAAGTGAAAGATAATTCCAAGATGGGGACTATGGAATAATTTACAGTCTGTTGTCAAGCAACTGTCAGCAGGGTTTCAGGGTCATCTATCTCAGCAGCTGTGAACTAAAAATTAATGTTGTTGGTGAGATTTCCTATAGGAACTTGGTGAAAATACCAAATGAGACTAACTTTATGTGGTTCAGGTATGAAAATAAAAACAACAGAGAAATAAAAGTTATGGCTCGGCATCTGCATCCTTCATGTAAGCCAGAGGATATTATGGAAGAGTTAACAGATAAGGGATTTAAAATAGCAAATGTTGTACCGATACTAAAAAGGAAAACACAAATGATTTTGCATTTGTTTATGTTATGCATAATAAGCATGAAATAATGCAAAACAGGTATACTATTACTAACATATTGGGTATGAAAGTCAAAATTGAAGCATTGAACAAACCAAAAATGATTCCTCAGTCAGAAATATGGCCATACTCAAAGGTTCGGGGGAAGAGATGCAAAATATGTAAAGTGTGCTGGGTCACACCTTACTAAAGTAAGGACACTCCATCACGATGTATGAAGGCTCACCCAGCAAGCTACACGTGATAATTTATTTTATTAATTGTTGCATTTTATGGTTACAAAATCTCCATATAAAATACAGTGAATTTTTAGACAGTTTGTTCACGCGTTTTACTTAAGCCTTGTTTTATATGTTTCACTTAGATGAGTGAAAATAGAAGTTACCTTTTACGGAGAGAAACTAACTTTTTCTTCTGAATTGCCCATTGTCCTTCAATATTTCCTGTAGTTGAAAAGGCATGATCTACATTGGCCCTTAAAAGTTAAAAAAATTATTACAAGATAATTAAAATAATGTAAATGTGTTTTAAAATAAAATAAATCTTGAGCATGTTTGAAAATCCCTACAGGTTAAAAATATGTATATAACGGTTACTCCCCGTACCGGTACCTGGGATCCTAACCCCGGATTGTTTACCTGTTTTTCTGTGCTCATTATTTTTAATTAATATTTCCGTTTGGGACGCCAAACCCATGCGCCTTTCATCCCGTAGGCACGGAATAACAACTACCATCACACCTTAGGGTTGAGTTGCCTCCTCCGCTGATTCGTCGTACCGAAGCATATCTTCTTCGCCGATATTCGCCGATATTCGCCGTTGAGGACTTCACCGTAACCCTGGCAAGGGGCCCTTACATGGTATTACCATCCGGAGCCAGATGGACAAGGTTTTTTTAAGAGGTGTTACTCCTCTATCCCTCCTCCTTCCCATAAATGATGGGCTCCGGGCTTGGGACCGGTATAGCGGAGTTAATCGTATAGTAAGTATTTAATATTTCAAATATATATGGAAATGTATTATATTTCATATCCAAGTGCCTAATTCATATTGTACACTATAGTTATAATTTTTTTCTTAATTTTAGGTAAAAATCCATATTGGTATATAAAAAAACAGCCCAATGGGGAGAAAAAAGTAAAACCTAGTCAAAATAATAAACTTTTCTTAAATATATAATAAATGGTTTACGATTTTTCAATAAATTATTTACTGATTTCAGGGTTACTACTTTATTATTATTAAAAGTTTATAATTTATTTATTTCCTTTGACATAATTACGATCCATAGCATCATCGTATATAGTAGCCTAACAGTTAAGCATCAGTATACAGTTTCATAAATAAAGAACAATTATTATTATATTTATATTAAAATTATTATTATATTTATTGTTATTATTATATTTATTATAACTGACGTTGAATTTAATAAATTGTTCTATAATGCTTATTATTGAACTATAAATAAATAAATCGACAAATGTTTACAAAAATGACAAAAGTAAGTCTACATTAAACACAGCAAACAAATCTAGAATACAACAAATAAAAAACATATCAAATAGACAATTTAACAAAAGGAAACACGTATATTCACCAAATTCGGTACAAATTTTCATATAACGTCTCGTGTAAGCTTTGCAGATGTTGAAAGAAAAATCATGTTAGCTTTAAATAAAATATAACAGGCTATAATTATAGCATTGCAATAATCTAAGTTAATCGAGCTTGCTGTTTGGAAAAATATTGTTGTATATAACATTCAAACTGAAAACTCAGCTAATTACCTAGATACAACCGTAACTGAATAACAAATATTTGTGCTATTAATTAAAAATATATTTACTATTCACTACTACAATTTGAGAATTTAAAGTCGGAAAATTATATAGAACTTCCTTATTTTTCAAAAAATAAAGTTGGAAGTTTTATAATTGGGTCAGTATTTCCCTTATATTGACGTATTTTAAGCTATTCATAAATATCTATGGGGAAAATCAAACGGCCAACGTTTAAAATTGTATAAATACAACTGTCCAGAAGTGTACGCGTATATTACCGACAGTAAGGTAACGTATTTCTATTTGATTAATTAATTGAAATTTGAAAACATAACAGAGTTTAAAGTATATTTAAGTGAGCATATCAAGAACGTTCGCAATAAACTATCTAAAATGGGCGCCAATTTGAAACTGTATTAGAATAACTTTGCTGTTAAAGTTTTGAAAAACAGCTTCACTTATACCATAGACATTTATTTATTTATGATTTCTCGGCTAGTCTTGTATATATATATATATATATATATATATATATATATATTCTGTTATTTAGCTTGTACATTGAGACTTTAAATGTGTATATTATGAGCATCATCAAATATTAGTAAATTTTTATATATGTGTGTGTGTGAGGTAGGTAAGTATATGTCAACAGCATTCTTAATATGATGTTGATATTTGCCTAGGAGCTCCAAATGTCTTATCTAATGAAAACTGAGTAAACAAATGTGGCGTCATTCTTACTTCGTAATACATTAGATAATGCAATGTTCAGAAATGATAGCATATCTATTTTACTGGGCATAGCTTTACCGAAACTATATATTAAGTAAATGAAAACACTATTTTATTTTCACAATATTTATTAAGACTTGCCGTTGCCGACCTAGGTTTTTTCAAGTAGTTTAAAACACTACGAAAAAACGTACTTAAAACAAGATGTAGCACATATAATAGTGGCTAGTTTGTTATATAAAGGGAAGGGATCAAGGGTTGATGGAATGGCTATACTTAAATATAATGTTTTATTTAATAAATTACATTATTTCCACAGCTCGTTTTGTGTATCATTTATGTGACAATCGTTTCGCCTCTTCTTTCATTATAAAATATTAATATTTCTTGAACTTAACGTGCGTAAATATATATAACAGTCACAAAACACACTAATACACATAACAAGAACACTTTAAAATAAAAATGATGTAATTACATACACTAGGGCATGGTCAAGTGATAACTGATTATATAAGGGAAGAATTAGATAGACTATGTCTTGTATTGAAGGGGTTCAATATGAATTATTTTATCAAAAATTATGTTTGACTTGAAATTGGTTTAATAACACAAAATGATCCATTTTTGACTGTTTATACATTTCAAATTCTTCTAAAACATTTCTATTCGTTACTTTAAAACCATGCGAAATTTATAAAATTATTGTAGATACCCTTGTAACTATGACCGGTTTTAATTACATATTCTACAAATTTTGAGGTTTTAAAAATTTTATTGTTGGGTTTTTTTTTCGGTATGTGTTTTTTAAACCTTACTTTGAAAGATCTGCCTGTCCGATGTAATATTTATTGCAATTGTTACAACTGATTTTATATCATCGTCGTCTTGTGTGAACATTTGTTTTTCTTTCTGTTTTAATGATTTACTCAGTTTATTATTAGTTTTGAAAGGTATGTCTTTGTTTGTTTTTTTTTAATTCTGCTTGCGACGTTATCTATTAAACAGTGATATTCAATGTCAATTTATTTTATTTGTAGTTTTATTTTGTTTCTATTTTTTATTATATTGTTTATAAGGGTGTGGTCATATCAGTTTTAAACAGCTGTTTGTTTTGTAAATAAGTTGAAATATATGAATACTCGTATATACTTTACCGAAAGTATTATATATATATATATATATATATATATATATATATATATATATATATATATATATATATATATATATGTATGTATATATATAGTTAGAAACCCTATATGGCTTATCTGTAGTGAGTACTGGCCAGGGAATCAATAGGTATCTTAATTGGTCTACATATGTTTTCATGTAGTTTTTGGTTAGATTCATCTTACATATCAGTTATATCTTGATTACTATAACACATTGTTGGAGTATTCGAATGCTAGTGGTCTTTATTTTTTGTTATTTTTTTCTTATTGGGCTATAATAACAGAGAGGTTGTTTACCTATAAGTAACAAAGAACAAAATGTATACATACATTCCTTAGAAATGTGTAAATTTCCTTAAAAAATAACAAGAAAAATGGCTTGTCTCCTTACTTTCTCTATTCCAAACGCATTTTAGTTTTTAAAAAGTGAATAAAAATCATTTATTTCAATTTTTAAAATAAATTAAATATATTTATTAAAAACAATTAATTATTTTTTACTATTAACGCAAATGTGAATATATAATTGTATATAAGTTTTTTGTAAGTGGTTGTATATGGGTATGATGATACGGCATCCCTGAAAATATTTATTCAATTTGCTTTTTATTAAATTCCAGACGTTTTGCATGCATGCATTACAATGGACTACGTCCCCTACATAATTTATTCTATTACGATTCCACACAAAACGGATTATATGAAAGGGCAAACTTTTTAAGAAACTAAAATTTAATAATATTCAGTCAAATATATTTACTTTAGTGATAATAGAACATTTTATATAGTAAAGATTAAAAAATTTAATAATTCAACTTTTCAAATCTTTATGTATTTCTAGATAGTTTGAGCTTGAAATTTTAAAATCCCTCGAAACTGTTAAAAACATATCAACATAATTTTGAGAAACTGTGTTGTTGACTATTTCGAAAAAGAAAAAAAATACAATATGGTCAGTTTGTAGTGATATTGATTATTCTGTTTTTACCATATTTTGTACATGGTATTTTATATTATTTATTGGTCTGTATTTTTGTTTATAACTCATAGACGAAGAAAAAAGCAAATGCTATTTAAAAGTCAGTTTGTTCTCCGCCCCTATTACCACTCATATTTTTTCAAATGCTGTTGAAAATAATTATAGATAACTAGAAATCTTACTTCGTTTGATGTCAATAGTGGAACCGTTATTCTTCTTTTATTGCTACACTCCAGCTGTTTCAGGATAAATCTAATCATCAGGTGCTTATCAAAAGTTAAAAATTAATTAAAACAAACAACACATTATTCACAAAACACTAGTAAAAGTGTTTATATCTTATATAGGGCCAAATTTGAGAAGACTGTTAGTTCAACTGGACAGACGGTGTACATTTAGAAATTACACTATAAACTGTGGGTTCATGTCCAGTTCAGTTTAGGTCAGTTGATTGTGTTTTGTTAACTTGACTGTAATCTTAAAATTGAGTCATAAGTAATGTAAGAAGAAAATTATTCTTTTTTATTTAAAATAATGTGTGATCTGTTATATAAGTATGAATGCGTGTGTATTTTTTTTATAAATAAAGATGTAAAGCAAGTCATGTATTTAACTTTACACAAGTAAAGAAAAAATTTAAAACTAATTTATCTCTTTATTTATTATCCCTTATTCAATTTGAAAATACTTGGAAGACACCCAAGGTACAATTATTAATTTTAAGGATTTCCTATTTTCAAAGGTGACGAAATCATAAAAATCCGTATGAACCAAAAATAACCTTACAACGAACCACCAATATACCTTACAATATGTGTAATAATTATATCACTAATGTTTTGTTTCATTGCTTCCCATTGATTTGTATTTATTATTATTATTATTAATAATTTATTTTTTATTTTATTTTTTGTAAATTACTAGCTAGGTGACCTCAAAGCGGATATATCTGCAACATCTCGACATTTATTTTATAACCCATCACTTAACTTTCTCTATACTACGTATATACGACACAATTAAAAAAAAACTCGTAGTTTTTATAAATATTGTTACTAACGGTTACTAATTATCTACTTCTTTATTTATTGTATGTATAGGGTAACCTAAAATAATGTCCCTAATTTCGAAGTAAAATAACTAATTTTACGACTTAGGTAAATTACTTATTTTTATACCAAAAAGATACAAAAAAATCATCTTTTTTAGGGTTTTATTATGAACACCCCGTATCCCTTCTCGGAAAAAATCTAACCCATCTCCTCTCAAACCCTCTCAATCATACCAGAAGAAACAGCCACTATAATGGCTGTGGTTAGGTTAGGTTTGGTTTGGTTTGGTTAGGTTAGATTAGGTGTCTTAAAGGTGTAGATCTAGATTTTAGTAGCGTAGACAGTGTTCTTAACCCTAGACAGAACTTATCCTTCATAGGAGTCAGATCATCCCTTTTACAAGCCACACAACAGGATCATTCCTTCCAATCCAACAGCCAGGAAACATCTCATTGAATGATTTTCGTAAATTGAGAATGTGATGAGATGAAGCTTCATCTTACTGAAGAAATAAGACTTACTTCGTTGAAACCAACGATTTATATTCAGCAAACCATATTGAATACAAAGTCACAGCAACTAAAGTGACTATTTCCTGGATATTAATGACTAACGATGCGCGGCGCAATAAAGGTTTCCTCATGTACGCTTTCAAGGCCACCACAAAGACGAATTATCAAACTCCCAAAGTTTGTAATTTTCAAAATAGTTTGTAATTTAAATTAACAAAATTGATTGTTGTTTACGTAATCATGAACAGTTTTAAATCAATTGAACATGGAAAGTGGGTTAAATATTAATCATAAGATTAACAGTCAGACCAAGGTAAATAAAGTCATGTACACCAAAATACAAGTGATCATGTTCACGATGTGGAAGTTACAAACTAAATAAAGTCATGTACACCAAAATACAAGTGATCATGTTCACAATATGGAAGTTACAAACTAAAATAAATATAGTCTTGTACACCAAAATACAAATGGTCATGTCCACAATATGGAAGTTACAAACTAAATATAGTCATGTATACCAAAATACAAGTGGTCATGATCCCATTATGGAAGTTACAAACTAAATAAAGTCATGTACACCAAAATACAAATGATTATGTTCACAATATGGAAGTTACAAACTAAATAAAGTCATGTACACCAAAATACAAGTTATCATGTTCACAATATGGAAGTTACAAACTAAATATAGTCATGTATACCAAAATACAAATGATCATGTTCACAATATGGAAGTTACAAACTAAATAAAGTCATGTACACCAAAATAAAAATGATCATGTTCACAATATGGAAGTTACAAACTAAATAAAGTCATGTACACCAAAATACAAGTTATCATGTTTACAATATGGAAGTTACAAACTAAATAAAGTCATGTACACCAAAATACAAATGATCATGTTCACAATATGGAAGTTACAAACTAAATAACGTCATGTACACCAAAATACAAATGATCATGTTCACAATATGGAAGTTACAAACAAAATAAAGTCATGTACACCAAAATACAAGTTATCATGTTCACAATATGGAAGTTACAAACTAAATATAGTCATGTATACCAAAATACAAATGGTCATGATCACAATATGGAAGTTACAAACTAAATAAAGTCATGTACACCAAAATACAAATGATCATGTTCACAATATGGAAGTTACAAACAAAATAAAGTCATGTTCACCAAAATACAAATGATCATGTTCACAATATGGAAGTTACCGTAATGCTTATTATAGCGCTACGAAGTCCCTTTTTAATGCAACTATTTTAAGTGATTTTCAGTAATATCTGAATAAGTGTGATAATATACAAACTGTTAAAGGATTAGAATTTTACCTTTGAAAAAATATCACTTTGCGTGAATCCAAATAACAAACGTTCAGCTAGTTACACGCCCAATATAAATACAAGAGTATTGTGTTTCTAGAACCTAGCAAGGACTGACGTAGAAGGTCACCTTTTACTCCATTGACAAAATATTTTTCAAATCGGTTTTTAATGTAATGACTGTTTTTTAGGAATTTAAAGTTAAGCAGATGACCTTAATCTTATAAAATACATCGTCATCAACTGAATTCTAACATAAAATACCACTTTTATAGTAATCGATAACGGTCTCCGTGTATTGAATTGTAAACGGCAAAAGATTTCCTATTTTTCAAAATCGGCTGAAATATTTTCATCAAATTATATTTATATGTAGCTTCTAAGGACCCCCACAAAACCTATTTGTTGTTATATCTCCAAAAATACCTATTCATCAGCTGTAAGGCTATTTGAAATACTCAAAAATGGAACGAAATTTGTCTTTCAAATTTTATTGAAGTGTGAAAATTAATGACTGTAATTGAAATTGCAAGTAAATAAATTAAACAATTCACGAATAATTGGCAAAATTAATTATCCTTAACCGGAGTCATTAAAAACTTGATTGATTGTTTATGGCACAAGGGAAGCAAACTCAGGTAATTATTTAATTATATAAATATTTGTTCAAAGACAGCACACATTGTTGTTTGTGATTTTTGTTTGATAAATTAAAGAAATGACAATTAGCTTTGGTTTGTTCTTACTGAATTTTGAAGCTGGGTGAGTGGCAAACTTTGTGCACTGATTATACAGTTTTATAGTTTACTGTGATCCTTATATAGCTTTTATCTTCTAATATATTTCTGAGTTTTCAATGTTTAGCTAAGGTCCCTAGGTTATTGTCAATGTAATTTGGAAAACACACTCACGTTATCCTGACATTGTTGAAAATATCCCCTGGAGACCAGTCACCTCTTTTTCCGAAACATTTTATTGGAGAAGTCCGTTTGTTGCTGTATATTTTACAACTGAGTCATTTATTTTTCCTCTGGGAAAGGTAATCCCAAAATGCTGACTGTTCCTGCGTCAGAAACAAACAAAATTCTTAAACCACATTTAAATTGTATTCAAATTTTCAATAACAGTCTTACGTTAACTATTATTTAATCCTTTGTTTTTAATCTTCCAACAATAAGTATCAATTGAACTTAATTAATTAATTCTTTTTACTTACACAGTATACGAGGTGTAGGGAAAGTTTGGTAATGGCAAAATATTTGATCATTTTAACTGATCTTCACAATCCATTGCTTCTGGAAACCGACTAGTGATATTCAACGTACCGCCTGTCTATCGTCTGTACGTAACCATTATGGCGCCCACACAAATTAAGACATGACATCTGTTATACGAGACCTTAGTGTGCTAGAATAGAACCTTATTGATATTCAAAAAAAATGTAATTAAAACTGACTAACTAGCCTTGTTGGGTGATTCTCGTGTAAACTTACAACACACTAAATATAATAAGAATATATGTTGATTTTAACTCTACATGTAATGGTACCAACTCCATTTCTAAATAATTACAATTAGTAAATAAACAATTTAATTTCAAACCCTGATCAATCAATAATATGAGATATTCGTAATGTTACGAAATTCGCAGGGCCGAGTGACCGACAAGAGCTGGGCTTCTTCACATATACAGCTTCTAGGCCCACTACGGCTGTGGCGATGACAGAATTGAAGCGAGTGGAGACTATTTAATACACAATTACGAAACCCGGTAAGGGCCTAACCGCAGTCAAGAAGTTAGTGATATACACAATTAATTACTACGTTCAGAAAATGTAACAACTGTGTCAAACAGACTTACACTTCTGGGTAAGACGACTTTACAATTTCTTTCAAGGCGTAAGAAAACAACTTTTGGACTTTACATTTTTATAGGATCTACTTGTATTCCATATTATGATGTGACTGAACAAGTTCAATTAAGTTTATCTCATCAGCATGTTTTACTTACTAGATCCATTCACACAGTGAAATATAAATGCTGAGTTAAGAAAATCTTCTTCAAAATTTATTCTATTGAAAAACATTCAATCTTTATTAGTTTGTTTGTTCTTGACAAGTCCATTCCTTTATTTTCTTGTATTGTAAAAATGTTCATTTATAAGTAGGTGTATAACTAAAAGTTGAAAAAACTTACGAGTAATAGCTATTGGTTAGCTGATACTAGAAACAATAAATAACTTTTGTGCGTTGACAGCGCAATGCAATCAAAACAAATATACGCGGTCAAATAAATAGAAAGAAAATGAATGAAACTTTTCCAATAGGTGAAATCGAGTTCCCCTATCATCTGTCATTCTTCAAACTCTTTGCCTAAATGATGTTACCAAATGATTTACCCAGTCAATAATTTAAAAACCATTTGTAGCTTCATTTGAAAATTTCCAAAACAATAACGCCCTATTACAGCTCTCAGTTCAACACTCGAACCTGTGGGTATGAAAACACTCAGGGACTCACTATTATAGTGAGTAGGGGAGTGGTTTTCACGAGGGATCTCAACTGGAACTTCATCTTTTTTCATGTAGTGTTAGGTTAAATCCCTCTCTTTCTTCTTTCGTAACTGGTATCCTTGACCAGTTCTTTTTCTCTTCCAACCCTGACAATATTTGAGTATTCTAAGTCTAAGGCCTTTATTTTATAACCCTATCATTCTATTTTTCATAAGACGATGATGATTCAGAGCTATTTTCGTCTTTTAAACAATAGAGGGAAATTTGAGTTTGAGTGTGTAATAAGCTACCAAAACTCATTTCGAGAACACGTTAAAAAAACATTAAGTGGGGGGGGGATCTTGGTACTATCCATTTCTAATATTAATAAAAGTATTTATGTAAGATCTGCATTCAATGTTCGTAGGTCCAAAATTTAAATTAACCGGCAAAGGTTGTCTCCAAGTAAATAAATATTTTATTATAAATAGTAGGCTTACAATACAAATAGATTAGTCTATTAACAGGAAAATTAAGTGTTCAAAAAAACTATAACAAATTGCTTTGAAATTTTTACTTTTTATGAAATTAATTAGTGTTTAGTTCTCTGAAGAGTCGCTTTTTAAAGTTAGGGGTGAAAGGGATAAAAATCGTTTTTTTTGTGATTATTTCTTAAATTATGAATATCCCATTTCACGTACACGCATATCCCATGTCGCATGCACACATTTCCCCACGTCGCGTTCACACCTATCCCCATGTCGCATGTACGCATATCCCTATGTGCGTGTGCACGTATATCTCATGTCACGTCCACAATTTTTAAGGTCTTTAATTTTTATTAACTCGACAACTATCATACGCCATATCAATAATATCTGTTATAAATAATTTAGTTGCCTTTATTTTGAGTTCTAAATTGTTGCTCATTGATATACATTTAGGAAGTTGTGATCGAATAACAATTTAATTTAAACAAGCCAAAAACTAAAAACTAAAATTCTATCAGTTTATGAATAACAATAATATTTGTTCCGAATAACAATTTTTCATTTGAATTCCAATACACGTGAGTATGTTTCTTGTTATTTTGTATGGTACATATGTAAATATAATTCCAAAACACAATTTTTTTGTTCCTCTTAATATTTTCTCAAATCATCAACGTGTTGTTAGATAAATTTTGAAAGTAATTAATGTACAACCATTTCTGAAAGATCAGGAAATTAATTTTTATTCTGTTCACAAAATCGGTTCGATTCAAACCATTAGAACATTGTTGTGTGCTGTTGAGATCAAAATAGAGGTAATGATCAAAGAAACTCAGAGGAGAATATAAATTATACTGACAAACAGAACTTAATAACATAAAATATCTCATTTATTCACAATTTAGTTATTGCTTATATTTTAGAAAATATTATCAAAATACAAGTATTTATTATTCTCACTTACTCTTGAAAGACCTTGAATTATTAGTTTTTGGCCTTCCACAGACTCTTAGAGTCTTATTTGTGTCAGGAGGAGCAAGTAAAACGACAGACATAAATCAGGAGGGATTCCTTTGTTCTGAGAAAATGGTGCAAATTTTAGGGACGTCGGGTTTAGAGGGGATGAATTGTTATCCTTGCCATAAATATATCTCTTTATGGCTTAACTTCTTGTGCCGATAAATGGGCTGGTGACAGCAAACTGTTATTTACATATCAAAAGTTAAAATTATAGTTTTACATTTATAATAACAATTTTTGTTTTAATAGTTTACATTAGAATGTGACACCAAATATTTGTAATGTAACTTTCCCACCAATCGTAAATTCGGTCAATTAGCCAGTTATTAAATATTATTTTGAATTACCTGTAATACAAAAGTAGTCCATAGCAGAAATTTGTACAATCAAAACTTTTGTTTTATTATTTGTATTTTCTATTATAGTAGTAGGCTACACATAGCGTGTACTAAAACCGGAATCAATATGCTTAACAATAATTGTCGCGAGAACCCTATTAAATAGGTCTATTATTTTTCAGGTTTAAAGGTTAAAAACTTTCTAGCCATAAACTGCCTTATCAAAAACGAATGAATAGAACATTCAGTAAAGACCCTTAGCCCATGTAAACTATAATTGCATCAGGGTAGAAAGAGGACGAAAGTTGTTCAAGATAATAAGCATAATTAAAGAGAGGGATCTACCCAAAATTACATGAAAACAGATATAGTTCCAGATAACATTTCTCTGAATTGTCACAGCCGTAGGATACTCGCTAATTCTTAGGGGAGCTTGGCGATCGCGAGAAAATTTAGCTGGACACCTTTATTTTGTAGTCTTGGAATAGATTCCTCTCTTTCATTTTTCTTATCAGGTAGGAGTAAAATCCCATTCACTATATCTGATCTCCATAGGGCTGGGAGGTCTACATGTGCCTAGAAAATATAGTTAGGGGAAGCGCAAACGACTGAAACTTTTTAGTAAATTTGTTTTCAAGATTTACCGATTTTTTGTTAGTTTTGTCTTATTTTGTCAAATTTATGATTGACAGAAATAATAGGAAAGATGAAAGAGATAAATATAACCATCAACTCGTATCCAGGTAAAGTCTCTCGAAAGTATAAAACCTGTACTCCATATATATGAGCCCCTTGAGTCTGCTTGTGAGTAAAAAAGACAGACACAGGAAACATACAACCAACAGTAAGATATTTCCAATTTTTTTCCTAAAATTTAACGATTTATTTTTTGTCTGTTCTAACCTATTTTTTCAATTTTTTAGGTACGTAAAATGTTAAACTAAAATAACCTAGACTGATTTTAAAATGGTTTTAATTTTCATTAAAATTACTATGGACAAAATTGTTGTGTTGAAATTAGAACCTTGTTGTATTATATTGTATTTTTTTCTTTTTTTTTTTTTTTTTAATTTGTTTGTTTCATTTCTTTTTATGATACTTTAATTGTAAATATAGATATATCACTAAAAGTAACGACCTAGTCAATTTGTTTGTTATTTTAGTTGTATGCACAAATTTATCACTAGTAGTAAAGACCTAGTGTCATTTATTTATGTTATTTTAGTTATAAGTAAAGATTTATCACAAAGAGTAAGGACTTAGTCCAATTTCTTTATGTTATTTTAATTGTATCACTAGCAGTAACGACCTAGTCCAAATTATTTATTTATATTATTTTAGTTTTATGCACAGATTTATCAATATCAATACAGACCTAGTTTTATTAGTTTATGATATTTTAGTTATGAGTAAAGATTTATCACTAGCAGTAACAACTTTTAGTCCAATTACTTTATGTTATTTTAGTTGTAAGTACAGATTTTTCACTAGTAGTAAACACTTAGTCCAATTTGTTTATGATATTTTAGTTGTACGTAAAGATTTATCATTAGCAGTAACGACTTAGTCCAATTTGTTTATGATATTTTAGTTGATTATTTTAGTTGATTTATCAATATCAGTAAATATCAAGTTTCATTAGTTTATGATATTTTAGTGTTATGCACAAATATCTCGATAGAATTAAGGACCTAGTTTAATTTGTATATGTTATTTTAGTTATATGCACAGATTTATCACTAGTAGTAACGACTTAGTCCAATTTGTTTATGATATTTTAGTTATAAGTAAAGATTTATCACTAGCAGTAACGGCCTAGTCCAAATTGTTTATATTATTTTAGTTTTATGCACAGATTTATCAATATCAGTACAGACCTAATTTCATTAGTTTATGATATTTTAGTTATAAGTAAAGATTTATCACTGGCAGTAACAACTTTTAGTCCAATTTCTTTATGCTATTTTAGTAGTACGTACAGATTTATCACTAGTAGTAAACACTTAGTCCAAATTGTTTATGATATTT
Organism: Aphrophora alni; assembly: GCA_963513935.1. Lineage (NCBI taxonomy): Eukaryota > Metazoa > Arthropoda > Insecta > Hemiptera > Aphrophoridae > Aphrophora > Aphrophora alni. Next base: position 133,237,208 of record OY740768.1, on the reverse strand, counting down.
TAGTTTTATGCACAGATTTATCAATATCAATACAGACCAAGTTTCAGTAGTTTATGATATATAAATATTAATAGCAGTAAATACCTACGTTAATTTATTTCATTAGAATTTATTTTTAAGGCTTAGTGTTTCTCATAAAATAATTAGTAATTCTTCCCGTTAATAATTGCTTTTCCTAGAACTCTTTCTTCCTGTTGTGACTTTATAGCACATGAGTAAACAATTATTTGCCCAAGTCTCGTAGTCATTGTGTTGATACTGGTTAACTCTACCAATATTTATTCCTACTGTTATAAAAATAAATACGTCATTTATTAGACAAATAAATCAATTTAAAATTGCTATCATGTTATAACAATAGTTTCACAAATAATCTAAATACCAGCGCTTACAACAAAGTCTAATTAACAATTTCATATTTTTAACATCAGATACCAATATATATTTCTTACTAGGACTTTGTCATCATTGCTCTGTATACAAAGTACAGGCTAAACGTGATGTTATTAAACTTATTTATAACAACAAGATTATTTTCTACCACTTGGTGTCCCTTATCAAATAATCCTCTTAGTACGAGTTATTATTTATAATAGGATTAACCCAAAGTTCGTTCACTGATTATGTTATTGTTCATAAATATACGTGGAAATATTGTCAGCTGCAGAAATTAAGTACAGGGTTTACATTATTGTTACTTACCTAATATTCGAGGTATAGGGTAAAATTAAAAAGTTTCGACCTCCATTGTATGTCTAATCTTCACGTTTGGACTAATCTTCACGTACTAAAGCACGAAAACAGTCATGAAAATTAATATTGGATAAAGAGAGTTGCTATAGGGGACTATATCTGCTCTGTTGAAATTCTGAAAAATAATACCCATTCAAAATATCAAAATAGCAACAGTTTGTATTCACATTTCTTGTATCATTAAACTCACACTAAATTAGATAAAAATTTGCAGATTCTCCATTCACTGGTACCAACTCGTTAGCTCTACGATTACAAATTGTGAAGCTATTATCAAATGTTAATGTAGTTTCAAACTTTAATCTGCCAAGAAAATGAGACGTGCGAATATTTACAAGATCCGGAAGGCCGATTCTCCGACACGAGAGTACCTTCGTATATATACAGCTTTGACCCCCTCCATGGCCGGGACAGTGACACAGGCTAAGCGAGTGGATATTTTTTAAATATATACACATCTACGACGCTCGTTAAAGCCTAGCCGACGTCAATAAATAGTAATATACACAATTTCAAAGTTCATCATTGTTATACTGAGTAGGATTGCTTGGATTTTTTAAATTTTTTTATTCTCTATTACTCTATTCTATCCTATGCTATAAACAAGACTTTTATCACTTTGACAACAGCACGTAATAACCTCATTGATATATATACTATTATATAAAAATCTAATGGTGTCTGTCTGTCTGTCTGTCTGTGTGTGTGTGTGTGTGTGTGTGTGTGTGTGTGTGTGTGTGTGTGTGTGTGTGTGTGTGTGTGTGTGTGTGTGTTAATCAATCACGTAAAAACTACTGGAACCATTGAGCTGAAATTGTACGTGGACATTCTTAGGGTCCCTGGTTAACACATAGGCCAATTTTTATTTAGTAATTCCATCAGGGCACCGCCCCACTGGCCTTGAAAACTCTCTTAATACACAATTATCTATACTCCATTATACAATACAAATATACGCCAACCCGTACGAAGGACGGGTACTCTTCTAGTACTAGATAAAACTTATAACTATCGTTTAATATTTGAGTTTATTAGTTCAGAACTATTTATAAACAACTTTATGGACGCCGATATTGTGCTTATCCAGCCCCATTAGAGAATATAATATAAGCAGATCTCTAATATAACGTAATCAACAAAGGTTTATCTCTTGGGTCTTGTAGGAAATGGTGAAACTGTATTCGTAGATCAAAGGTTCTTACCCATTAGGGTAGTTGTGTTTAAAACAGTTGTTATGTCACGTCTACTAGATAATTTAGAAAAAAGGAGAGATTTAAGTTAGTTTTAATCACTTACTTTAATAATCATTGGTCCATCACGTAACTCAGATTAAGTAAAAATTAAAACAAATTAAAAGAATCCCGGTTTAATTTGGTTTGTTCCAAAGAAAATTCCAACAACAGTTTCAAGTCTTTATCTACTTTCTTTTATTAGTAAACATGTAAATATTATTTTTAACCTTGATATTTTTCCTTTTTTAAAAAAGATGCTTTCTCGTTTTCAAATTCGATATCTGGCAGTTTTTCAAATATGTTAAACATTGATGCTATATTAATATAAATAACAGATGAATTTGTTAAAGAAATTTGCGACGTCAGCTGAAATAATAATTTAGAAGATTCCCCTAATCTAATACTATTTAGGGAAGATACATTTTAATACAAACAAATTTCATATAACAATAATTATTGAAATTATATAAAAAAAGAAACTGGGGTGGGGGTGAATTTCTTTATTATTATTATTATTATTTTATGTATTTTATTCTAATTATTGAAACAAGTTTTTTTTTAACATATTAAAAGCAAAGGTTCATAAGAAGTATTTTTATTTTTTATTTAGTTAAATTGAAGCAAAAAGTTATTATATAGGTATAATATATTATGGTTTTAATCTCATTAAATTGACACAATTTCTGTGCTTTTTTTATAGATGCTCTTGTAATTAATCTTTACGTCCAAAAAACACACGTCATTATTTTGTTTGCTTCAAGTTATAACAAAATCACATTTCCTCAAGTACGGAACAAAACACAGTTAGCATGTTTTTATTTCTTAAATTTGCACCTCAAGAGGTTTTAATTAAATTCGTTTTTTTCCATGGTAAATTAAATTTTTGAACGTTATTCACCGTATTACGGGCTTACAAAATGTGCATTTTTAAGAAGTCCTTTATCAGTGCACATTATTTGGAGGTAATCTACAAACTTAGCTGAATTAGATCAATTTCATTCTTTGCTATTTGTAATTTTGCTATTTCAGTTAATTGAACCAAAACTTGTAGTTGTTCGTTAACTTTCACAATTTTGTGATATTTTAGATATTACAATTGTGTGAATTATATTTTATAAACAGCTTATATATTTTAACGTACTCTATTATTTTAAGATTTTATACTGCCGTTAATTAAAACACTTTGTTAAATAATTAATTAATGTTCGTAAGTCTTGTCGAGTTAAAATTTAGCCACGGGAAATGGCAGATTTTATATTATAAATTATATTTATATTACAAAAATAGTTATTTATAAGGAGTTATGCTCTCCGACTAACTTTTTCTAATTAGATTTTTCCAATGATAATTAATACAATTTTAGTTGGTTTTATAACAAACAAAGATTGAATTTCTAGATTATTGTACAATTGAAAGTTGATAGAATTAAATAACAATAGTTGATTTTAAATTTGAACCAAACAAATTTAAAAAGTTTTGCAGTTATTTCTTAAAATTAGATAAATCTAGTTAAATAATTTATCTTTAAAAATATCTTGTAATCAGGAAAGTCCCCATTCCTCTTTCGATTATTAAGGTTGGGATAATGAATGGTGAATCAAAGGTATTTAGTTGCTGTTACAAAACTACTTTCTTTGATCTCACAATGTGATATTCGAATAATTACTTAAATCCGGCAGTTCTGAATTTACCGACACGAGCCAAGATAGTGGAGACTAATATATACACAATCGTGTAACAACTGTTTTAAACAAGCTTTACCCTACAGTACGTTTACTGGATAAGATCCCTTGATCTACCAATAGAATTTAACATTTTCTACAAGGCATAAGAAACCAATTTTTGATCATTACATTGTGTGCTCAGCTTGGATAAGCATAATGGTACCCACCTACTTGTTTGTTTAAGGCGATGATGACCGAGAGGTTTTTCGCACTTACACAACAATGAAAATAAACAAAAGAAATTTCACTTTAAGACAATAGTTAAAAAAATAAACACCTATAAACTAATAGTTGTGAGACAAATATCGTTCAAATAATAAATGAATATAATTCATTATAATATGATACCTAATATTAATTAATATGAACAATACCTAATACTAAACTCAAGTGTAATTCATAAAAAATATTGGTTAACTAATTTATGTCAATTTGGCTCACGACTAGAACAACTGAGGTATGGACACCTAAACAGCTGATTCGCCCCATCAATCTGCTGGACTTCCTCTCTTCATAGATTATTATTTGTTCTCTCTTTGAAGTCTGCTCTCTCTTCTTGCTGGTGACGTAAGCTATTCCCGTTAGAGCTATCTACTACCCATTTCTAAAAGTCATTCTGTTGCATCAGCTAGAAATCTTTTTTAGAAGAGTCTACACTGGATGTATGCAAAACACAATTGTGCCACTGGAAATAATTTAAAGACAAGATGGTAAGATTTGACCTACAAAACTTTTGTTATTAAACAATTTTTAATATAATATTTAACTTATAAACAATAAAAAAATAAAATAAAATAGAAATGAAACACTTTAAATTTCAATCTTTTACAAACTATCAAAGTTCTTTTGTCACATTTGCATATACATCTATACAGTACTTATAAAAATAGAACTCAATGGTGTTTGTGTACATGAAAAAACTGAGGATTGAAATGTCGTATTCCACAAATAAAGAGATTTTTTATGCAAAAATTGTATTTTTAATTCATTTAATTATTAACTATCTGAGATATACAACCCTAATTTAAACACCTGACAATTTGTACAATTTTAAGAGAATAATCACCTAACTGTTTATCAGATGAACAACCGGTTTATCACTTTATAAAAACGTAGTGTATTAATTTAGTATATACATAAATAATCGCAATTGATTGGTTGCATCATATTAATACTGTAATACGAAAAAGCAATCATTATAAAAGCTCTTTAAAACTAGAATAACAATATGTTCATATAAGGGTAGTTTATGTATTTAAATTTCAGATACGTCAATAAATTTAAGCAAACTTACATTTTTCCTCACATTCAACAACAAATCTATAAAAAATAACACGAAATTCATGTTTGTACCATTTCGTGTTCCATGAAAATAACCTTACAGTCATAAATTGTGCACACCGAAATCATACATAGTATATTGATTTCATGGAAAATAAGATTATTATAATATGAACACACATATATTAGAATGTTATATCTATGCCAATTAGGGCTATTTACAATAATACTACCTTAGGTACTAAAATAAACACATAATAAGTAGAAAAAAGACGCTTTGTTTAAATACGACGACATATGTACAATGCACAAAATTCAAGAACATAAACCGTTATAAACAAGTACAATTGATGTTACGAAAACTAATATGTTCACATTAAATAACGATGACAAATTTATACAGAATGAACCAAAAATAGCTCCCATTGCCCGGTAAATAACGTGGTACTTTAAAGAAGAGTAGCACAAAATTAGGATAATTAAATCTCTTTACTAACAGAAATTAAGGGTGCGTCATTTTTGGTTTACTCTATATTTTAGGAACTTTTACATGATTTAGTGGTAGGCCTATAATTAATTAATTAAGATTGTAGTTTTTCAAATTTAAGCCAAATCCCATCTTTAGGCGCAAGGGATAAAGTTTTATTGCTAAACTCTAAGGGTAGGGAGGTTTTCGTGGTCATTTTGAATTTATATCTGGAGACAATGTGCGCTAAAGCTCCTTTTATCTGAAGAATTGCCAAATTTGATCCTGAAACAAAAAGTTTTAATTTAAAGTTGTTCATTTCAAAATAACAATATCATTGGTTATAATTACATATCTATAACAATACACAGCCCCATAATATAATATGTATCCACTAAATATAATTCCCAAACTTGGCCTTGTAGGAAATAATAAATTATATTGGTGGCTCATGGAGTTTACCCAGATATGTTTGTTTCAAACAGTCATTACACAAGTTATCCGAAACTTTTAACTATATACATGACTATATTCTTGACGTCGGCGTCAGCTAGACCCAAACGAGCCTCGTGATAATTATATAATAAACAGTCTCCACTCGCTTCGTTCGTGTCAATGGCTCACCCCTAGAGAACTTCAAAGCTACCCATATTTGAAGGAGCCTACACTCTTACCCACGCGTCAATGGCTTAGCCCTAGAGAACTTCGAAGCTATACTTAGAAGGAGCCTACACTCGTACCCACGTGTCAATGGCTTAGCCCTAGAGAACTTCGAAGCTACACATTTAGAAGGAGCCTACACTCGTACCCACGTGTCAATGGCTTAGCCCTAGATAACTTCGAAGCTACCCTTATTTGAAGGAGCCTACACTCGTACCCACGTGTCAATGGCTTAGCCCTAGAGAACTTCGAAGCTACACATTTAGAAGGAGCCTACACTCGTACCCACGTGTCAATGGCTTAGCCCTAGATAACTTCGAAGCTACCCATATTTGAAGGAGCCTACACTAGTACCCACGTGTCAATGGCTATGCCCTAGAGAACTTCGAAGCTACACATTTAGAAGGAGCCTACACTCGTACCCACGTGTCAATGGCTTAGCCCTAGATAACTTCGAAGCTACCCATATTTGAAGGAGCCTACACTAGTACCCACGTGTCAATAGCTTAGCCCTAGAGAACTTCGAAGCTACACATTTAGAAGGAGCCTACACTCGTACCCACGTGTCAATGGCTTAGCCCTAGAGAACTTCGAAGCTACCCATATTTGAAGGAGCCTACACTAGTACCCACGTGTCAATGGCTTAGCCCTAGAGAACTTCGAAGCTACCCATATTAGAAGGAGCCTACACTCGTACCCACGTGTCAATGGCACAGCCCTAGAGAACTTTATAGGTATCCATATTAGAAGGAGCCTACACTCGTACCCACGTGTCAATGGCACAGTCCTAGAGAACTTCGAAGCTACACTTATTTAGACGATCCTACACTCGCTACACACTTGTCAATGGCTCATCCCTACTGATTAACTGACTCGAAAATATATCTCCTGCTAACGGATCGTATCGCTTTGAAGTCAGCAAAATTATCTTAATATAAACGTCCCACAATGCAATGATCATGCGATAAACATAGTATCGCTCTTATGTGCAGGTCATATTACACTATCTAGATTTGTTTCTCATATTGGTGCCTATAAAACTTGTTCAAAACAAAATCGCAATAATAAAAACACACACACTGACACTCACACTTACACTCACGCACTCACACCCACACCATAGAATATACACTACACTGCATTATATTATAACATATACAAATTATAAATAGTTTTTATTACCAATGCAAGCCCTTGGGCCACTACCAAATGGAAGGTAAGTTCCACTCTGACGTTCCAGTATGTTTTCGTCAACAAATCTTTCTGGATCAAATATTTCTGGATTGGGATAATATTCAGAATCTCTCTGGATCGAGTATACAGGGATATAGATTGGAATCCCACTGTCTATTACTACATCAGAGTCTGGGATTTTGTATTCCCTCGTGCATGTTCTGATCAACCCTGAGGCAACAGGGTATTTCCGTAACGTTTCTGAAAGTAAAGACAACTATAATTATATATTACATCTACAAATGTAGCAAAACTTTAGACAGTGGATCTTTAAAAAGTAATCTTTTTTAATTTTGAAATCCTGACTGTGCAATCACACAATCTAATACAAGCAGATCCTCGAAATGTAATGCCTAAAAGTTGATCTGTTATGTCTTGTATGAAAGGTTAATTTTTATTTGTAGTCAAAGGATCTTAAGTTTGTTTAAAACCGTTGTTACACAGGTTTATTAAACTACGTAACTGTAGAACACGAATTTCTTAACGTCGGCTAGATGTGTATAAATTCAAGAGCCTAGCGACCCTCATTGCTGTCCATATTAAAGAAACCTCCACTCCCAACGCTCATGTCAATGATTCGGCCCTGCCGTCTCTTAAAACTATACAAATATCATATTATATCGTTAGAGCAAACTTAAAAATTACATTTTTCACAATAATTTGGCTACTCTTTATCGTAGAGTGTGGGTTTGGTACATTACATTCAGAATTGAAATATGAAAATCATTATTAAATTCACAGTATTATAAATTGAAAAACACATGAAATATATTTTTTAAACTGTTTAAAATGCTCCCATTTTCACAATTTAAATCAATTTTACTGAATCTCAACAGAGTCCTATATTAGTGCATTGTAGTCTCCTATAGAAATATTATGATCCTATCTTAGTTTCTGTAGCCGCTATCGACCTTACGACAATGACAACGAAAAATGATAGCCGATAGATCTAAAATCGCTAGCTCTGTCTTTGTGTCTTAGTATTCCTTGTAGTTATATATAGCTACAATAATTCCTTGAGACCAATAATACAAACTATAGTATTCATAATACTAATATACAAGGAAGATGGTTAGTATGATGGTTTCTTGTCCAAATCTCAAAGATTCTGTGTAATCCAAAATAATCAACAGATAATTTTATTAACTATTATTATCCGTTTATACACCTGTTATCTGTAAACCTGCTATCTACCATTTTGATAAACACGTACATTAGACGTAGTCCTTCTTCGATATTTCATGTTTTTGGATAAGCGCAAACACCTTTGTTTATTTAGACATACTAGTTTAAAAGTGAAACTTCCTACTGTTTACCGTGTTCAATGTATAGTAGTTTACTAGTAGAGTTAATACACTTAGGATTTAAGTTAAGTGTTTAGATTTAGCTTTCCCAAAGCAAACCCTATGTTTTATTTGACATGGAATTTGTGACAGTAGACCATAGTGCAATAATTTACATCTTGAAAAGAGTGACAATCTTTGTACGTGTTCATCTTTGTGGTGAAACAATGATATTAAATTGTTTGTACATAGAGTTGTTTGGTTTGAAATCTCACGAGTGCTCTTTATTCTACGATATACGTTTTATTGAAACACGTAAATGTTCGTATAGGCTATATGACATTATTATAGTGCATTCTTTGTTCAACTATACAGTAGATTAAAAGTTGAGTGAATATTCATCAATGGAGATTTACAATTTCATCAATGGGTAAAGTGCTTTACAGTTACACTTTGTAGTTAAACTTATCTAGTCGAAACTGTACGTTGTTAAAGTTGTAAAATGGTAAACGTACATACTTATACATGGTTATATTAGTTAATTGGACTACCAACGCTTAAAACAGTTTCATATACCCATAATAAAAACAAATATTTGTAAACCTTTTTTAAATTTTGAAAAGTGGTACGTATACGTTTATCTAAACCGTATTATCCTTGTTTTTATCAAAACTTGTTCTACTTAAATATTTTTTTCGGTTTCTAGTAACATGTACACATATATTGACAAATTTTAAAACGGAAGAGTCACTCAAATTTATATTAACAAAAGTATGGAACAATTGCGATATACGAAGTGTATACGATTACATTTGAGTCACTCAAAGTTTATAGTAACATAAGTCAATAATAATATATTTGCGATTTACAAAATACGATTATATTTGTGTATACTCATTAAAACAGAAATAATTTAGTAGTTCACCGTATCTCTAGTATTGCTGTCAAAAACGAGTTCGACAAAAAAGATGAAATCCAGAATATATATTTTATAACACATACACAGATTGTTTAATGACTATTTACTAATACTTTTGTTTAATGCCTCAGACTAGGATTGTATCTGGTGTAAGGAGCATGTCCTTCCTTCTACTTGCTTCCCTAGCCTGATTTGACGGTACAACCCAATCCAATAAAACTATCTACACAAATTACTGCTTAGCTACATTTAATTCCTAAAGTTACAACTTCGTGACAGACTTTTTTAAACGTTTTATTCTTATTTACACCTAAAAAAGAAACGAAAGTAAGGTACGCGTTTACACAGAAGTATTTGAAGTATATATTTTTTTTATTGGGGTTGTACCGCTGAAAGTAAACGCAACATACAAAGTGTAGGGGGGCCCTCTTTTCCTCTCTATCCCAGACGCATTCCTACCTTGAGGATACAGTGCGAATACACTGAATCTTTGGATTTGGAGAAGAAACCATAATTCTAACTCTGTCTGTGTGTGTTATTATTATGAATAGTATAGTTTTTATTAATGGTCATATATATATATATATATATATATATATATATATATATATATATATATATATACTAACACACATAGAACGAGCTAGAAGAGAATTGGCTCGAATATCATTCACAAAACAGAAGTCTAAATTTTTTGCGATTACTAAACTTATTCTGTACCCTAGTAATTATATTAGGTAAATAAAACACTCCTCCTCCCCCTCCCAAAAACTATAAGAAGAAAAAATGTTAAATATAAAGAAAATCAAACATAATTTTCTTTACTGTTGAGACCGATGGTTCTTGGTGGAATTCCATGTTTAAAGATAATAAAACACAATTATTTATTTTGTTTTGTTTTTATCCACTAATTAAAAGTGGATATTACAAAATAAATAATTGTGTTTTATTATCTTTAAATCAAACATACTTTATAACAGGTTTGCGCAACAACTATTTACAAAAGAAGAAGATAGCATTATAATAGTATCGGCTCAAGTACATACTCATAACCAATAATCCATTAATAGGCTATACTTGTCACCACTTATTAACAAATATCAACAGTCACTTCTAACAAGTAAATGTGATAAACAAAAATACCAAATAGAGTGACAAAAATAATTTATTATTTATTACAAATCATTTATTGATACACAAAACAAAAACCCTGACAATTCATGTTACTTAATAAACTTAATCTGTTCTTTTAAGTCCTGTTGAACCTTACTGTGTAAAGAGCTAAAGTTAATTTAAATAGAACAAAAACTAGAAAATCCATACGTCCAACAAAAATGAGATATTTAAACGTCATTTCATTGCTTGTGTTTCTAAATTATATAATTAAGTCACAAAAACTTTATATATTTAAATTAACGAATTCACTTTTGTTTATTTTTGAGTTTTATTACTTTACTACTTTATTATTATTATTATCCTGAATTAATCTATTTGTAACCTCCTGGATTGTGTTCATTTTTTACTCCTGGATAATTACTTATTTTTATTTTGTCACACAATACTTCTTTAATCCAAATTGGATCACCGGTTTGCGACAATCAACTGTAATCATCAAATTTTTTAGTGCTGTAAATTTTCCATAAGGGAGTTATTTTTTCAATCGTTCGAATTTAAAAGCGGGAACACATATGCACTGGGATTTGGAATCTCTCTGAGCAGGCACTTGGAACCATTGCTGTTTGATATGTACATTAATGATATAATTGATATAATTAATGTAGAATATTTATTACACTTTAGGGATAACTGGTATAAATTATATGCTACTCATTCGTAGATTTCCCTATTCTGAAGTAAAAACGTTTTGCTTGTTGTCGCACTGTTATACATCTTGTTCTTCAGCTCTATAAAAACAGGGTCAGAAACTACTTGGGGGGGGGGGGGACGAGAAGATAGAAGTGATGAATCACGAGGCGCTAAATATGACAAACTAAATACATTTATTAAATTTAATAGAATTTTAACCAAAAACATTAAACTTTGGGAATCAACTCCTACAAATTATAAAGTAGGCTATTACCAAACGAGAGGAGCATTTTAGTGTATACTTGATGATTAGAAGGGTGGTGCTATTTAAAGTGGTTTCTATAAGATGATAGTTTCGTTATCCGTGTCTAAAGACGACGTTTGTAGCAAATCGAAAAGAGAAACCTAGGGGGGGGGGGTAGACACTCAATAACTGTCATACGGGAATGATATTTTCGCTGCAAAATAATACTTTTCATATCACCTAATTGGAAAGTTACTTTTTTTCTAGTTTCACACAAAGTAAGTTGTCAATTTCTATTAACAATAAAAGTAAATTGAATTTCACAGACACATGTAATTGAAATAATCTTTGATAATTCAATATTTTTAATAAATTGCCAAATTACACGAATTTCAAATTGCTTACGGAGACAATTTTTTTTTTTTATGGGCAGCCTCCGTCAGAGGCCTCATCGGTCGACCTAAAGGTCTTTTGCCGTCCCAAGTTCCATCCTACACCCACTCAGTAATACCTGTCATCCTTATGAAGGAACAGATGCTACTTATAGGGTTGTCTAGAATGGTTTCCATCTTCCCCGGAGGGCCTAGAGAGCCTGGCTCGTCCTAACGCCTCACACTCTAAGAGAATGTGTTCTTAGAGTGTACTAAGAACTGGTTTCTTTACATTCAAACTCGGCGTTTTTAGACTTAATGAAAATCGAATTTTCCACAAAAAACCCACTTTATTTATGCAATACAAATACAGGAGGACGTTTCAATGAATAACCCTTCTGACACTGAATGCGACTCCTAATTAGTAGACCTATATATTTTATTAAGAAATCTAGGTACTTTATCTTAATTAATATTTGGTATATTTTGGGTTTTGAGGGATACGGAGATCAGTGCAAACCAATATAAATGTCGAAATCAGCAATACAAATTAATAATTTCTAATATCACAAAAAATTGACGATTAAAACGAATATTTATAACATTCGCTGCTACTTCTATTTTAAATCAAACGGACCACCCACTTTAGAGATGAAGGATGACAAAATTTCCGTACACACTGACAGCCGTATTATGAAAATATTCCTACCAGTCTAGAGCTACCTTCCATGTCAATATTTACACACATCTAAATAGTTTTCCCATTAATAAATTTAAGTAAAAAGACAATTCTAAGTAATACAAAAATCAATATGGCGGATCAATGATAATAGAAAATAATTTAGAATATCTTATGATATACTATTTTTTCTAACAATAAATGTATAATGTCCTAAAAAGATATCATGAACATTAGAAGTGGAAAGGAAGAGCGAGGGCATTTGTGCCCTACTCCAATAGTGATATCAAACACCACACATATTACTCATCTCATTAATAACGTTATAGTACACTTCTAAAATACCTGAAATTACTTTATCCATATATTTCAATTGTTCCAAACCATCACAGATAGAAGAACTCTTGTTGTTTTTCCTTGTTCTTAATATTTCGTCTCTTAACTTTCTTTGAACGTCCAAATTATCAGCTAATTCAAGAAGACAATTACTCAGCGTGTTGGACGTTGTTTCGAAACCAGCTGTGATGAAAACACAAACGTTGGAAGCAAGCATTGCGTCGTCCATAAAACCTACAAACAGATAACAAAACCATCTCTAATTAATATCTACTTTATTTCCTTTCGTATTCAAATACATATTATTCTGAAACAGTTATAAACTAGAAAAAGTACAAACCCGAATCTTTAGACATGTTGGTGTAAATGTGGTTTTTGGGGGACAATTCAAAATTTAAAAATGTAAAACCCCCATCTAGGAATACCTCATTTTAAACGTCTTGTCTAATAGAAATTAACTACGCAAAACTAGAGGTCGCCATCCTACTACAATACAAAATGATAGCCGGTCAAATATTCAAAAAATCTTATTTACTTCAAAATCTACACTGAGGAATATAATATAGAAAAAAATGTATTTAACACCAAAAACTTAACTGTTGTTTTAATCAGGAATTTTCATAACCCTAAGATTTTAATTTTAACCTCGAAATTTAATATTTTCAAAGCTAAAATTTTAAATTACAATATCAAAAATGGTTTATTAATTGAAATATTTGACCAGACGGCATTTTGTATTGGAGTTAGATAGTAAGATTGCGTAGTTATTTTCTACAAAACAAGACCTTTAAAATGAGACTCAATTTGGCTTTATATTTTGAGTTTAACCCATAAAGGCCAATTTTTTGGTGGGGGTGAATTTACCTTATATTACAGAAAAAAATATTTCACACTTAAATACGTTTCTAAGTTTCTGTTTCTACGTTTTTAAATTTAAAAGTTATTTAACTATCCCTAGACTTTTTGACACCCTGTCGAATCACAGCTCATCCAAAATACTTTAACAAATCTATTTCTCAAAAAAAATTAGCCTATTTATTTTTAAAATTAAATAATTTATCTACAATATTTTTCCTTAAAATCTACTTTTAATACTTTATATTCAGTCTTTTAGATGAAAGTATTTAAGTTTATACAAGTGTTTATAGATAACTATATCAATGAAATCATTTTGTTTTCAACTTTTTAATAAAATTGGTTAAATTGTCTAGATAATGTATTTATTTTATTTCAAAATGTTTTAAATAAAGATAGGCCTAAATAATTTGTGTGTGTAGTTTCAATTAATTATTGAGCTGCCCAAACACGTTAAGTACTCTTAAATTACTGACATTTTAAAAAGTTTTTGGATAAAATAGTATCGTACCAGGTCAAACTCAAACCTTGATTAAAATTTTACATATAAATTGAGTAACTTAAATAAAGTAGTTATTTTAAAAATCATTTAAGTCCAAAAATTTCGACATTCATCACATTTCGACATTTGCAGGGAAAATTGTCAGCATATTATATCACATCCAAATCTTATGTTATTTGTACTCTTATTTTTAATTGGTAATCTAATTATTTATAAATCCCGTTTTTTAATTTCCGTTTTAAAACTACAATAAATTCACACAAAGTAAATAACTCTAATTTATTCTAATACGAACTCGTCAGAAATGTTAGAACTGAATTCAAGAATTGCTGATGGAGTTACATTTTCCAATAAAAGTGGAAATCAAGTATATATATTTTTTTAATACTGTCGTACCTATAATTTTACCAATAAAATTTTGTAAAAAAGAAACTTAGTTAAATCTCTCTTCAGAGTATCAATACAGAGTGTGATCAATAAAAAATTTTCTTTTAAATTTTTCTTTGTGTATTTCATATAAATAAAAATACCTAAATAGAGATTTGCGAACAAGTTTGGAAGGTCTATATTTTGTGAGGAGAGGGGGTAAATAAACTGAAAGTCCTTAAAAATTGAGCTTTCTTGTATACAAATATATAACCTAAGAAAGACTAATGATGCGTCAGGGTAATAGGTCACTAACATTACAAAATTAAATGAATTTATAAAAATAATTTAATTTTTACGAAGTATTGGGGTACTACAAGAAATGTCGACGTCTGTTACATTTTTCATTCGTCTTCATGTTTCATGGCCTCATTCTGACGTCATTGTCGTCATTCTTGTCTGAACGTAACCACGATAGCAACCACAAAAATTATGATAACCATTTTGAACTGTTATTTATATAAATCGCGTACTCTGCATATAATGGTATCAAATCAACGATCACAAATAGCGAATTTATTGTGAAAAATGCAATTTCGAACCCAGATGATTCAAGAAAATGTCATATTCTTATAGTTACTAGATCTGACAAAGCCAAGTTATTGACAGGAGCGGAATGAGTCAAGGTCTCCTCAAATATTTACAGGTACGAGCCCTGCTAGGACCGAGACCCTGACACGAGCGAAGCTTTGAAATTTTTTAAATAAATACACAACAAACCGACATCAAGAAAGTAGTGATATACATAATTACAAGGTTCAATAAACCTATGTAACAACTGTTTTAAACAAATTTACCCTGTATCATGTAAACAGGGTGAGATGCCTTGATATACAAATACAATTTAACATCTCCTTTAATGGCCTAAGAGACTAATTTTTGTGCATTCAATTTAGAAATACAGTTACATGCGACTGCGTATGTACCATGATGGCACCCACCAACTCGTTTATGAATTTATGAGTTTGCAAATCAAGTAATGTACTATAACCAATTATAAACAAGGTTGGTTTGTAAGTACAGGATTTGGAGAAAAAACCTGTCGGTCACCCGAGATTTTGCATGATTATTGCTTTACAACAAAGTCACACGCCGTAGCCACAAAAAAAGATATAGTTTCAAATAAAACTTGTTATACGATGTTTAGTTTACTATTTGAGTGTGCTGTTATTTTAAGCTTTTTAAATTAAAATAAGTTAAAAATGCGTTATAAAATTTAATATTTCATTTTAATTAGGAAATGTTAAATTTATTTATATTATTAAATTTATCTTAAAATGTAAGCTCTAAATCTTTTGCTAATTATGTTTATTAACTAATAATACTTACTAGTTGACTTCTCCTTGTCATTTTGTCCCTTAATGTTCATAGATGAGTCGTCTTGTTTCTTCTTAAAATCCTCAGCATCCTCTTTCCTCAAGTCTATAAAAACCTGTAGAAAATCATTCCTTACTACATTGTTTTTCAACCTATATTCAATGGATTCTCTCAAAAAATTTAAAATAAAATTTTGAATATATTTTGGCATAGTATTAATTCCAAGACCACTCTCTATTTTACAACTGTTTGAGCCTGTAAAGAAACCCACGATCAATAGAAACGTAAACCTAAACAGTGCAAGTCCTTTTTTCATAAACAAATCTGTTTTTGTTTCGATTGAGTTCAAAGTTTTAGTGTCGCAACCAAAAGCAGAAGACAGTATTAAATTCGTTGTATAATTATACATCAGTTCACAAATTTCAATTACATCCCCTTCTGCAATTTTTTCATCCAACGTATTATCTATGTACGCGTTACAACAATTCAGTTCTTCCATAATTTGTTTAAGCTTTTCCAAACTAAAAACCGGTGTTAATTTCCTTCTTAGATTTTTCCATTTCTTCCCAGTTAATACTAAGAGATGATTTGACAATTCGCCCGTTTGTGGCGCTATTCTATTTTCAAAATAATCAAAATCCGATGTCAATATTCTGGTAATCAAAACAGGGTCTCTCAAAATCAACACAGGTGACTTGTAATGAAACACTCCGACATATCTTTCTTCGGGAAATTTTTTGTAAATTGTGTCCACTGCAATCGCACGGTTTACTTTGCCTAAAATAAATTTATCATAGTTACCAATTAGTGGTAGTGGTTCTATGTATTTAACACCACGTTTCTTCCAATAGCTGTAAGCGCTTAAACCGTATATATACAAACTTGAGATTAAAATCACAACACATAAACACAAATTGGTTGTTGCGTTGAATATCCACTCCATTGTGACACACACTGCTCATAGATTGACCTGTAAAAGAGTTATCATTAAAACACAGATAAGAATTTTGTTATCTTAAAATTCTTTCAGTTCTGTACGGCAGGAGGAATTATAGTATGAAAACAAATGCAGTGTTGCCAAGTGTACAATAATTATCGAATAAGTACGATAGTGTCAGTAGGATAACGGGTGAGGTAATTTTTGGATTTGAACTATGTAATCTACAAACATTAAGTTGTCGTATTGAAAACAATGGATGATAATTTTGTCGTGTTAAACTATTGATCCCATAAAAAAACTTTAAATGGGAGATCTTCATTACTATAAGACTTTCTTTATTATTGGATATTTTTGATAAACTAATTCGTTTAGGAGTTCAAGGCGCTTTGAACCAAAAATTTGAAATTTGGTCCATTTTTGTGAGGCGATTTATCGTACTTCCCTTTGTTCCATCAAGTTAAAACTATTATCAGGCATAAATCAGAATGTAAATACCAACGAAAAATTAATTTATGAAACAGAAATAAAAACAGTTCATAGTCCTGTATTGGTATTTACAATTCCCTGACTCTGCTTAATTAAACTTTTAACTTGATACAACAAAGTCAAGAAAGGAAAATGGTCTTCCGAAAAGGTATAACTTCAAGTTGTCGAAAGTTCAAACGACTTTATCTGCTAAACGAGTAGGTTTATCAAGAAACAACCAGAATAAAACAATCTCAAAATTTGTTGTAATATCCAAACCTATTATTAAAAATAGAAATTCCTATAACGAAAGATAACTGCCGTTTTGGAAAATAGCGCCTATTTTAAAAGTTTTCAAAACGAAATTTTAAATTTCATAAAAAGTAACTATGGTCCCCCCCCCCCCATTGATCTAGGTTTCATAGGACCAATTAATTGTTTACGAAATACCAATATACAACGTACGATATTTTGTGTTGATTTTCCTTATAATTGGCAACCTGACAGTACTGAAGAAAGACAGAAACGTAATTAATCGTATATTAATATTTACACTTTGCAACATTACATAAAGTATTCTCATGGCTAAAAAATTGATTTCGAGATGAAATTCGCTGTAGCCTAAACGATTCGACCGAATTTATTACTTTTTTAATATATATATATATATATATATATATATATATATATATATATATATATATATATATATATATATATTAAAGATATCCCTAGAGAGTTAATTTGTATTTGTTTTTCTCTTTATTTTCTCACGTAGGCTATACGTATTACGGAGAAAGTTATATGATGGGTCAAAAATCTACATCTTGTGTTTCGAGGTCCGTCTGTATCTGGGGAAATATGTAGACGCTATAAGAAAAATCACAAAATTTAAATTTTCCCCATAAACATTCTATAATTTTGTGAATGTTAATCGCTCAAACCCGTGTGTAAAACAAGATTACAGTTCAAGAATAACCGACCGCCGTCATAGAAATTTGATTTAATTTGTGGACGCCTTTACGTTTATACAAATTGAAATATATATATTTTGGTTTTCAAAGACTGTGCCCATGACGGATAGGGATGGGTGAGTGAAAATGTATGCGCATTGTTGGATGGTTTTTTTAGCCTTTAAAGGTTTTTTTATGGTTTTCCTCTTATGACAGTTATTTCTAAATTTTAAGTTTCATTATTATTTGTCTTTGTATAAGTATGTACAAATTGTGTGCAATATTTGTTTACAGTTTATTCAATTTGGTTTATTCAATAAAGTCGTATTGAAATTATTCGTTTTATTAAATTATTTAAGTTAAAAATATGAAAACAAAATTTTTATTTTGTTAAATTATTGGATTCACAAAAAAACTAAATTTTGTATTCATTAAATAAAAACTAAAGTATAATTTACTGTGTCATCGGCAAAGCCGGTGAAATCTGTAATTTTACTATATTGCTGAGCAAGGTTAAACACAGGGAAGTAACAACGGAAGCATGACGGTAAGAAATCAAGCTCATTCGGATTTCTTGTCACCTCAGTAAAAATAAACGGTACAAAACCTTGCTGTAACTTTCCCATTCATCGATTCCCAAATTAATATTAAATCAAACATTACAATGTCTGTTCGGTAGTTGTCAATGAACCAAAGCCGTTATTTAAACAGGACGATAGATTATTTCGCTTGTGACATGAACAAGTCCTCAGAGTAAGACGTATTTATTTAAAGTCGAGGGGTTCAATTTGGTTTTTTTTTTGTTTCTGAACGGTTATGTTGTTTTTACTTGCAATTTTCAACAGAGGTTTGCGTTTTTGATTACTTTTCACTTATATTTGAACGGCATTCGTAGAGCCGATTAAGAAATTTCGTCTTTTATTTTTCCCCGTGGCCCGTTTTCTTACTCATAACTCACGAACAGGCACATTTGCAAAGAGAGCAAAATTGTTATCACCGATTTAGAGAAGAACATTTATTTTTATTTTTATTGCGGTACTTACCCCCAAAATTTGATTCATCGATACAATTTTTAAAACTACCTAAGAAGTGGCAAAAATATGCCACATAGCAAATTTCATTAAAAACAGTTCACGCGTTTGGGTACTGCAAAGACGCACAACAGAGATCAGTCAAAAAACCACTTTTTTGTCATACTGCTTCAAAAACAGCTGTTTTCAATACATACGTTGAGATTCTAAATTTGTTCTTTTAAGTCCTAGGATAAAAAAATCAGCTGAGGTCGAGGTCATCAGCTGTTACTTCGTTTATAAGAATTAATTAACGATTGTAAAGCATCTATAAAAACAACCGATACTCTCGATTGTAAACAACCGTATAGCCTAAACAGCTGTACCATCGATTTGAAGGTAAATAGATTATAACATTTTAGTTATTGTGAAATTGTTTTCTTATATTATTTGCAGTATAACGAAAAATATAGGTCATCACTTGGAACAAAAGAAGCTTTTGGATCATCGCTCATTTTCCGGCCTCGCTCCGCCGTTAAACTTGAGCTTGTATTAAAAAGCTTCACTTTTGGTGCTAGTGGTGAAATATACTGTTTTAACTCTAGGAACATCAAAACGGATCGATTTTAATTTTGTATCCATCACATAGCTTTCTCTACACTACATATATCTCAAACTAAGAGGACGCCAATATTAATCTAGAAAATAAATATCAGTGGTTATGAAATATAGGCTTTGAAAAGATGTACAGTACTACGCATAAACAAATAAGGGAAATATCGACCGACACTTAATACCTCCAGATATTGCAATTTGATGAATGCCTATAACTAAACCAACTAATCTATTTTAGATCGAACTTTCACTTCACTTTATGTTACCGGCTGTAGTAGGACGGTGACGCCACTCTTAAACACTCACTCAAACTCATTCCACTACGTGTTGTCTGAACCAAGGCAAAATAGCGACTACGTCTTCTATCTTCTAACATCAGGTGTGTTTTGCAGGTCACGTGTATTACAGGCGCAACACCAATCAGAGGTCACATTCTAATACTGAACTCATAATAACAACCTTCAAATCCTCAGCGGACATTTTATGACAGCGAATATGAAACTATTTCATGTGCCTTCATAGTACTTAACCAGTCTCATCGTGCAATTTAATACAATCACCTTCTCTAAATGTAATACACAAAAGTTAGTTTCTTGGGCCTTGAAGGAAATTAATAAAGGTGGGAAAAAGCGAATACTCAGAACCAGAGTGACTCTACACAGATTTACTTATATGATCGTTAAAATGTCTAGATCAAAGTTGAAAGCAGTTTATTGAAGGGCAACTCAATAATTTGTTGATTAATGACTTATAAATAATTAGACCGCTGGACGATTGAACATAACTAGAAAAAAATAAATATCTTTATAAATTGTTGTCATTTTTGGACTTATATGTCATCTTCTATGTTTTTTGTTTTTTTTTGGTAGCTGATTCCTATTCTGATGTCAAAGAGATGCAAATCCTAGAGGGCTCCACAGAAAAGCCAATATCAAGTCAAAATTATGGAAATGATATCCTGTAAGTTTTCGAGGTCGTTGATTTCAATGATGTCAAAAATCCAAATCATAAAGGGCGATACAGAGTGAGCGGTAGGATTGTGCCGAAAATGTATTGTGCAGAAAAATTGAGAGCCTTTAAAAAATTCTGGAAAAATTCCAGTATATTCTTTGGTCGATTGTAAGACTTTTTAACATTTTGCAATTTTTTATAAAAGCACACCATTTCCGAGAACAAAATTCGACAATTTTTTCTTAACCTTTTTCTCGGAAACGGTGTGCTTTTATAAAACATTTTTCAGTCTTATTTATTTAAAAACAATGCACAAACTTTCCCATTACCCGCACAGTTCCAGGCCAGTCGCAATGTCTTCAAATGTTCTTCACTTCGCTTATGTGTACATTCTGTATATTTTGAAAAACACTGCATAAATTTCCTCAGACTTCCACCCCCATAGACAAAACATTCTTCACCAACAATAAAAATTACCTAGTTTTCGTTATAAATCGATGCTGTATTTATTATACGCCTATGTTTGTTTCGTTTATTTCATAGAGACGCTCTCAACGTAGATCGTATTTGATTAAAATCGTGTTTTAATAACGTCTGACAGTGTCCAATTTTGTTGTTTGCCAATTTTCCCAAGACCCGTAATTTGCATGAATACGATAATATATCTTCTCAATTCACAATAATTTGAATCAATTCTAAAGAAACTATTATAACAATCCATTGATAGATTTTATGGTTTTGATAGATAATTTAATGAACCGGTACATTTATAAAAATGGTGACTAATAGGTTTCTTTGCGACCATATAACTATGCGCGTTCAAAATCTTAGAATCGATTTGAGAAAATTCTATTTTATTTTATTATGGTAGCTACATTTTAATTTTGAAAAACTTATGGAAAAGTACCTTTATTTGAAAGAGTATCAGAAATATTTGTAAAAATTTTGATTTCTGGAAATAAAATCGTTCATTGATTGTAAATGAAACTTTAAAGTCCTGAATTATTTACGTTTAGAACAGCCATTTTAAAATGGGACAACGTAATTCAAAACTTGTTTTGTTTTAAAAACATCTTTTAAATGACGCACACTTTATCTATGGTTACGCTTGAAATATCTTGTAAAACCACACCCACCACCTTAAATATTTGTCCATTGGGGAACTGCGTCTTAAAAAGAATTATTTTTTTTATTCAAATGTGAAATAAATGGATTCGCTAAATTTTCCGCACTAGTGTCCGTTACACGCTTATATAAATAAATAAATGATTTTTCACTTTTACTCGTATAGAATAAGTTTTGTAGTCATCATAAATTTCGACCTCTGTTTCTTGACTGATATTCACTTTTTATTGCCTCAGGAAACGAAAATAGTGATTTTCAATATGCCGGTCGTCCGTCATTATATTTTGTTCATAGCTTGATAGCAGCCACAAAAATTAAAATAGGAATATGGAATTTGGTGTATGAAATTATAGTGTGCTCATGTAGAATCCTATTGAATTTCAGAAAATTTTAATTGAAAATGTCAAGAAGGATATCATTTTAAACTTTTTTTTGTTAGTATCGCGTGTATTATTGAACTTGTTACATAATAAATTAGGTACAAATAACAGTTCTGCATGTAACGGTACCATTCTCACCTTTCTATCACAACAAATAGTGAAGTTAGGATTAAAAAATGTAATTTTTAACCCTAACCTCCCGTTTGAAATTCCGCAAGTGTTTAGACACTGACACGAGCGAAGCGAGTAGACTCTTTAATACATTCTAACGATAATTATTTTATTATAATTTCAGAAATATTATATAAATCAAAATTATGAGTTAATTAGTCATACCTTGGATTGTCAACACATAAGGAAAATTATTAATGATGAAGTCCAAATATACTCTTTAACATTAGCTCTGAAATATCTAATTTTATTTGGATTTATTTTGCAATTACTTTTGTTTTTTAATTTACACTATTTGCTCAGGGGGAGCTCTTTAATGAACAATTAATACAGTGAGTGAAATTTTAATAATACAGATGATTGCAATTTTAACAATTTAGTTTCCAATTAAAGTCTATAATTAGTACAATACCAAATCCACTTTTGTTGTATTCCTATGTAAGTAATCCAGTGCTAATAGTTGAGTGAAGAACTTTCACTTTATTACTTGTTAATGATGTTCACCAAACACTACACTGTACTAGGTGATTTATCAATAAAATGATTCACTTTAAATTACCATCAAGATGCACTCAACACTTTGTAGATGTACCTCTTTAGTACTGCAACGAAGATTACTAAGGTGTTAAATACTTTTACTTTGTAAAAACAAACACGGTTAAAACATACGTGTTAAAAAACAATTATTACTTTACTATTACTATAACTGGAATTATAATTTATAGGAAATACTAATTTCTACATTAGGAATACTTTTTGGCTTTACTTCGCGACCCCTATGCTGTGAGTTTTTTCCCCAAGGCTCTCTACATAATTTTTACTTTGTCGATGCTAAAAAATACTTATTCCCTCTCTCTTAATTTACTTTAACCAATGAACGTAAGCAGCTACTTTTTGTCAGCTAATCAAATTTTAATGTTTCAAAATTGTGACCGTTTAGAAAACTGTTGTCCCGTTACATTTTATGAGTTTTGTGTGTGATTGTCCTTAAGTTTTTAATATTATAGTTATTTATGACTTAATTGCCTACAATGATTCTGGGTCTAATTTAAGTGTTTTTCTCTTTTTTTTTCTTTAAAGTTGTGAATGGTGTTCTGACTGATTTATAACATATCCCCCTAACGCTTCACCTTTGTCGGCGATCACAAAACGTTTAACATGTGTCCAACAAATGTATCTATTTTTATATTCTTTTTAAAATAATAGACCATTACTGGAAAGCTTATTGATTTCGTTATAACATATACATCTACGTGGACCGTTAGGGCCTAGCTGACCTCAAGGAAGTAGTGATACACCAAATTACAAGTTACAGACAATCTGTGTAACAACATTTAAGCAAACTTCCGCTATTTATCAATACAATTTAATTTCCTGCAAAGTCTAAAAACCTACATGAAGAGGATCTGGTAGTTTTACATTGTGTGATGGAGCTGGGTAAATACCATGATGGTTTTATCAACTTTTTTCTATTACCGATCATTTGAATAAAAATCTCGAAACTAAAGATGGTGTATTTTTTCACTGCTGAAAATTTGGAAGAAAATAGAGTATTGCAAGAATTTTAAAATAAATAGCTTACTGAGTAACATAGTTCAGGATACAACATAATGGTAGTTAAAGAAAAGATTATTAATTTTCATTAAAACTGAATTTTAAAACAATATAACACCAACTGCATGACTCCAAAGCTTTTTTGCAATTTATAGTTAATTTGATTTAGTTTATTGATTGTTAATAATGAAGTGGGTGCTCAACTGTGTTTAGAACTGTTTGAGTGGGTAAGAGTAGTATTTACATCTATTTGTAAATTTGAGGTTTAACAATATTTTATTTTATTGATAATAGTAATCATTAATATAAAGTCATTAAGTTCCAAACACACGTGTACAAAAGGTCAGTTTTCTATGATATAGTATTTATTCTTTCAGTGATTCGTTTTAGCGGCTTTTCTCCGGAAACCAGATAAGACTCTGTAATAAAACAGATTTGTTTTGATGTCTATAGAACAAAAACACGTTAAAACTAACTCAGATTCTTTATACATATTAATACTAAATATAATGCACACAAGTTGGTTTCTTGGGCCTTGTAAGAAATATTATATGGTATTAATGGTGAAGGGTCTTCGAAGCTGTATATATGTGAAGAAACCTTTTTTATATTAATCAGTTTAGTTAGTTTCCAACTTAGCCCTAGGCTACTAGACCATGTTGCCGTTTTTTAACATTTATCATGTTCTAGGTTTATCATTTGATAACAATATTTTATCTACACTCCAAAACGTCGTGTATTCATTTGTATAAACACTAATGATAATAATTATGAAGAAATATTATTTAACAAAAACCAATTTCAATTAAAAGAATCAATCATAATTTTGTGGTTTAAAAGTCAATATTTCTTTTTTCTTTTTTCAGACTATATATTTTTATAGCTTATGAACTTAGAAATTCCATTAATTACTTGGTGATATTGAAATTAATAAAGAGCAAAAACGTAATTTTTTAATTGAAAATAATCCACAGTGGTGATGCAACACCTCAACAATAATTGTTCTATACCGCACAGGGAACAAATCTCTAATACGTGATATAACATAAAGTAAAACTTTGATCGATTCGATGGGGAAAGGGCTTAACATCGTCTCCCCCCCCCCATGGGAACTAGCCAGGTGTTGGGACAAGATATTGTGGATGTATTGATGGGGGGGGAGGTAAATATCGTTCAGAACATGGTTAACGAAGTCTTAAATCAAACATTCGTCCTTGTATCCATTGCAGACTTCATTCCAAATGTCTCATATAATATTATGGACTAACTTTAAAAAAATCCGTTTTATTTACTGCTTACAGACTAATAGAAGACCCCACAAATACAAGTTTGTTTTATCAGTTTAGAAGAGAAAGAGGCATTAAATCATTCGCCGTCAACTGTACTATTTGATGCATTTATTTTACACTAAAGAGATAAACCATTTCCATGGTATCGTTTAACGGTTAGAAATTGAACCTCTAGTTATACAATCTAATGGTAACTTCAAGCACAGCATGGTGTATTACAACTCCCCCGACATTTCAATCAAGACTTTGATTGTTAATATTATTGATTGTTTTAAATTTATTGTTATGTTTGGGTTTAGATTTTACATTTAACACATCTTTTGTAAAAATGTATCTTCTCTATACAAGATAGAATAAATTAAAATGAAATAATAAGAAAAACTTTCCACAAGAACGTATTGTTCATATTTAAATTTATTGAATATTATTACAAATTTTGGTTTGTAAACTGAAATTAAAATATGTATTTATCATGAGATGTTTGTGAAACATACAATAACTACTTATTACATAGTCCTCGGCGCTACAGCTACCCAAAACTCTGGTCTGGAGAATACATTAATTACTTATTTACTTACTACTCAGCACTACAGCTACCCAAAACTCTGGTCTGGAGAATACATTAATTACTTATTACATAGTCCTCGGCGCTACAGCTACCCAAAACTCTGGTCTGGAGAATACATTAATTGCTTATTTACTTACTACTCAGCACTACAGCTACCCAAAACTCTGGTCTGGAGAATACATTAATTACTTATTACATAGTCCTCGGCGCTACAGCTACCCAAAACTCTGGTCTGGAGAATACATTAATTGCTTATTTACTTACTACTCAGCACTACAGCTACCCAAAACTCTGGTCTGGAGAATACATTAATTACTTATTACATAGTCCTCGGCGCTACAGCTACCCAAAACTCTGGTCTGGAGAATACATTAATTACTTATTACATAGTCCTCGGCGCTACAGCTACCCAAAACTCTGGTCTGGAGAATACATTAATTGCTTATTTACTTACTACTCAGCACTACAGCTACCCAAAACTCTGGTCTGGAGAATACATTAATTACTTATTACATAGTCCTCGGCGCTACAGCTACCCAAAACTCTGGTCTGGAGAATACATTAATTGCTTATTTACTTACTACTCAGCACTACAGCTACCCAAAACTCTGGTCTGGAGAATACATTAATTACTTATTACATAGTCCTCGGCGCTACAGCTACCCAAAACTCTGGTCTGGAGAATACATTAATTGCTTATTTACTTACTACTCAGCACTACAGCTACCCAAAACTCTGGTCTGGAGAATACATTAATTACTTATTACATAGTCCTCGGCGCTACAGCTACCCAAAACTCTGGTCTGGAGAATACATTAATTACTTATTACATAGTCCTCGGCGCTACAGCTACCCAAAACTCTGGTCTGGAGAATACATTATTTGCTTATTTACTTACTACTCAGCACTACAGCTACCCAAAACTCTGGTCTGGAGAATACATTAATTACTTATTACATAGTCCTCGGCGCTACAGCTACCCAAAACTCTGGTCTGGAGAATACATTAATTGCTTATTTACTTACTACTCAGCACTACAGCTACCCAAAACTCTGGTCTGGAGAATACATTAATTACTTATTACATAGTCCTCGGCGCTACAGCTACCCAAAACTCTGGTCTGGAGAATACATTAATTACTTATTACATAATCCTCGGCGCTACAGCTACCCAAAACTCTGGTCTGGAGAATACATTAATTGCTTATTTACTTACTACTCAGCACTACAGCTACCCAAAACTCTGGTCTGGAGAATACATTAATTACTTATTTACAATTTATGTTTTTTGCCATACCGACTATTGTTATAAATTAATATAATAGGAAACTTGCCGTCACCAATAGTCAAGAGTAGCGTTATTTAAACTACTTATTACTTACTTATTTACTTACTACTCCGCACTACAGCTACCCAAAGCTCTGGCCTGCAGTATACATCAATTCCTTATTTACTTACTACTCGGCGCTACAGCTACCCAAAGCTCTGACCTGCAGAATACATCAATTCCTTATTTACTTACTACTCGGCGCTACAGCTACCCAAACTCTGGCCTGCCGAAAACTCTCCCCAAGCTCGTCTGTCCTCCGCTTCTTACATGAAGCTTCCCAAGATCCTCCTCCACATCTTCTATCCATTTCTCCCTGGTCATTCCTTTAATCTTCTTTCCCAGACATCTCTAAGAACACTTTCTTCACAGCTTTACTTTCCGACATTCTGTGAACTTACCCTACCCATCTCAACCTTCCTCGTTGTAACTGTAATAATTGTCTCCATATAAATCTTATATCTCCGCATTTTTCTAATCTGTCATGTGTCCATTAACTTGAACTACTTCATAGATTTTTCTCAGAATCTTCCTATCCCACCTCATAATCCAATCACTGTTCAGGTTTCGGAAGCATATAAAATAACTGGCCTTGATACATTTTCGGACTGCAAAATATGTTGGAGAGTAAAATAACAGCTTTTGTCCTTAGCCAACTTGTGTTTAATTCCATTGGAGATCTGATTTTTGCTCGTCAAAAAGTATCCAGATACCTAATGCTCCGCACACTTTGAAATTCTGTATTGTTCATAATGGGTGATCTATTGTCTCTGTCAGTTCTTGTCATTACCATGTACTTGTTTTTATCAATACTAACTTTCAGTCCCAAACCACCGGATGGTCTCTCAAGTTATAAAATGTTGCTTACCCCGACATTAGCGTATTCTGAACTAAACCCACAAAACTACAACTCTTCGACTCACATATTTTAGTCTCATATTATCGTATACTATGGTACTTCTTCACTTAGATGTAAAATCAATAGATAAATTAACTGAATTTGTTTTTATTATTTTTTTAATAATATTATATATATTACATCTTACTATTTATGCTAAAGACGGTAGGTGCATGGTGGTATTCCATTTTAATAATTAAAACAAACACTTTTTAGTATAAACTGCAACTTTATTTAAAATTTAACAACTCCCCACTCCTCAATCCATTTCATAGCCCTTCCCATTCCTCCCCCTCCTTTATTTAGGTTAACTAACAGGGTTTTACCTAACTATTGTTTGGAAATTGTGAACTGTACCTTTCTTCTTCTTTCATGTAAACTACCTTAACAATGCTGTAACTAGCGAAACCATGGTCGGTAAATTTAAGTATTATTTACTTTAAGTATTATTACATCTATTTTATATACTAAGTATCCCAAAAGTGTAATAAAAACAACCGGAGTTTGTAGGTTAACATTCACAATTCGATTGGTCTCTATGTTGGATAGGATGAACTAAGAGACCTCTAGTTTACGTCATTATTCTTATTTTTAAAAGGCCTTTAAAATGAGGTATCACTCAATAGGGGTTGCAATTTAAAATTCTTGACTTACCCTACCCCCAAACTACCCCATTTTGGGGGTAAGGGTTGAAAATTTTGATACTTCAAAAAACTCCTCCTTTGGTTATCTAAACTTTCCCCAAAGCAAATCTGTCTATTTCCATTAATTTAAAAAAATAATAGAGGGGTGGGACTTTTAGGACAATTGGTAATTAATTGTTTTCAGCGGCTCTTTCAGAAGTCAAAATAAGATGTTTGAAAGCTATGAACTAATGTACGTTTTATAGTAATAAATGAAACTTCATTTTTAATCTTCTGAATAACATTTTTAATTTTAATAAGTTCTAAATGACTTGATGATTATTTGTTAAAACAAACTTAATTAACATGGATTCAATATTTGAAAAGATAGAATAAGTGTATACAAATAAATACACGGAATATTCCAAAACTATGAAAAAGTCAATTACATTGAAAGCAACTTGTGATAGAAAGTTAAATTCTTTGACATGTAATTTTTGTATACTTTTAGGGGTTTTAAAGTTCCGTTAGCTTAGGATCGCCTTCTTGATGCCAACTCTAAAAATTGTAATCGTAAAGAAAGTTGAGTAACAGCTAATTATAAACTCGCTTCCAATAATGAAAATTTGTGAAATAATGTTCAACGTCATTCAAGCATGGAAGTCGAGTTTTTATTTCGAACTCAAATGATGAAAAAGGTTAAACTTGTGAAAGGGAATCTTTAAAAAGCAACGTTCAGTGATTGCACGAGGGAAATTTTGCTCTTGCAGTTATCGTGTTGCCTTGGTTGCGTTATTAGTAGGTAGTTGTCAAGCTTAAAGCTATTGAAACCATAAATATTTTAATTTCCAAGCAACATTATTTTTCCTCTTGTACTAACTAAATAACCTCTCGACAATCATCGCCTTATAAAAAAAGGGAAAAGGAGAGCATACAATTAAAACCCTTAGCCCTCCTATACTCTAATAATCTCAGGGTTGGAAAAAACAAGAATTGATCAAGACCTGATAGAACAGATGAAAACGAAGGATAAACCGAGACTACATGAAAAAAAGTGCAGATCCAGATAGAGTCCCTGTTACGTAATAGTGTTTAAGGTCAAATCGACAATTCTCATTTTCTAAATTGGGTTACATGCCACAGCAACTTTCACTTTATACCTGTACATTTTTGGTCATTCTCATTCTATCTCTAGTAGGAGTCAGGTGCATTGTCTGCTCCCTAAGCCAATTTTTCATGGACTTAAGTTCCGGCTACCTCAAATTCAATATTATACATTTTCTTTCTCTTTTTAAACATTTTTAATTATTGTAAAGTGTTAAGTGCGGTCGGTGTGAAGTGATTGCAAGAAGAAGTACTGGCCAGTTACTACACATCAGAAGTGTAACCGTTCGTTGGCACAATATACGACAACCTCAAGGAAGGTAAACTCAATGACTCTGGTCCTCCGGTACTCAAACTTAGTAAGTAATAAACTCATACATTAACACTCAAAAAATTACCGAACAGTCCCTCAGGATTATCACTATAGTAACCCCCTGAAATAAACAACATTACAGTTACAAAATTATTAATTTTTATTTATAAATTTACCAAATTTCACTTGAAAATAACTTATTTTAGAACACAAAAGGACGAATCGACTTAATAAGATTACCAATATATACCTTTTAATTTCCAAGTTAAATCGAAAGAATAAAAAAATTATTTAAAATTCACGATATCCAGAAATAATAATAAACATACTTACTAAATTTATAGATAACCTATTCAAACTGAATACACAATGGACAATACTTATAATCATCCCTTACTATATAAACTAGCCGCTTACAACAATCCATATTGTGTGCCGTCCATGAAATGACAATTTAAAAAATAAATCTACAAACAACTATTTTTATTTTAAAAGTGTGATCATTTGATTTAGTTTTGCAAGTGAGATTTGACAATATCATTTTTTTATAAACATAATGTTCCCACATCAAAACATACTTTTACTCAATGTCGGTAGGGGAGAGACCCCTCTCTGAGATCTTACCAGGTGGCAAAACAAGGAAAGGGGAGTCCTTTTAGCTACCCCATTTGTTTCCTTGGCTTTGCAGTTGGGGTCTGAGATTATATACTTGCACCATTTCAAGTTATTAAGCTTAATACATGCCTAATAAATGGATTTATGAAATATCTTACAGATTAATCCAAAACAAAGATCTATTTTTCTATTTTCTTGCCACACCTTTAACAAAATCATCTTTACATCCAATTCAAAAACGTATGGTTTACACGGAATACATTATTGCATTGTTTTAAATTAACTCTAGAATGTTTTAGTTAGCTAATACAAACTATATAATATTATTTATACAGTTTGATTCATTCAGATGTTTGATTTGCGTTTTATTGAGTAGAATTATATACAGTAATTACAATTGTTCGTAAGTAATGTATGGGGCTATTAACTCATTTATTTTCCATCAATGATAAGTATTGATTAGTTACCAATCTACTGAATCAATAACTATATTTTTTTGGTTATTACTGTAGTATGTCGGTCTCTTTGATACCCCTGCCTTGAGCGAAGGATGAAAGCTGTAGTGACATCAAGTGCAGAGTCAAGCACATACCTACTCTTAATCTTCCCTCTGGAGCAGGATGGACAACGTATTGCTCTGAAAATGTTGCAACGTTGTATACATTTTGGACAATAAACCTGCTGTTACAACTTATTTCGGGTAAACCTGCTTAAATACCTCCTTCAGAACAACTCATCGCTTTGTCATTTGAATGGCAAGAGGTAAGAAGAGATAAAGTCACAACCCCCTGATAAATCTCTCCGTTGGATAGTCCTTCTCTTGTTCGTTCCTTACACTGTTTCTTCTTTCACCTCTGTTCATAGAAAATCGTTATTGCGTAAACCTTTCTGTTATTCGGTGTACAAGTGGGAACTACATACATTACATTAAAGGTTCTATTGAAAATTTAGAAAATTATCCAGTAGTTTCGTACCTGTTCTTGAGGGTTAATAAAATACCCGAGATGAGATAGTAGTGTGATGTTTGAAGAATGGGCATCTACTCATTAATGAGAGTTGTGAAGTATCTACTCAAGAGAGAAGTTAAGTAAAGTATAACCCAATGAATGCTGATATTGCGATGAGTGCAAACATTGGTGAATTTCTAGGGTATAGAAGATTTGCTTATGATCCAATGAATGAGCAATTATGATTAGCGAATCCTTTCGTTGTCAATGGACTAATATAAGAATCTTAAGGAGACAGTTGAGTAATCAGATATTTGTCCACATTGAAGAGTACAAAGCTGACAGCTCAAAACACGGGGTAAAGTAATCAAAGTTCTGAAGGGAAAACAACATTTCATTTTTCTAACCTCAAGGACAATATCTAAAAGCCAAGGTTAAGTTCGGTGAGAAGTAAATTAGGCTGAAATACAAATGATCAACTAAGCTGCGTTTTAACTGCCGCAAACTAAATAATAAGATTTGCAATCAATGAAATCAAATTTTGAATTTTAGCAATCAATTGGTATGATCTTATTTACTGTATTTATTCAGTTATTTATTTATTCACAATTTATGTTTTTTGCCATACCGACTATTGTTATAAATTAATATAATAGGAAACTTACCGTCACCAATAGTCAAGAGTAGCGTTATTTAAACGACGGCCGCTTCGGCTATTCTGCCATTATCAAGTTTTCAGGAGGAGTCACTCCGTTGTCGTGAACACTTAACACTTAAACACATAGTTTCGCATGCATTTAAAATAAATTCATACATTACGTCACACATTAAAACGATGTATTATACAGTATACTCAATACAGCGCTAGACAGTGGGCATACCGGATATGCGATCATTTTAATGTGTGACGTAATGTATGCATTTATTTTAGATGCATGTGAAATTATGTGTTTAAGTGTTAAGTGTTTATGACAACGGAGTGACTCCTCCTGAAAACTTGATAATGGCAGAATAGCCGAAACGGCCGTCGTTTAAATAACGCTACTCTTGACTATTGGTAACGGTAAGTTTCCTATTATATTAATTTATTTATTATATGTACATAGCTTGCTATAGATGAGTTAACTAACGTTGACATAGCTTCCAATATCATCAACGCCTCTTTAATGGTCAGGTGGTTTTGGATTCTTTTGTTCAATATTCTCTTACATTAAATTTTATTATTTTATTTTTCTCTTTAAAAATCTGTCATGTTTTCTAAAATAACGGACTTAATTTTTATGAATTTAATGAGTCAATACGTTTAATTTTTATTTTTGCTTTAATTTCAAAGCAAATAGCAACATTTTTAAAAAAGCTTTAGCAGAATCAAATTCATCATAAGAACAAATTGAACAACTACTGTATTTATTGATTCTGAGACACAAAATATACTCTTTTTACCTCGAAATATATTAATATAAAACTTGAACACTTTTTTTACAAGTAATATGTTTACTAACTGAAACGCATTTCAACGACAATCTCGTCATCGTCAGCAATGCTTCAGCGAAATTTAATCAAGATGAATTAAATATAATAATTAAAGGTTTAAATTTTAATATTGAAAATTAAAAAGATTCTGAATCGTTACTACCAGACGTCGAAACCTACAAATTTGTACCTGATTTGGTGTTGAATAATGAACAAATTTTGTAATGACCGCTATTTTTAAATTTCAATAACGTTTTATATGAACACACTATAATACCCTATAGCAAATTTCATGTTTCTATATTAATTTGTTTGTTGTTTATATGCAGAATACAACGACAATGAACGGACGGTGAGTAGAAAATAGCTTTTTTCAATTTCCTGCACCCACGAAAAATAAAAATCAGTTAAAATATGTCGTATGGCTATTAGTTTTTTTTCAGTATTCGTCTTACAATCCTTTAATAACCCAACATGATTACCGATTTTAACATGTCAGGCATGTCACCATCAGATGCTTGGTCTCATTCGATCCTGTGTAGACGTAAGGTTTGATTGTGGCCAAGGCTTTGATGACGTTATGTCTGACATGTGGAAAACGCTAAAGGATTGTTCTACGAATATTAACTTCATATACAGAGTAAGTATAACGTGGACACTGACATTCCCGTTTGTCCATTTGTTGTACACTAGAAAATAGTATCATATTAATCATTATTGAATTACATTCTCATACTAGTATATAAAGGAACTGTGAAAGAGGGAACATTTAGTGACAGTGGTGTTATTACAAGGAGGTTTGGGAGCATAAATAATTGATTTTCGAGAAGACGTTGATAGGGGTGCTACCCTAAGGCCAATTCCCCTTATTTGAAATTCATTTTCCTTCCATATAAAATAATATTCTTCTCTTCCACCCCTTCATCTTAAATTTTTGTTCATAAATATGTAATGAACCCATCAACTCTTCTTTATGAAGCCTTGAAGCTCAAAAGATTTACTTTCTAATTATTCAACTTATTTAGCAGCTATTAAGTAACTTTAAGATATTGTTTAGTATAAATACATACATAGATCACTGTGATTCACTAAATTATTTATGGCATGTGATTTACTTAGCACGACAATGACCACAAACTTTAACATACTAAGTTTATTTGATATAGGAGACTTTATTGCTCTTAAATAGAACACTATTGAAATTCAAAAAAATATAATTTAAATTTCAAAATGGTGGCGATTTTAAACAGTTTTATATTCATATCTAGTGTCTTAGTCAACTTATAACAAACTAAATTAGATAAAAACGTGAAGTAAAATATTACATTCATATAGTACCGAGATCGGGCAGGAACAAACCGACTGTCTTCGTCAACTGCATCAACTGTCTTCGTATTTCACAAACATGTCGTATGTGCAGTTCAGATTGGTCTATTTTGACTATATTAAATACATAGGCATAGATAATTCTTTTCATTTATTTCAAAATGAACAAACAAACCACTCAATTGTAAGTTGCACGTATCTGTAGATACATTTTGTTGTTTTGCTTGTTTGTTTAAAGATAAAAACCTTTCGGTCATCATTTTCATATATATATATAAAGAAGAATAGAATAGAAAATATGGACTTTATATCTTTGGAACAAGATAAGATGTTAAGTGAAGATTTACTATAATTATTATTTATGTAACCTTATACCAGAAAACTTTATTTTGTATATTTTCAAAATGTGAGAAGATTAAAATTTTTAACTTCGATAATCTCGTTACAAATTATTTAGAATAGACAAAAGATATTCCTCCTTTAACGAAGAATAAAATTCCGTTGGTCAAAGGATACTGAGTTATCTCCAAAACATAATTTCTTGGTATTTGTCTACAACATTGAAGATAGCCTAAAACAAAATATTATGGTATTATGATAATCGGTAATTATATTATATTATGTTAGTAATATTTTAATCACGGGTCTAGAAATGTACAAAAAATGAAGAAAACAAATTTAACAGTTTCAAAATGGCGACCGGTGTCTTAATACTAATTTACATATTTATATTTTTTTGTCACTTAATAATGTCTTCGTCTTCTTACATAAATAAATGGATACCATATATTCACTTAATATCATATCTACTTCCAAACATGTGAAGTTTCTTTATTGTAAAAACACTAAATTGCAGACAGACGGAAAACCAAGTGTTTCCCTGTCTATATAAACATATTTTCTTGATTTTACCTTTAAAAGCATTTCCAAAAATATTGCCTTTTCATTCCAACAATTCTTCCACCTAAAATAGCAAGTAGAGGTTAACTTTTCAACTACTCTTTCATAGCCTACTAGAAAAGATGACAAAACTTTAGCCGATTTACCTAGTCCCTTGGTCTTATTGATTCCAAACTCTGAATATCTTCATATTCAAACTTTGTGTTAAAACCAGTCAAAGGTGTTCTTGAAATATCCCAATTATAAACTGACAAGTTTGATTGACCTATTTTTAAAACTATTTCTGATTCGTTGTATATTATCAGACATGAACTGTCAATCTAGGCTCTTTATACACACAGCATGTTTCTTCGAACTACCATTTCACGTACAAATACTTTAAGACAATTTATGGATAAATTACTTAATTAAGTCGAAACACATACTTCATAGTCACTAACAATTGGTCCGAGCTATCAAGCTGGATCTCCATCTTTTTCGTGTAGTCTTGGGTTAGATCCCTGTCTTTCATCTCTCTTATGAAGACTCTCTATTCCGACCCTGACGCTATTAGAGTATTCTAAAACTAGGGTCTTTTATTTTATGTTATTTTCTACCTTTTTTTGTAAGGCAATGGATGACAGAGAGGTTTTCGGCTTTAAACAACAAGGGAAAATAAATTCACACCTAGAATTACAAGACACAGAACGAAATTTCTTGTCTGGTTGTCATTATCGCATAGATAGAATTACGTGGACAACAATAATAGTGTTATTTCTAACAGCTGACGGGATTACTGACAAATTTAGTGGTGACACTTGAAACTTGCTATAATGTAGGCTGTGAACGGGATTTTTTACTCAAGTAGTAGTTGAAGGCCAAGTGTATTGAAGGTCATCAACCTTTGTAGACTCATCACTAACCTCCAATATTTTATGCCAAAAGTGTGTATAGTTTTTAAACAACCTCTAACGATTCAATTAATATGAACGAAAAACAGTTTTCAAAAACTTCATTAAAATAGTTTATATGTATATAATAATAATAATAACATCTGTAAAAAAATAACACGTTCTGATAATTTCAAATCGTTTCATAATCGAAGTTCGGTCATGAAACCGGGTTCACTTCTTCAAACTCAGTGTAACCCGGAGAAATTTTATGACGAAGGAAGATTGTTTATTTCAATCTTCATGCTCAGAAATCTTTTACATAAAACATACTATCGTTTAAAAAGTCGTTTCTTTTGTTACCTTGATAATTTAAATTCATTTTTATCTGTAAAAATCCGTTTATAACACTCTGCACCTCGCTATGGATTTGGGAATCCTAAGGTAGTCTATCTGGATCTTTCATACTGTAGTCTTCGGTTAGATCTCATTTTTTATCTTTTCTATCAAGTTTCTTATTTTTAAAAAACCAATTCTTATTCTCTATCGACCCAATTGTTATTAGTGTATTCGAAGGCTAGGGGTTCTTATTTTCTATTCTCTTCTTCCTTATATACAGGGAAACAAGAGAAACTTAATAGAAAAGATAAACTTTCCATCTTTCCAACTTTCCTCCAATTGTTTGCGAATCTAGTTTTAGGTTTAAAAAAGTTTACAAGACATGACAAGCGAGACCATGCAGACTATATCTTAAAACTATCGTGGAATTCGTATTAAACCCCCCCCCCTTGGTGTTCATAATATGAAGTGATGGATTGATTGCAGCAAAACTTTTACTGAAATTTTAACAACAATAATAGTAAAAGTATTTATACTTGCTATACGAAAAATACAAAATAAGTTCCTATTTTTTTTTTCTTTTATAGGATCCCAATAGGCCTACATGTACGAAGATTGGCGCTCGGATGCAAGGAATGTATGTGTGGTGTGTATGATCAAATGATTGTGAATGTCTAAAATTTATAAAAAAGCTATCTAAAGTTTACAATTCATTCAATTGAAAGTAACTAACCCTTAGTGGTAAATTTTTAGTGTGTACGGCTTGGCAATAGCGAGGGACAGCTGGATCCATAGTTCATGTACTCTTAGGTTATATCCCTCACTT
This sequence comes from Aphrophora alni, assembly GCA_963513935.1. Taxonomy (NCBI): domain Eukaryota; kingdom Metazoa; phylum Arthropoda; class Insecta; order Hemiptera; family Aphrophoridae; genus Aphrophora; species Aphrophora alni. The sequence goes on along the minus strand of OY740768.1, from coordinate 133,199,541 downwards.
TTTCCTATTAGTTTTCTCTCAACCAACTCTTTTTCTTTCCTCACCCTGACGCTAGTCCTAGGAATCATCTAGTTTTAAGTTCTTTTCCTCTTTCACGAAAATCCTCACAGCTGAATAATATAATACGATTACAACCAAAAGGATTTTCGCCTTTAAACAACAACAAAAAATATTAAATTATTTATTTATTGAAATACTGAAAAATGGGGAAAAGTTTCCACAATAAAAATAAAGATTACAAAAGATTCCTTATTGTGAATTTTCCTGTAAATGAATTCCGCGTACGCTCTATTGCTCTGAATATTTTCATGGTCCCGTTCATTTATTGAATAATACA